>CM061496.1:17252500-17580000 GCA_030867185.1 Tagetes erecta | reverse complement strand
AAATCTTAGGGGGAGTACTGTTAGGTCTCGTTCCTGTTAGAAGATTTACTTTGTTCTTTGTTTATACAAGTTTGGATAGTATAGGGTTAATTTTGTATGGGAAATTGGATTCTATTAATCCCAACTTTCACCTATTGGCCACTATTAATCCCAACTTTACTATTGGCCATTATTAATCCCAACTTTCACTTAAGTGGCCACCATTGAGCCTTCCGTTAACTTTCACTAACTCCGTTAAAAACTGATGACGTTGCATAAAGCATGTTGCTAGTATGTGTTAGAGAGAGAATCTAGATCACCAATACACGTTAGAGAGAGAAACTGTGTGTGTGATTGTATTCTCCTACACTTTGTACTGTAACTATTTGCTTTGATCTTCAATACAAAAGAATTATTCAGTAATGGATTGTGTTGATGATTGAATTGTTGTTTTCGTACGTTGATCGTTCTGATTTGTGGCAGTATCGATCCAATTGAACCTATCAAGCATAGATTGTAGACTCTAGCCTACGAATGTCGCCACTTTGGTCTTTAACTAAGAAGATGCATCTGACTATAAATATGAGAGCACTTAATGATCCATGGCTTTCTGATTTTCTTTTAAGAGTCGGTGATGGGACTGAAGAAACGATCGAAGGAAACTTTATCTGCATACCTGATGACATGACAATTCTATGCACCATCCCAAAAAACTCTATAAAAGAATTGATCAGTGTCATCTTCCCGTCAATCCAAAACAATATGTATTCTTCCGATTATATAATTTCTAGAGCAATATTATCCACTAGAAATGAGAGTGTTGATGAAATTAATGATCAAATGATTGACATTTTTCAAGGAGAAGAAAAAATGTACTATTGTTTTGACGAAGCAGAAGACGATCACAACAACTTCTATTCGATAGAGTTCTTAAATTCATTAACTGTGAGTGGTTTGCCACCTCATAAACTTCGGCTTAAAATTGGTTGCCCTATAATATTGTTACGGAATATCAATCCATCACATGGACTATGTAATGGCACAAGATTGATATGTAAAGGTTTCCAGCGCAATGTTATCGATGCAGAAATAGCGGTTGGTCAACGTATGGAAAAAGGGTATTTTTGCCAAGAATCCCTCTATGTCCTTCTGAAGATGACATGTTCCCATTCAAACTCAAAAGAAAACAGTTCCCCGTGCGACTTACCTTTTCCATGACAATCAATAAAGCTCAAGGTCAAACAATTACGCACGTTGGTGTTTATCTACCAAATTCTGTATTTTCACATGGACAACTTTATGTTGCATTGTCAAGAGGGATATCACATGAAAATACAAAGGTATTAGTACATCAAGCCAAAAAAATTTAAAAGAGAGGGGGTGTACACATCAAATATTGTCTATCGGGAAGTGTTAAGGGATGAATGAAATACATCTGTTTGAGAATTAAGGTAAACTAATACATTTTGTGGCCAAAATGTATTATTACTTATTCATTGTGTGTATATATATTTTGATGATGTTATTATTACTTATTCATTGCGCTGAATCAAATGAAAATAAATAGTAAGAAATGACCATCTTTATCAAACACTTCCTTTACAAGATACTAACTTCCAGTTTTCTCTTATATATTAGAAATTTCTCATGGAGGATACACGAAAGAAGCTTGAAGTATTGCTAGGTATCAACTTTAATATTAGAAATATATAACTTTGTTGGTTTTGATAAAACATTTGTAAGAGATTGAACATTGTTTTTATAGTGTCCAAACCAGCTTTGATGAATGATGTAGAAATGAAAGAAGCTCATCTTCAAGAAGCCACACCAATAAAAGATGAAGTTGTCCAAGAAACATCTGCTGAATCTGATTTTGACAGCGAATGGTGGGCGGAACACACTGATGAGGTCAATAAAATTTGTAAGCGTTATGACAAAAAATGATCCCATCAAATTGCCATAGTTGACACATTGGATGTTTATTTTTACATTACTACGTCTTTGACCTTTTCTAATTCGTTTGTGTCGGACTATTATTTTTTATTCATGTGTTAAGACTCTTATTTTTTTATTTCTATGTAAGACTTGTGTTTTATTATGTTTATGACTGATATGTTATTATTCGTGTATTTTTTGTAATTTAATTTAGACTTGTATGGTTTGTGACATATAAAAAGGAAGAAGTTTATTAATGGAGTATCTTGTTGTAAATTGTTGTCGCTGATGCATCGCCATCGCCGCGTCGCGCGAGTATCTTACTAGTATCATTCTAATGGGAACTGATGTTGTGTGTAAGTATGTTTTCTAATAAAAATAAATAAATAAATGTGTCTGTCATCATCATTTATATATATATATATATATATTTATCAAAGATTGCATGTCCCATATTTCCTCATGTCGGTATGAGTCTTTTACTTTTGAAAATTTCACTTTTATATGCTACAAAATAGAACTTTTGGGGGAGAAATGATATAAACAAAAATAAAAATCATGGTATATCAAAATTTTACTCTATTTTGGCATGATTGTTCTCAGATCTTATCTATACTCCTTACAGTGTAAATATTTTGTGTCTTTTTCAGGTTTGTATGAAAAGTGTCTGAAGGAGGTCGTTGGATTGTGTGGAGATATGTCAATAGGCTCAGCTCGAAGACAATGTAAACAAAAACCGTGTGATTAAATTAAATTTCAAAGAGCTCGATGATAAGGATCATTTTACGGTCATTTGGCCTGCACAAAGTGGTGAGTTTTGACAACCAAGGGTTAAGAGTATTTGACTTCCGCTTGTTTCCCCAAATCCAAACCTAAAATCCTTAGCCCGGAATGACACTTCTAGTTAGCTCTTCAGAATTTCTATTCGTGCTTATCTCCTATGCTATGCTTAAGCATTGACCTAGAGTGATGATCTTCTACGTTATATGTAAATATAAACCTGAAGCTCTCATCAGCACGCTTAGATGATCATCTCCTTTTCTATATGGAAATATTAACCTGGAGCGCTAATCATCTGCAACCCAAATCAAGCTCACAATGTTTTTACAATCAAGATCATTATTGATACCCAAACTACGCTCACAATGTTTCCACATCAAGATCATTGTTGATGCCTGAAACCTCACTCCACCTCACTCTCAAATATTACATTTTGTCACAACCGGAGCCAGGGAGCCAGACGTAATGACTGGTATTTAATAATCAAAGAAGCGGAAACATTATTATTCATTAAGGATTTAATCTAATACATGCATTTGTTTGACTAAATAATGGGATTTACGTAAATATTTATCCCAAAAATAGAACTTAGATGCTGAATCTAGCTTCTTTTGTAAGCTCTAATGACTTCTAAGCTCAGCTTCCATGTCTATGACTTCTAAGCCCAGCTTAGGACTTCTAAAATATACCGTCAAAACAATAGCAAGCTCTAATCCGATGCTAATTACTTGCAATACCAATAAGTGCATCTGAAAAACATACTAAAAATGTCAACTATAAAGTTGGTCAGTTCGCAGGTTTAAAAATATGTGTGAGTTTAACAAGTTTGATGCCAATTACATAAGTCCACAACCTAACCTATACCCGGTCACCCAATCCCCATCTAATATGAATTGAGTTCCCGAATATTAACACCCAATAACTGTCACAAAAGTATTCACATGTGTGATAATATGCACGCAACGACCACATAGGTCGCAAAACCTAACGGGTCTCAGAGTTGGTTTCCTTTACAAAGGGCACTGTGCGTGGGGGATTACCTAAGTAGTACTACCCATACGATCAGTCGGTTTATCCAAAAATAATGGTTGTGTAAAAACGGACAGTTGGACAAAATCAATGTCTTAAATAATAAAGAATCATACTGTTTAATAAAATGAGTATGTTTTTCACCCAAAATAGTTTAAGAGGATGGGCCAAGAAACTCACCTTGTTTCTCCTACAAGTATCATTACGTGTCAATGTCAAAGGATTGCTATTATGTACACGTGCTCACCAATATAATCCGAACTTTACACACCTTCCCACATGTTTCATACACTCGAAACTACTCGCGTCTGCCTCGGTCCAATCTTGTTATCAACGTTAACCATCTTGTGACCGGTAATTGAGAGACCAGTTTTACCCGTTTTTCGCCCTTTCATTCTAAAGTCACTACTAGATCATCAACATCCACCTTATGCGACATATACCCTTTCTGAGAGCCTCGTCGTTAGGAGATAAGTCGGTAGCGGCTCGGACATCGCTCAATCATGATACCCCTTCCAAGATTTGTTCACTAACTAAATGGCTTAATTAAGAGTTTAGAGAGAGCAGTGGTGGTGGAGTGTTGCGATGGATAATTAAGGTGGTACATAGTAGTTAGGTGGTGGTCTATGATGGTTGTAAGAGGGATGGAAGAGTAAGTTGAAAGGATCATGTGTAAGGTTTTAGAGAAACTGAATGAGTACGTTTTCGGTTTTGTAAATGTTACTTTTGTGTGTGAGGTAGTAAGAGAGAATGAGAATGGGGATAATTGTTAGTGCTTGAGTGTGTTTGGTTCTTGTAGTTGAGATAGTTAAGATGGCCGGTGAAGTGATGATGAACTTGGGGTGAGTAAGGAGATGAAGTGTTATACGTTTAAGGGTTTTTGAATTGAGAAAATGACAAGAATCACGAGCATGTCATAGGTGTTAGCTAATGGTGTTAGATAATGGTTCAAGGAAACTAGGTGTTGATTGTTGGTTCATCTTTATCTTGTAAGTTATAAGGATTGATTCATCGTAGCTAAGTTTTCTAGATGGTATATAGGTTTATATATATAGGGTTACCTTCTATTGAGAACACCTTTAACTTGAGAACAACTAGGAACCGCTTTAACTGATGTATTTATTATAATATAAATTGACCAAAATGCTTATAATTCAACTAATTTTAACTTCAATTTAAAAAAAATATGATTTATGAAGTCGTTTGTTAAAATGCGTAAATGCACTCACATTACTTGTACACAAACGCATATTGTGGGTGCATATAAGCATTCTAAAAAACGACTTCACAAATCATATTTTTTTTTAAATATATGTTAAAATTAGTCGAATTATAAGTGTCACACCCTCAAAACCCACTAACGGAATTTTACCGTTAAGTGTGTGACAAACCAGGATCTCAGTCATTAGTTACACCAAACGACACTATATGAATTTAAAACATACGTGTCTCATTAATTGAGAAGTTTAATACAGAGTTGACGTTTGAAAGTTTGCGGAAGCGTAATCTAATTGTAATGTCAAAACAATTAAATGGAAACTAAATGCGCAACCGGAGAAACACAGTTTAAATAGTTGTTAGACTCAAAACACGGTTTTTAATGCAAGAAAATGTTTAAATGAAAAGTTGTGACTCCATGCCATGTCTTAAGTGCGTGGTGCATCAATGACTTGAAAAAGTGAAAGGCTAACAAGTGTCAACACGACAGTTGGTGAGTTCACATAGTAGGTATGAAATCAAGTAAGTTCATTTGCAAGCAGAAATATAAATTAAGTATGCCAGTGTAGGTAGCTAGTCTACAGTACATGTCCTTAGAGTCGTATGTATCTGACCGAAGCTGACGTATGTACACATTAAGTGCATTTTGCCTGTCGTACATCCCATAAGGATGCATATGTATGTATGTTAGGTCATGCAACACCCGTTCGACAGGTCCTTCTATCGTGCTAGCGCGACTAGCCCGGGTGGGGTTTGTCAAACCCAGTAGTACTACTCAAAATTCACCCGCTATTTCACAAATACTAACGGTCAACTAGGTATCCATGAGGTCTTTCATGAACAAAATAAAAGTAGCTCTAATCCAGACATGCGACATACAAAATTTGTAAATCCGTAAAAGTAATCGTTCGTGTTTTCAGCCCATAAAAGGGTGAAATAGTGAAAAGTACGATTCAGTGAACTCACCTTTGAAGTGCACAACAAAAGTAACAGCGAAAATGAAATCAAGTATCCTAGATCACCCTATGGCCTGCTTAATAATTTCATGTAATTATCAACTAAGAATAAACAACATAATTGTACATGAGTCTGGTTCTCATGCGGGTCATGTTATACGTAGGGTTTCACGTGTTCGGTTCGTTTCATTCCCCAAGTAAGATCAAGTATTTAATGCACACTTTAAATATATATACACACAACCTATATAATTATCCTATTACATTTAAATTTCATGCAATGCATACCCATAACCACTACGCATGCGCGATATCAAGCTACGCTATGATCGGTAAATTGAAATACTACATAACACACACATATATTAATTCATCATGCGCACATTTGAATCATACCTAAAATGTTACCATCAGGTAGTATTACCATAATTACCAAACTAACATTATCATCAATTCACCAACTAATGTACAATCCTACAACATCATCATACCATACATTTATCATCAATCCTAAAATTATGTCATCAAAATATTAAAACCTTGTCATTTACCATGACCACATAAAACACACATCATCATTCTCATTATCAAGACAACGTCAACCTCATCTACACAACATCACCTAAACACCTTAAGTTGGGTGATATGTTCCCGAGCGTAGCCCGGACACTAAACAAGTTCTGTATATACCTACTTAAATTTGGCACATTGTATATCCACCCAATCTCTTCATATATAATGAACTCACCTACTAAGCATATATACACCATATCATCCATTACCTATCTACTATACACACATTCGATACTATAACATATTCTTTGCACTAGGAAAACTTACATCCAAAATGGTACTCGTACAATTTATATATATAAATGAATCACACATATTATTATCATCATTCTTATCTCAAAACAACTAACACATTACAATAATTATCATTCATAAATGTAAGATTATAATGCATATACACATATATATGGATCACACAAGTTCACTGCTATACACATATAGTTTCACGCATACAATTACAACCCATGTGTATTTAATATATTCACATCCCATATAATCAGTATATATATACACACACACTACTTGAAGATTTTGCTCGTACCTATACATACATACATACATCGTTGTCATATTTATGCATATATCACATATATACCAATCATCCTACAATCTGGATTGAACCGAAACCGAATCGTAACCCGTAACGAAACCGAATGAAACCTCGCAACGAACGGTTGAACCGACTAATGAAAACGATGCTTACCGAACGATTAGAAGAAGGCGGTGATGATTAGCGCAACGCCTGCTGCTTCCAAACTGATCGCCGGCAACAACACAGACGAGACGATGAGGGGGCTGCTGCTGCTGCTCGATTTGTTGACTACCGCCGAGAAGAAATGGTTGTGTGTCCGGAAGGTGCAACAACATGGGAATAACGACGAGAGAGAGAGAGAGAGATGCGGTCCATGTGTCTTGTGTCGATGAAGAGAGCAGGATGCGAGGAAGAAAGGAGACTGGTATACGGTTTACACTCTGTTCCCGAGTTTAGTAACAAAAAGAAAAGAAAAGAAAGGTAGTTTATGAGAGAAAAGAAGAGAAAGGATAGGGAAATATGAGAATTCATTTGGCGTTCCAGAGTTCGAAAGAAAGGAATGGAAAATAAACATTTTAATATGATTTTCTTTCTTTCTCTCCAATTCCTTCCAATTTGGAAGGAAAGTTAGGAGGGGAAAATCATAATAAACTTTCCTTCCATATCTCATCTCTTCCTTCCATTTCTTTTCTTAAAAAAACTCTGGAACATCTATTTTTTATAATTTCCTTTCACTTCTTTCCCCTTTCACCATTTAATGAAACTCTGGAACAAGGTGTAACAAGGGTTGGGTCATTAATTTATAAGTTACACTTTCGGCCCTTATAAAATGAAAGGTTAATTAATCTAGGTTTTAAAGTCAATAATTAGTTATTTAATTATCAAACGAACCCTAAACTTGCATAAAACTTAACGGTATAAATATAAATTAGTTAGCGGTGTTAACTTGGAATTATGGGTTGTCACAATAAGCATTTTGGTCAATTTATATTATAAAAAGTTCAACATTTTACCTCCTTTTATAATTCGTTAAAGTTGTACTTTTTGTACTCAAGTTAAGAGGTGTTCTCATATATATATATATATATATATATATATATATATATATATATATATATATATATATATATATATATATATATATGGGAGGGATCAAGAGAGAACTCCATATTAAGTTGAGAACTAGATAACTAAAAAAAAAGTATGGATGGAATTTTTAAAGGATGGGTAAAATTGGAACTTTAAATATGTAAATCTTTAAACATTTCTATCTTTTGCATACGTTAAGCTTTTTAAATTTTTTTTTGCACCATTAGATCAAGAATTTCATTATCTTTCATTTGAGTATAAATAACGTTATAAAAAATAATTTTTTCTCGTTTTTTTACTTTCAATACTGCATATATGTAATATACGATACCGTATGTTTTTAAATTGGGGAAATGAATACGGTATTGTTATGAACCTAAATTACCCAAGAAACCATCAAAACTACATACTTTGATAAAATATCAAAAGTTCAAGGGCATTGATTTCGATGACGTTATCACAAAAACAACATCATCATGCCTCAATTCCAAATTTGGATTTTCTCATATGATCGTATTGACATTGCTAGCAATAACTTGGTTCACGTTATGTGATGTGGTATGAATATGTGCAGCATGCGCATATCATAATACCAATTATATGAGTCATGTTATATTAATATGTTAGTTGGAATTGAGAAGCAAAATTGAGTTACGATCGATTTTTAAAGGGCGGATAATATTTTACTAAAATGAATGACGATTATTGAGTAAATGAGAAAGAGAAAAATTATGATCTAAGAGTAGAAGACTGAGTCGTCCATTAACATTGAATAAAGATCAATGAGTTAAGTTTTCTAATAAAAAAATTTAAGTTAATTTATCAAAGCTACGTAATTTTAATGGTTTTACGTGTAACTTAGGTGCATAACATCACCATATTCACTATCCCCTTTTAAATTTTATAGTATTACATATATGCAGTATCGTATACTACATATATGTAGTATCAAAATACTACATATATGCAGTATGCAATGTTGATGCATTGTTATCTTATAGATTGAATTTCAATTTTTTTTTACTTTTTTATGATATTTATCATTGATTTATTAGTTTATTATTATCTTTATGTTTAGACATAGTATAAGTATTGGTTTTCTTTTCATTTGCCATAAGTTTTTTAATATGAAATCTTATGAACTTTGTTATTGGTTATTTGAGATCATATGTACACTTCAAATAATTATTAGACAACTCTTGAGTCATTTGGCCACTTAAAATATGCATCAAGTACATTGATACTACATATATGTAGTATCAAAAAAACCAAAATGTGATATTTAAAATTGTTTAATGTAAATAACGTATGAAAAAGTTAGTAACGTTTAAAGAAAAATATATTAAAATACAATATCGCAATACTACATATATGTAGTATGAAATTTAAAAAAACGAGAAAAGAAATATTTTTTTATGACGTTATTTATACTCAAATGAAAGATAATGAAATTCTTGATCTAATGGTGCAATTTTTTTAAAATAATATTAACGTATGCAAAAGATAGAAATGTATAAAGATTTATGTATTTAAAGTTCCAATTTTACCCTTCCTCTTTAAAATTCCATCCCTTATATTTTTGGTAGTTCTCTAGTTCTCAACTAAAAATGAGTTCTCTCTTGAACCCTACCATATATATATATATATATATACTACTTTAATAAACAAATAAAATGGGCAATTTGGTAATTTAACAATTTCCTTAAAATTCAACATCCAAACCATCGCACACATCCATACCCCCTTAAAACCCTAATTGATGCCACTCTCCGGTTTCTTCCTCAAGAACTTCACTGCCTCCACCCATGGATCTGCATTTTCGTTCTCTTCGTTTGCAAGCTTCACAACAGCGCGATGCGCTTGATTTCACAGCTTCTCTTTCCTTGAGCTTTTGAAGTCACCCGGTACATATACTCAAATTCCTTCAAATTCGAAATTTGAATCTCTCGATTTTGGATTTCATGTTTCCCAGGTACTGAATCTAAGAACTCGACGCCATTAATCTCCCCCTTGGGTGTTTCAAGATCTGAATCTAAGGTTATATTTAGTATTTTTGTTATGAAATCATTCTTGGTTAAAGTTGATTGGTGTATATGCAGATTTGGAGCCTGATATCGTTTTCTTATTATGGATGCAGAAGTGAGTAGCTGAAGGAACTGATGAAATTGAGACCCCAAGTCAGTTTTCTTATCAGAAGGTAAATCACTCAGATCTTTAGTTTTTGAATTTAAAATTTCAAATGTATGATTTGGTTTTGGTGGGTTTTTCGTATAATGTTACGTCATATTTTCTGTTTGAATTTAAAATATGTACAGTTTGCTATTGTTTGTTGTTTTAAGTAATTAGGTGTTGCTTGAACTAATGACCTAAAAGTAATTAGCTGTTGTTTCATTAAGTGAATGATCTACTGTTTGTGTGTTTAACAAACTTGATTTTCATATCATAGTGTTTTTTATCCATTTAGGAGTATGAATCCTAATATACATAAAATTATGTAGTTTGTGTTTGTTAACCTGGTTATTGGTGTTTTGACGACTTTAGAATTGAGGTAAATGAAAGTAGAGCTATTGGGGATTTAACCTAATTGACGACTTTAGAATTGCGTTTGTGGTGCGTGTCTTGACCCACCCATTTTATGTGTGTGTTTATGGTGTGTGTGTGTGTTTGTTCCATTGTTGAATTTAGAGACTGCGATATAACAATCTTGATTCAAGTATTGGCATGTTTTTAGTTTGACGAACAGGTAACAACACCAACCTTTGTTGAAAATTGAAATTGATGGGTCACTTGAGCCTGCATAATTCAATTTTTTTGGAGTAGCTTACAACTAATATTTGTTCATATCTCTATGCTCTTATGCGCAAAAAAAATTCATATTTTTGAAACTGAAGTTAACCAAGGTCTTACCCATTTCATAAATATTCAACCTGGTTTTGACTATGTTTTGACCCATTTCATAAATTTCATAAATATTCATCCTGATTGTGTATGTTGCAGGTCTGCTACTGTTGAAGTTTACAATGCTGCTGCGGTTTTATTCTTTTACAGGTCTGCTGATATGAAGTTGTACATAGTTGACCTGTTGTTTCTGTCTTGATATTGTGTCTTGAATGTCGAGCGGGAATGAGGTAAATCTGAAAATTCTAACTCCATTTAATACAATGCTTACATTGCACAAGGTGTGTGTGCGTGTTGTATTTTAGTATGAAGGTGTTATGCTACAGGGTGTGTGTGTGTGTGTGTGAATAAAACTGTTGCAGCTGTTTGAATCTGAATGTGTTGTGTGTGTATGAATGTTGGGGTTATTTGAAGATGTCACTTTCCAAATATAAGCGAGTGAAGATATCAAGCATCATCACGAGCAAGCACGGGTGAAGACGTTCATAATTTGTATTTGTCTTAGAATATTTGTGTAATCGTTTCGTGCTTAAATGCGCGTTTGTGCTTAACTGCACGTGGTTAGGTTACATTGTAAGGTGAATGGTATAGACTATAAATACCATCACCTAGGTCATTTGTTAAGGGACTTGCATACATTTCATTGAATATCCATTGTAACCTCTCTATTGATCTAATACAATTCACCTATTCCTATTATCATCATCTTCATCATACTTTGCATTGATCTTCATGAACATTCAAGCATCAATACATGATTAGTGAGATTCCGCATCACTGATTGCAAACTACATCCCCAAACAATCTTAGATCTAGATCCAAGCTCGGTCCCTCGAACACTATCAGTTGGTATCAGAGCTTTTGGTATTGTGTTCTTCGCTATTCATCAAGCAAAAACACTACAATATTGCTCAAAAATCATGATCTGAATGAATTGTTGCTGCTTTTAGTTGTGATTTAACATCGCAATCACTTCTAATTCACAACGATTGTGCAAATTCCATCAGATTATCATCAGATCTGAGGAATTAAGAAGATTAAAAAAAGTTACTGTTCGATCGAATTTTGCTCAAATTCATCAAAATTTGATCATGTTTTGGATTGATTGAGATTAGGGATTGATAATCGGACTATTTCACTGCTTGTGTGTGAATTTTGAACGAATTGGACAAAGTTTTTGACAAACCCAGAAAAATTCTCATGATGAAGATTGATGAATGTGGGCATATGGGTGGAATCTCCAATTGTTATTCCCGATGAAGCTGTTGCTGAAACTGTCATTTATGACAAGGCTGAGGGAAAAATGAAGTTAGATGTTGTGCCAGAAATTACTGAAGACACATCTGTTTCAAAGAAGGCAAAACTGGATGAAACAGTACAGATTGAGCCGATTCAATCTGTGGCTGTAGTTGAAACTGAAGTGGCTGAGATAGCTAAGGCAGATGAGACTGTGAGTGAAGTTGAAGTTGATAAATCAGTTCAGATTGAGCCGATTCAATCTAAAGCTGTTGTAGTTGAAGATGTGTCAGAAATTGTAACTGAAGATGTAAGTCAGTTTGAGCCGGTTCAAACTGACAATGCACCAATGATTGAGGCATTAGATGACTTGGATGATATTGATTTTACTGAGTCTGAACCAGAAGCTGAGCCAGAAACTAATCCTGATCAAGAGATTCCAGATGATTTAGATGAAAGATTTGCTTACCTTGAGAAAATGAAGTACAATGTAGTTTTTCTGAATGGGCTGACTGTGAGTCAAATCAACGAAGAATATGAAAAGTGTTTGATAGCCCAAGACAAAGCTGCTGCTGATGAAAAAGAGTTTATCATTGAGATGGGAGAATGGACACCGTTGCAAGAAAGTTTGAACATTGAAGACTTACCTCCAACTGAACTGTATCACCAAAATCCTGAAGAAATGTCAAGCAGGAATATGCGAGATTGGTTGAGCTCAAGGAATTATCCGTATAAGACTCTGAAGAGATTGAAACAAGAGTCGCTGAGGAAAATTGTTGTCAGTTTCATGAAGACGGAGAAAATGTACAATCGTATGTTTTATTTGGACTACAACAACCCTCAATACTACGAGCTGACCAAAAGATACAAAGTTCTTGGACCGAAGGAGATACCGGTGATGGCTTTACCAGAAGATGCTCACAAGAAGAGGAAGGAGTTGATAGACATGTTTCCCAGTGAAGTTAAGTCATACAACATACCTATGGATGTACGTGAATCATGGCACAAATCAGCCACAGCAGGTGACGTTGTGAGGTCACTGCTGAGCAAGGGTCAGTCGATTGCTGAACTTCTTGATTCAATGATCGTACCGGAAAAGTCCAAGAAGGTAAAGATTATAGCGTGGAAATATGACGAAGTGTTCGATGCATTCATGATAAAAAGAGTTAATGGTTTATGTGATGTATACCATTACTACTCTAGCATTTTCAAGTTAGAAGTTCAAAACTTGAAAGAGCTGCACAAACTTAGGCTGATAAATCACACGCATGCTGAGCGTGGTGATAAATATGCAATACTCTGGATGCTGAAAAAGAGATGTTGGAGAAATGGTTGGAAGAAACTCGTTCAAAGAAATCCGGGTCCACATCTGATAAAGATTTTTCAGACGAAGTTATGGAAGTATCTGAACCTTCTCAAGCAGCAAAAGTATATTATACTCGAGCACGTGATACACTATTCAGCCGTGTCAAGTGTTAGTCGGGTGAAGTTTGACACTGTTCAGCCGGGTGAAGATACTATTCAGCCGTGTGAAGAAGTGAAAAACACTGTTCAGCTGTGTGAACACTGTACAGCCGGGTGAAGTAGAAGAAATCACTGTTCAGTCGGGTGAAGACACTGTTCAGCCGGGTGAAGCACTGTACAGCCGGGTGAAACACTGTTCAGCCGGGTGAAGTACTGTTCAGCCGTCTCAATTGTTGACCCGTCCAAACAGTGACCCGTCCAAAAAAAATAAAAAAAAAAGTCTGGAAAATCGAAAAATTCATTTTTCCAAAATTTCAAATTAGTCATTTTTAGCCACCATGACTTCCCAGAAAAATCATCAAAATGACTTTGAAAATTCAAGAAAAATGTCAACGGGCATGTGTTACCGTGATCCGAGAAGAAAATAAAAGAGAAGATATCAATGAATTTATTACAGAATTCAATCACATGTTTGAAACAACTTACCTTCAAGTTGCCAAAGCTTGTGATCAAAAGAGAAGAGACTTTAATGAACACACAAAACTTGCTCTTGTGAGTGAAGCAAATTCTCATGACAATCAGGAAGATGAAGAAGAATATGATTGGAGTGAAAACAATGATGTTGTTTCCATTCAAGAGATTGAAAAGAAAGATAAAGAAATTAGTAACTTGTCAGAAATCATTGCAAAGCAAGATGAGACAATTGCTCAATTGAAATCAGAAATGGAGAAATTGATGTCTGAGAAGGAAATCAAGAAAGATGAGAACAGTTCTTATGTTGAAATGCCAATTGAAGTCAGAGAAAAGATGTGCACCAAAGAATGTTTTCAACAAGTTGAACACTACAGAATATACTCTTTCAAGATTTGTGATAAACTAAAGAAAGAAGAAACTATGCACAAGAATCTGAAAGAACAACACGAAATATCTGATCAAAGAATCATATCTCTCCAAGAGTCACTCAAGAAAAGTGAAAGAGAAGCAATGAATATAAAGAATGAAGCTGCAAAATCAAATGAACACTCATCAAGTGTGATCAAAGATTTGCAAGAAGAGATTCTAAAGTTGAAGAAATTGTCTGAGATGTTTAATTCAGAGAACAACATTCTGAAAACCAAACTGCAAGAAGAACAACAGAAGCATGCAAGTCTATAAAAAGATCACCAATTGTGTGAAGATAGACTCAAATCTCTTACACAGAATGTTGATTCAATGTTTACCGAAAAGCATAATCTGAATGTTCAACTCAAGGAGCTTACTGACAAACTGAACAAATCACAATCTGATCTTGTGAAAATCACAGAAGAAGTTGAACAAGCAAAGTCTGTTGAAAAGAAAGATGAGAGATTAGTGCCAACCGGAATTGTTGGATCACTATCTTCTCAAGAAGAAGAAGAAAAGACACAAGAGGTTCAGTCGAAGAAGAAGAAGAAGGTTAGAAGAAAGAAGAGCAAAGCCAAGAAGAACAAGACAAAGGTCGCTTCATCTGATTCTACACCACAGACTCCTACTCCAAAGTCTCAAGATTCCGAATCCCCGAGTGATTCAAACAGTGACGTATACTGTTTAATCTGTGACTCTGAAACTCATCATATCTCAGATTGTATTTACAGTCAAGGTGTCTTTCCTTTTGGGTCAAAAGGTGACAAGTTCAAGACTCCAGCTCCTTCAAGAAAGATTCAACAAGATTCAGAGGTCAAAGCTTCTCAGAAACAACAATCTTCAACAGCAAAGACTTCTCAGAAGAAAGGAAAGAAGTCTCCCTTCAAGGCTCATCAGAAGTACTGCGAGATATGTGAGATGTACAATCACATGACATCAGAATGCTGCTACAACAAGTACTGCATCAACTGTCAGATGTACAACCACGACACAATGGAATGTTACTACAACAAGTATTGCTCTATTTGTGACATGGTAAATCACAACACATCCGAGTGCTACTACAAGTCGAGAAGGTCAGTCCAAAGAAGTTCATCATGTGCATACCCTTCCAGGTATTTTTCTAACTTTAAAAGATCTAATCATAGACATTCGTTTGATGAAAATCAGCATGTCAATGATTCATGGACACCAAAGTTTGTCAAAAACAAAAAGAGAAATCATGATTTAAATGATAAAATGATTCCAATAGTGAATCAATCTTTGAATAAGAAATATAGTCAACAAAACCTGTTTTTAAATGAAATTCACAATTTGTTTGAAAATGACTATAATTCCTCTTTTGACAAACAATCCATAAAAGAAGATGAAGGTACAAATTACATTGTATCATCAGAACCACCACCTGAAGGTATTCCTTGCACTTACGAGAATATTTCTTATGTTGATGAATTTGGACGACCCAAAACCGAAATGGTTTGGGTCATTACCTCTAACTAATTTCTTAGTGTGTTAGGGACAGTTATGGAGGCCGGTCAAACAAAAAAAAGAAGACCGTGGCTGATCCCTTATCATGACAAGATACCGAATCTTGTTCATGATGTTTTCGATGCAACTGACACCAAATGGAGTTGGAAACAAAAAGGAATCATTGCAGGAACTTTTAAAACATTTTCAAAAAAATCAAACAATGATGGAAGTGCAAGAAACAACCGATGTTTCATTTCGTCTGTTTAGATTAAGTATATTGCATGCACTCTTCATACGTTGATAACATATCTGCCATTTTCTTTTCATTAAACTTTCAATTTTCTTAGAAATTTAAAAGTTTAGGGGGAGAAATCATTATTAAAAAAAAATGATAAAACCAGAAAAATCCAAAAATATGTTGAATCTACTTGCACATACATGAGAAATGATAGCTACACTAGAGTTGTTCAACGCATCATTTTAAACAATAAAGACTGAAGCGTGAAAATTGATGTGCGAGATGACTCAGACAATTAGACTGAACAAGTATATTATTTGATGATTTAACTAAATTCTAATGAGTTTTTGTGGTTGAAACGTGTTAGTGCATGTGAAACGTTTATACAAATCAAATAGATATCTTGTGACGCAACGATATACATCCGGTAATGATGCAATCTATTCAGTGTGATGAACCACATCTGTGAGCTTCTTTGTTGTGGTATCCACAGACCTGAAGTCTCACATGAAGTCTCTTTTGAGCTTCAAGGTGCAGCAAAAGATTCCAAAATGGAACAGAAAAGAGTCCCAAATGTGGACCGTCACCAATCAAATTCCAAAATGGAATTCAGAAGATTCCCAAAGGGAACAATAGGAAAAAGAAAAATTCCAAAAAGGAATTCAAAAGAAGTCCCAAAGTGGACCAAATCCAAATAAAACCCAAATTCCACACTGTTTATGATTGTAAGTGACCTGACGTGTTGAGTTGTTCTCAGGATATTTAGATGAGGTGTATAACTTTCTAATGTGCAAAGTATGGGTCACTCAAAACTTATTCCTAATCAACCTAATTGATCATCAAGAATAGAAAAAGTAAGTGTGTCACTTCGAGCTAATTGATTTGTTCAACAATTCATCACTCAATTACTTCACAATTCAAATGTCTATTCTCAAAAACTGCAAAACATGTGTTGGATAAATTGCTAGTATGATCTCATTGCAGGTTAAAGTTTCAGTATGTAAAGAGAAAATTCCAAAAATATATCAAAAACATTGAAAAATTCAAAAAGAACAAAAAGATTTTCTTTTTTATTTTTCTTCTGTTTTGGCAGTTTAACATGTGTTATTGATGTAGGAGTTGTTCATCAAGCAATATCTCATTCGTTTGAGAACTTAATCTTTACATTGATGATAAATGCACATTATTGCCTGAGTTTTAATGTTTTTCTTTGAGTTGCAGGAACAAGTTTCCATTTGCAGAACAAGTTTCCACAAGACTTGAAGATGTTGTTGTTCAAGCCTGATTCCAGTCCAAAGATCTCCAAGTCAGATTGCTGAGTATTAAGAATCCTCCTCTTAATATCTCATACACAGATCCCATTAACCTCTAAAGAATAAGTTGAGGGGGAGTATTCTAAGTCAAAGAAGTATTCGCATTCTACTTCAACCGTTGAAAAAGATCCCATTGCTGATATATAGATTCACCGGAATCTACTCTCTGCTTATTTCTTTCCATAACCTCTGATGTTACTCAAAAGGGAGAGAAGGATGCAGATTGCTTGTTGAAAGACAGAGTTTTGGCAGCATCATCTTAGGGGGAGTACTGTTGGGTCCACTTGAAGATAATGCATACCAAAACTTTAAGTTGCTCTCTATACTCGCCACATGAAGATTTAAGCTGATATGTCAGATTTGTAAAGTGTCATCTTAGGGGGAGTACTGTTGGGGTTATTTGAAGATGTCACTTTCCAAATATAAGCGAGTGAAGATATCGAGCATCATCACGAGCAAGCACGGGTGAAGACGTTCATAATTTGTATTTGTCTTAGAATATTTGTGTAATCGTTTCGTGCTTAAATGCGCGTTTGTGCTTAACTGCACGTGGTTAGGTTACATTGTAAGGTGAATGGTATAGACTATAAATACCATCACCTAGGTCATTTGTTAAGGGAGTTGCATACATTTCATTGAATATCCATTGTAACCTCTCTATTGACCTAATACAATTCACCTATTCCTATTATCATCATCTTCATCATACTTTGCATTGATCTTCATGAACATTCAAGCATCAATACGTGATTAGTGAGATTCCGCATCACTGATTGCAAACAACATCCCCAAACAATCTCAGATCTAGATCCAAGCTCGGTCCCTCGAACACTATCAATGAATGTGTGTGTGTTGGGGGGGTTAAAAACTTCTTGTTGTTGCTGCTGTATTTTGAAACTGAATTTGTTGTATGATGTTGTTGCTGTTTTAAATTTTTTTTAAAACATTTGATGTTATTGCTGTTGTGTGTGTATGAAGGTGTTTTATGAATGTGTGTGTGTTGTATGTTATTATAACTGTGTTTGAAACTGAATGTGTTGTGTGTATTGATGTGTTGTGTTTGTTTGTGCTGTGAAAACTGAAAAAATTGTTCAAAATTGTCATTTTTGTTCAATTTTTGTGCATGAATGTGTTGTATGAAGGTGTGTGTTGTATGTTAGTATGATGAAGACTTCAAAAAACACACACCTTCATACAATAAAAACAGTTGAAACAGCAGCATCACATTTCAACAGCAACAGTTGAAATGTTTTGAAACAACAGCAACATATTTTTTGCATAAAAGAAACTTTTTTGGGCAAAAATGTGTGTTTTTGGACATAAAATGATCATTGATCTACCTGTTTCATTTTAAACATAACAACAGCAGTAGCAAATAGTTTTGGCCTGTTTTGTTGAAATTGTATCACTGAGTTTTGGCCTGTTTGTTGAAATTGTAAGCTGAAAGTGCACATGTGAAAGTAAGCTGAAATTGTAACACTGAGTTTAAGTCTAATTAATGAAAGTTTATGTGTGCATGAATGTGTGAATGATGTTGAAACTGAATCTGTTTAACTGAAAGTTTATGTGTGAATGTGTTGTGTGTGTATTAATGTGTTGTGTTGTATGAATGTGTGTGTGTGTGTGTGTTGAAAGCTTTTCCAGTCATACATCTAAACATGTTTTCAGTTTTGATGTACATTAGCATATAAAAATATTCATATTGAACTTGTTTTTAAAGAAATGATGAATACATGCTCCTGCTGTTGCTATGCTTTTTTTCATTTTCAAGTTTTATAGTTTTCACCCATTTTTTCATTATAGGGCTTATGAAAGGATGCTATTTTATAATGGGAAAGCTTTCAAAGAACCCAAATTTCCTTGATTTAGTTTGTTGTAGAAACCCAAGAAACTAAAATAACCCATTTTTGTTAGCCATCTTGTATGATCAATTTATAATATATTAATTGGTGTCTATTTGATAACTGAAATGTTATTCATTGATTTTGAGATTTGAAAACACTGAATTTTGAACTTTTTCATCAAACTTTAAAAGTTTGACGTGATTGGATCCTTGAAATTTCTCATCAAAAATTGAATGTATGTATCCTACATGTGTGTTGTATGGATGTGTAAATTTGTTTTTGATCATTTGTTAAAATCAGTTTCCTTTTCTTAAAGACAATATATATGTATTCCTTATGATGTTTTATGTATTGAATTGATTTGTGAAGTTGTGTGTGTTGTGATGTTTGGAACTGAAATTAGCCACAACTCTTTTACTTCATATTTGATGTCTTAATCAATAAACCATAACAGAATGTGGTTGTCTTGTGTGTTTTTTGAATTTTGGAAGCGAATTCAAGCAGCATATTTTGACTTGTTGTGTGTGTGGACGAACTTCATACTTTCACCCATTCAAAAGGGTAGGTTTGACTGATTGGGTTTGAATAAGCATTTTTGAGTTTGAAAACTAAAGTAAAAAGGATATGTTTGACTGATTAGGGTGGTCTACGTCTGCAATAAGTGTGTGTGTTGTGCAATTTTTGATCAACATAATGAACTATATACATACATACATCATCGGGTGTTTTGTGTTTGGGGGGGGGGGATCTGATGCCAAGGTTTTATATCCTCTTATGTAGGTTGTAAGAAATGTGTTTTCACCACAACTTAACTTGGTCAGTTTGTATTGAAATAATGTAGTGTAATTTAGAGCAAGTGTATAGAAATAATGCAGTGTGTTCATGTGCAATGTGTTGTTAAGTGCAGTGTGTTTTTAAGCAAAATGTGTTTTTAAGTGCTTTGTGTAGTGTCTTCATTGTATATCATTGGTGAGTTTACATTTGCTAACAACATATTTACATATTGAAATTTGTCTTCCCTCTTTGATTCAATGTATTCACTTATTATTGCAGATCAACTATTGTTTCTGTTCTAACTATACCTGAAAATGTGTTGTATGAATGTGTGTGTTCTAAATATACCAGGAATGTGTGTGTGTAATTTTTGTGCTTTTTTGTGTGTGTAGATAATCATAATTTTTGTGAATGTGTGGTGTGAATGTGTGCTTTTTGAGAACAAACTGTAACCAGGTTGACCCATCACCATAACAAACAAGTGTGCCCTGCCAATTTCCACAATCTTTACACAAAAACATAAATATAAGTACAATTTTTTATGTTTGTGTTCTTTCATTGTGTAGGGGGGGAATCTGATGAACTCTACTGTTGTATCTTGTTCATAATACGATGCCATCTATATACTTGATTTTGCAGTTGTTGGTGATTTTATCTCTGCTAAAAACAGGTATGTTCATTGAGCATTTAATTTGACCCGTTTAGATCACTGTAGGTTATGTTTTTACCTCAATGTGCTGCTCATTTTGATGCATTTTTACAACAATTATGTTTATAGTTTATTCTTATTAGACTTCATGAATGTGTGTTTTTGTCTGTATATGATATGGACTTCATGAGGGTATGTTTTAGTTTGTGTTTTGACATGTTTGACCCATTAATAAGTCTTCTTTTGTGTTGCTTGTTGTGTGTCCTGTGTTGCGTGTATATTTAGTGTGTGCTATGGGATGAACTAACAGCTCCAATACATAAAAATGTTACAAAACATGTTTACCTAATGACGAGATGCAAATAAGAATATAGCAGCTCCAGTTGCAGTGCGTAGCTGCTGAACATAATTAATGCATTGCTTGCTGAACATAACTAACACACTGCTTCCACCAGTAATGTCTCACCAATTAACCGCACAAACCACAGTATCTTTTAAATCACATCCCCTAAAAATTACATGATCATTCGGGTTTCCAAGAAAAAATAATACCCGAATTTTTTGCTCATATACTAATCATTTCATTCAATATATCTTCTGTTTTGATTACATGTATCATGAGCATTTTGTTGTTTGTGATGTTGATATGTTGATCTAATCATTCTATATTAACTTGTGCATGATTATATGTGAGCTGATCATGACCCGCACATGTTCATCATATTATCTCTCGCACATTTTCTTAAAATTTATCATGATATGTTTGATTGTTTTCATAAAGATGCAAAATTTTCTTTTGTTATAGTTTTTGTTGCTTAATTTCTTGTAATTTGTGTTTACTTTTATTAGTATTTTTTTCTCTATTTTTCTATATTTTTTCTCTATTTTTCTATAGTTTCTGTTGCATCATTGGTCAACCTTTCAAAGTTATTTAAATAATTTATTTTTGTTACTATTTAACCAAGCAGTCAGAGTTTGGGGGTTCTACTTGATCAGAATTTGACTCAGGCTTCGTTTTTTACTTTGACGAGTGACTTTGTTTTCCTACATTGAAGATTTTTGGACAAGATAATTGGCAAACAAATCATTTTTTTGCTTACCATATGGTTAAAAGTACAATCGTTCAGCTGAATTAAGTCACCTTGACATTTGTGTTTTGTTTCTTCTAGACTTGGTGGGTGTTCATGGTTTGGTTTGAAATTATGAAACCGTTCAAACTGATTATCAGTTTGGTTTCATGATCAAACTTTCCCTTAACTTTTGGTTGGTCAGTTTTAGAAGTTTCAAACTGTAGGGAATGATTTGGTTTGTGGTTTATTCTAAAAGTCAGCCATATAAAACCAGGCCATATAAAATTGTATATATTCCATACCTTAGTTTTTTAATAGCTCTATTTGGTTATCTTTTAGCACTGTGTTATTTTTATAAATGTCTAATAAGCCTAAACCACAAAACCCAACCGTTTTTTACGGTACGGTTTGGCTTGGTTTTAATTTTCAACGGTTCAGTTTTAGATTACGATGTTCAAAAACCGTTACTAACGGTTTGGCTCACTATTTCTCGGGGGATGCCCCCTTTAGATGTACCATTTATTAATTTATTATTTTCAATAAAATATACTGGGCACTACCATTTCCAAAAGAAAACAAAATGGATTCTTGCAAAGTACATATTTAGTCTTCTACATTTTACTGTAGTATGTATGTCTTGTTTCCATTTGAATTTATAGCTGTATTCTTTGGGTTTTTGATTCTCTTAAACTTTAAATTGTTTTACCTAACTATTAGAATGATGATAACTCAGCTTCAACTGGTACGAACATTTGCAGACAGGAACTGATCCTTACAACTCAAAAACAGCTGATCAGGTAAAAAGATGAGTGAGTATTAAAGTGTAGCTAATAATAACAATTGCAATGGTTTCTTTGTGAATAACCTTGTTAGAATAGCAGTTGGTTTGATGCTTTTACTCTAAGTACTAATTTTGTATAAAGTTTAGTATATTTTAATTATTTCTTTAGCTGTAGATCCCTTGGTATGCTTAATAATAAGATTAGTTTTATGAAATTTTCATATTGATTTAAGTTTGAATTTTTTTTTTGCATATAGCTTTCCAAAGATTTGGTAGATAAAAGTGCATACGTAATGAATTGGTTATTGCTTATAGATGTTTGTTTTTAAATGAATTGGTTATTGCTTATAGATGTTTGTGTTAGTCCATAAAGATCGTGATTTCAGTGCTATATTGACTTGTTTAACAGCAAAACACACAAGACTTGAACAACAAAGTGTATAATAACCAAACAAACCCAATAACAAGATTAAACCATACAACCAGAGGTATACAAGCTACAAAGATGAATGATATAAGTTCCTAGCACCTCAGGTGAACAATTACACGACACAATCAGTTGGATAAGAGTTTTGTCAAAGTTGTGCAAAAGTTCCCTTATCTTGAAGATAAGGTTACATTATATATCAGTCTTAGGTTCGCTGATAGATTCGCTGTAGCGAATCTATCTAGCGAACCACATAAGTTCGCTGGGCACAAACAGGTTCGCCCAGTCGACACCAACATAATCACTACACTATGCTACGGGCGAATCTATAGATTCGCCCGTAGGTTCGCTAGTACAAAACATACAAGCTGCATACAAAATACATACAAAAGTAACACCGACACACCGGTGAGTCCAACCTATACATGTGACTGTCAATACTCCCCCTAGGTTGGACCTCACCTGGGGAAGTCTTCTAATTAAGCTCCGTCTTTTTCTTGGCTTCAAAAATATTCAATGTACGCTCCTGCCCTGTCTTCAATTCCGGCCAATGGATTTGTAACATCTTCTGATCCGGCCTCATCTTCACTAAAAACCAGCATTGACTCTACGAACTCAGCATCAGCGACATCAGTATCAGGCATTTGTTGAACAATCGTTTCCGCCTGAATCTCTGCAGTATGCTCCTCGCCCGTCACATCCAAGTCTATAACCTCCACCGGTTTCTCGAACCTCCTTTCAATGGTTTGATCCAGCTGTCTAGATAGGTCATCCATCTCCAATTGCTGATCATCAGTCCTCATCAGTCTTTCATTCACCGATCTCAATTCAGCACGGATTCCACGGGCTTTGTTTGCGACCTTCACAAACAGGTTCGCTTCAGTTCTAGTATCGTCTCCAGCCCCGTGCTTTATCCTATGCTCACACAACACTCTCAGATCCTCATCACAAAAAGAGAAAACCTCCATTGGATCAAACAGGCGAATCTTTGGACGGTCTTCCCCTTTTAATCTGATAACAGCTTCACCCGTACTGTTATCATAAAACCATTTAAGGAAATCCTGCAGTCTGGGTGGCTGTGTGTCCGGAACTCTGACTCTAGTCATTACTTTCGGCGCTTCGATCTTCAGAACTATCTTTCCCTTCCACGAGATCCAATGCCTATCCCTTTTCTGCCTCATTCTTCTTGGCTTCTGGTATCCAAAATCAACAAAATTAGTCTTTGCAGCCTCCCTGATTGTTACCTCGAACGCACAGGCCCTGCCACTATCTTCTTTTCCCAATAACGGTAGCTCTGCCAGCCTACGCAAATCCCACCTTGGTATAGTGGCGAAATGCTTTCTATTCTTGATGTAATGAATATCACCGCCCCTTCGCTTAAGCATATACGCGTCTACCAGACAGTTGTACTTCCATGCTATGATCTGTCTATCCATTTGTTTGGTGTTGGGTTCATCCAGATGTTGAAATATGGGCACCTCTGGGACAACTTCTTCTTCTTTTCGAAACCACTCAGATTTATCTAGCTCAACATGCTCAAACTGATAGCTGACCCCGTTTTCTTCGACCTTATACATCTCCGGCTCATCATCCAGATCCTCCTCACTATCAGCATCAATATCAACCTCTGGTTCATCTATCAAAGTGTAATTCACACCAGATCCTCCAACCACTTCTTCCCCTTCAAACACATCCAAGTCAATTCCCATTTCCTCGTCAAACTCCTCCTCAACTGCTTTGCCCTTTCCTTTGTCTTGATCTCCAAAAACAACATCCATTAACGGATACCTTGCAGCATCCGTTAAGGAGTTCAGTTCAGCTTCAGTCATAGCAGGCTCTGTCCCCTCTTTTTCTTTCAGACTGTTCAGCTCTTTGAAGATTCTCACCATCAAACACTGCTGATCCTTCATCATTCTTCCCATTTCATAAATAACTGTCGATTTCTCAGCATCCTGTGTTTCTAGTTCCTCATACTTGCCTTTCAGTTCCACCAGTTCTGACCTCAAACTCTCAATCTGACCCCTTAATTCACCAACTGATTCAGAAGATGTACCCCCAGTATCGTGCCTTGCCTTCTTTGATGTTTCTGTTGGAGCATCAGACTTCCTCTTCGTTCGTTTTTCCCTACCCGCATCTATTTCAGCCTGAATTTCATCCACCTCTCGATCGAGTGAATAATCCTTTTCTTTTGCGTATGCCTTCCTTTTCTTAATCTTCTTCTCAACCTCCTCAATATTTTCACTGCCCCGTTTCCTCTCCGACTCCTTCAATCTCTGAATTTGTACCCATCTATCAGCTGGGTACATATTCTCCCACAAAAATGAAGGCCTCCCCACACAATCAGCTTTTACTGACTTACAGTCACGGAATATCCTTGGGTGCATCTCCCATATCTTCAGAACATCTCCAACTACCGGCAGATTCGGCAGTTTGTCATTCAGCACCATCTGAATGAATCTCGGATACATCAACCATTTAGCGGATTTGCTAGCATGGATGTTCTTGAGCAGATAATTGTAGATGAGCTTTGCAAGATTGGCATTTTGCCCCCGACAGAATAGCATCATTGCTCGAGCCTAGTCTAGGTTTAGCCCATCAGTACCCCGTTTCCTATGATCCAGGCACATAATAAATACATGTGCAATATACCTCCATTCCTGGATCAGGTAGGACTTCACAAACTCCATCTTCTTCTCACCAGGCATCGGACCCTCATACCCAGCGGTCCTAAAAGCCCCATAAACCTCTTCAGCCGACATCATTACTTCATCCCCAACATCATCCTCTAGCCTCAAAATCCTAGCAAGATCAGCTTCTGTAAACTCCAAGTCAAATCCACTGACTTTGGCACATATACGTGATGGTTGTGCGGATACGTTCATCACTGCAGTTCTCCAGAAGTCTCGAACGTGCAGCTCGTATATGGTTGGAGAGTGAGAAATGGCGTGATGTATATGAGATGACTTAAGCCATTTGATACAATCTCTATAACCGCCAGCCTTTTCATGATTCTCGTCAAGTAAAGCACACATGTTGTGCTTTCTTTCGAAGAATAATGTCGACATTGTGCCTGAAAAATAAACGGAGATTGATCAGAAACGAAGATTTGAAAAACAGTTAATAGATTCGCTTGAAGAGCGAACCTGAGATTTGGCACCAGAACCTATAGATTCGCTGACATGAAAAACCAGTCATTTTGGTCGAGCGAATGTATAGGTTCGCTAGAAACAGTCGGGCGAATCTATGTTGATGCGCGGGCAGCATAACGACATAGGTTCGCTCGAAGTTTTGAACTTTCATTCAGATTCGCCACACGAACACATAGGTTCGCTGGAAACCCTAGTTTCTGTAAAACGGCCAGAATCACATACAATACATCATAAACAAGCAAATAGGGCAATAATCAAGTGATATAAACATCAAACGAGGATTTATGAAGTAAGTTCCTAACAACAAACACCAAATCAGTCATTTAATTTACACACAATCACAGATCGACAGATTTAGGAGGTTTAAGATGCGATTAAGAGTTTAAAACATAGATTAAGATGAAGGCGATCACATACCGGACAATATTAGTGATGTTTAAGTGTGAAAAAGCCGGTTGAAAGTGAGAATCGAACGTTCGTGAGTGGATTTTGAAAAACCTTGCTACAGTAGTGACAGCGAAATTGTGAAAAATTTCGCTGTCACGACATATATATACAGACACAGGTTCGCTGGCAGACAGACCAGCGAACTTTAGATTCGCCCGTATTCCCAAAGGTCAAGACAGCCTACGGCGGCGGTGCAAAGAGGTTGCGGGCGAACCTGAAGTTCGGGCGAACCTGTAGGTTCGCTAGCACACAAATTAAAAAAAAATTTTGGTTTTTCCCAAATTTTAAATTCTTTGTGAATCCATGAAAACGTCCCACGATTTCAACGCTCCAAAAATAAACATATTATCCTAAAAATTCAAATAATAACAAGATAGAATTTAGAAAAATAAAATAAAATGAAATAAAAAGACAAGAATTTTAAACGCTAAAGAAGGATATATATATTTATCATGATGTTTTGAGCAGAATCCAGAGAATCATCGATTGGCGGGATTGCAGATATGTTTGTCCATTTAAACCCATGCCTTAGTCCTTTCAACGAGAGATTAGCAGCTTCGTTTATCATGTTTTTGGTTTGATTGAAGAAGCTCAGACAACTCGGTCCCCACAGACATCTAGGTAAAAAGAACAAGTTCTGTCATCAGGGTATATCTGAGCAATACGATTGACTTTGCTTGAATTTCATGGATCAAATTTTGAATATTGATCGATGCATTTGCTTCTTTTGACACTTGTGCAATTTTTTGCATCTTTTCATTGTGAGTGGAGCATGTCAGCAATTGATTCTTTTGAACACAATGCGACTTATTATTTGGGAAACTCAAATAGTTCAGAGCTCCAGGTCTATACCGACGTATAACAGAGGAGATAAACATTTGAGCATGCTCGGTGAATCTTCAGGTCAATACTTCCGTATAGCAGAGAAGATTCACCAACTCCAGGTCAATACTTCCGTATAGCAGAGGAGTTAAGCACTTTGACTCAATACGTTCTGAGGAGTTAACAAGTAACTCACTCAGAGGCTTTTTCGAAGAGCATCACTAGCAGCTTTTAGCAAACTAGAAACTCGATTCGGGGATAGGGCGAGGGTGATTTGGGATGTTTGGGGAAATCAAGGCAAAGATTTGACGCTCTCAACCCATTTTTGACAGTACCCTTATCTTTGTGCAATCCAATCATGTCAAGGAGATAATCCTTGTTGTCGAGATCTTGAACGTTATGTTTGGCTGCACAATCACTGTTTACTTTGTTTTGGGGCTGAGCCTATCTGACATATCCCAAACGCAATGCTTCTGACCTCATTCAACGTCTCTTCAACATCAATCAAAACGGAGATCCTGAAATAGCAAAATTTGAAAAACTATAAATAGTTAATCTTTTATATCTCCCCCAAAATTTCTATATTATAGCTATCTAATAAGAAATTTTTGTTTTTCAGATTTTCTTAATATATATATACAGAATTAAAAGAAAAATAAAAGAAAATAAAAGGAAATAAAATAAAATAAAGGAGCGAAGAATTAGAGTGACCCACGGAATTTTCAAAGAAGAAAAAGAAAAAGTTGTTTACATATTTACAGATTTTAGACAAGTTAGACTTTTGAAATTGGGACCCAAGCCTTAGTGTACTTAGGTCTTTGAACAGTTGATGATTTACAGAAAAAATTATTTACAAAAGAATTCAATCTCTTTCCAAAAGATTTCTGCTTTGAACTATTTTCAACAGTCACAGGGCAGTGTTTGACAGTATGACCAGTATTTCCACATTGAAAGCAATGAGATTTTAAACTTCGTTTAGAACATTTAGCAATCTCTTCATTACTATCAGATGTTTGTGAGTTATAATCACTGCAAGAGTCGTACGACTCTTTTAACTTACCTGTTGTGACTTTTACCTTGGAGGGTGCAGATTTAGGTTTAAGAATGTATGAAAAAGATGATTCCTTGTCTTTCGGTTTTGAAATTATTATTGGTGTGAAAGATGGAATTTGATGAGACAAGAATTTTTGAAAACAATTTGTTTTGGTTTGACTTTCAGAGACTTGACCTGAAAGTTTTGCTTTGTTGTTCACACAAACATTTTCAATAAAATCATCATTCAAATTTCTTGAGTTTGAAATTGAGCATTCAGAATTAATATCACACATAATGTCCTCTGAAGTTAAAACTTGACTAGAAATAAAGACATTCAAACCACTGTCTTCAACAATCCTTTTTGAATCAAGGCTAGAGTTACTAGAACTTCCAAGACCACTGCTTTCACCATAAGCATATTCCTCTCTCACCTCCTTAAGATTCATTTCACTTAAACCTGCAATAGAGCTGTTAGTATCGTTCTTTATAATCTCTTGAATCAACTCATTTGAGGGATGAGGAATGGGTGTAGGGGAATAACAGTAGGTACTCGGTGGAGGATATACTTGTGCATCACTTTTATGACCCAACCCGGTCTTAGATCTAGCCCCCTTTTGTTTCTTCCATAACTCCTCCCTTTTCATACTGGCAATAGTCCATTGTTCCAGTTTATTTTTGAGTTTTCTTGTTTGAAATTCAGCAAGGGTGACTTGCTCAGTCAAGTAATTTATTTCACAATTCTTTTCCAAAATAGATCTTTTCAAATGTTCGTTTTCTTTTAAAGCCTCTCTCAATTTAACAAAAAATTTTGATTCGTTCTGTTTAAGCTCTTTGTTAATTGTTTTCAATTCGTTTTCATTTGTCATTAACAGTTTATTTGCCTTATAAATACCAATCAAGCGAATTTTGCATGCAGATGAACACATATCCTCAATGACATCATAAGGAAGGCCCACTATCAGTTTTTCGGCCTCAAGAGCACGATCACACTGGCAGTAAGGAGTGTTCCTCTTGTATTCATTCACAGCTTCAAGCTTTGCCTGTTCAATCATGACTTCCATGTCAAGCTTTGATTCCGTAACATTATCAGCATCAGTACCAGCATTTTCTGCCCCATTATCGACGTTGACAGTGACCTTCTCTTTCCTTCCAGTAACAGCTTCACACAACAATCCAGAATGAACAACTTCTTCCTGATTCTTTCCCTCTTCAGTCAAACCATAATCTACAACCTCTTCAATCAAACTATCCTCAGCAACCTTTCCAGTGTTTGTTTCCTCTTCGACCTCATCAATCACTCTAACATTCTCAACCTCTTCACTGTAAAATTCTTTAAAAGGATCAAAACAAACAATGTGATCGTTATTGAGAGCGGATTCTTCAACAACTTTACCAATTAAAGCTTCATGATTTTGAACACGCTTCCCAGATGAGGCCGTAGTGTCAGATAATATCTGAGTGGTGATGGATGCATTTGAGTCAGCACCTACACTTGTGGAACCATCACCGGATTTGACAGATTCATAACTTGATAATCCTCCAGAGACTGCACTAGGTGAGTTTGCAGCGGATGTAATCAGTGCAGAATTCTGAGGAGAGACGGTTGCAGACATCATGGCTTGAGTGTATTCTTTTCTCTTTTCATTCAGATCAAGTGACTTTAACTTGTTTATCACTTCTATTAGTTTAAGGTCAAGGAAGTTTCTTTCTCGTTTCAGCACCTTGATCTGAAGACTCCATTTGGAAGGAAGGGAATCCAACAGCTTTGTCACTTGCTCATGATTTCCCAATTGTTCATCATAGGTTTTGAGATTGCTTGACACAAGTAAAAATCGATTCGTTATTTCAGTCAGATTTTCATGCTTCAATCCAACGAATGAGTTGAATTCATTTTCAGCCTGGGCTTTTCCATCCAGTTTAAGCATGTTCATTGTTGATGTAGACATAATTACAAACAACAGATTTTAGGTTCGCCCAAAATAGATTCGCTGGATTAGATTCGCCCAAAGAACAAAACAAATTCGCTGGTAGATTCGCTGAAACAGACAGATTCGCCGGCTAGATTCGCTCAAAGAACACAGTAGATTCGCTGGTAGATTTGCTGATGACAGATTCGCTAGACAAACAAAACAGATTCGCTGACAAGCAAGCACAGTTTCGCTCACCTGATTTTGGCAGCAGTTTCGCTTGCACAATAAGCCAAACAAGTGAACTTTCATTCGATGAAATGTCAGATTCGCTAGCCACAACACAAACCAACAGTACAAAAATTTAAATTAGGTTCGCTGGATGAACACCTAGATTCGCTGGAAGAACAGATAGTTTCACTGGGTTACGAACAAACCAGTAACAGTACGAAAACAACCCGGGCAGCTTCAAAACTTGACCATTTGCACACACGTTTGTTTTAAAAGCTTCCTATGACTAAAAACGACAATACTTGAGCAGAATACAACTCCAAAACACCAAAACAAGCCCTGAACAGAATCAAATAGTGTTTTGACACAAAAACCCCAAAATCAACACAAAAATCACTTGAATCAAACAATCAAGAGCACTAAGGCTCTGATACCATATTGTTGGTCCATAAAGATCGTGATTTCAGTGCTATATTAACTTGTTTAACAGCAAAACACACAAGACTTGAACAACAAAGTGTATAATAACCAAACAAACCCAATAACAAGATTAAACCATACAACCAGAGGTATACAAGCTACAAAGATGAATGATATAAGTTCCTAGCACCTCAGGTGAACAATTACACGACACAATCAGTTGGATAAGAGTTTTGTCAAAGTTGTGCAAAAGTTCCCTTATCTTGAAGATAAGGTTACATTATATATCAGTCTTAGGTTCGCTGATAGATTCGCTGTAGCGAATCTATCTAGCGAACCACATAGGTTCGCTGGGCACAAACAGGTTCGCCCAGTCGACACCAACATAATCACTACACTATGCTACGGGCGAATCTATAGATTCGCCCGTAGGTTCGCTAGTACAAAACATACAAGTTGCATACAAAATACATACAAAAGTAACACCGACACCGGTGAGTCCAACCTATACATGTGACTATCAGTTTGTTTTTAAGTAAAAGGATAAACTTGTTGCAAGTTCTCACTCGGAAGTTCATATATATAGAACTATAGTTTGTTAATCTGTGTAATCAAAGATATTTGTCAACTACTTGGAGCACGTAGTAAAATTCCGTGACAAAACATGACGCTAAACACAAAATCTTGAATCAAAATAAATCTTTTCTTGGATTAAATTGAAAATCTTGATGAAATATTTATTTTTCCTCCAAAATAAATCTTTTAATAACTGTTTGACTAATATAAAACAAGTACTGCATTGTAAAATGTCATTTTCGCCGCATCGCGCGGGTTTTCTGCTAGTATATATATATATATATATATAGGATTAAATTCATTTGAGAAGGCTTATATATTGCAAGAAGAAAAAGAAGAAACTTAAATCACTAAAAAACTTATCAATGGTTTAGTTTTTTAAATAAATTCACTTCCTACATACAAATGTGTAATGTATAAACTAAAAAAAATCGTTAGAATATTTTTTTACGTATGTATTTTTAGTGTTTTAAATTTACATACACATGTGTAGGTTATGTGACCTACACATGACTTCCACATGTGTAGGTTTAACAAATAAACAATATTTATTCAATTTTATATTTTGAATATCAAAGTTAATGAATAAATACTGCATTTCTATCATTTTTTTTGTATGTTATAAACGTTTTGGTTGAAAAAAATGAAGAATTTAGCTATTTCTTACGCTTCTCGCAATATTTGGTCTTCTCAAATGAACCATCCCCTATATAGGTATATATATATATATATATATATATATATATATATATATATATATATATATATTATTTAAGTTTAGTAGAAACATGTTAGTTTAGCTAATAATGTTTTAGTAAGTGATTAATAGGTTTAGGTAAGTTAATAGGTTATCACGAGTATATTTTATAAAAGTTTTGGGTTACAAATTAAGGTTGCCAATTGCTACTATTTTACGATTTGAAGTTGATTATATAAGTTGTACTAATATGTGTTTGATTTCTTGTTGATTAGAAAAAAGAATAATGATAGTAATAATAATTACTAAGGATCACATAGTAATAAAGCATATATATCAAAATTTAGTAATAAAATATATAGTTTAAAGCGTTAATTTTTAGGGTTCTCAAATTCTACCAGCTTAAAGAAATTTCGTCCTAGAAATTTGTTTTACTTAGATTGTTTCCAAATGGTGTTTTTGTTCCACTCTATGTAGCAGTAGATATCACTAAGAATTAAACTTAGTGGCTATAGAAGTTTCGAACCATGTAGCGACATCATAAGTTTTTTTTTTTAATTACCTAGAAGCTACAAATACATGTTGTACTAAGAAAGAACTTAAGTCGACAAAGATAAAAGTATCTTATTAGGACTTGAATGAAGTCTCTATGATGTAAATGTACACGAACTTACTTAAGGAAGTCTAAGAGGAAAATGGAACTATATGTCTCAAGGTACTTAAGTCATCATGAAAGAACTTATGCATGAATGGAAAGAAATGAACAAAATAAAACGAGAGTTAACAAATTTGTAAGTTGCCTATAATTCCATTTATTGTCATCGAAAGAATTAGTGGACATGCGGTACATAGTTAAACATAAGTGATTAGGAACTAAGATTCTCAAGGATTTCATATTTTTCATATTTGGTCGTAGTTCAAAGCTCTTGTAGCCATCCTAATCGGATATAAGTCATGAGGTAATCGTGCTTCATAAAGTAAGGAAAATTATAAAGCTTTCTTTTTCGGCATAAGGGTTTTCAAGGATTATCCGCCAATGTCGGTTTACTAAAGGTAGAATTGTTAGAGTATTAAGGAAATGAAGTGGAAAAGAGTCCAATTAAGATCTAAATTGTAATCTTAAATCGTAGGTTAAGTAAAGGTAGATAAGAATTTAAGCTCATGATGTTACTGGCATATTGTTCTTTCAGGAAACTTGTATATTTAGTCAGGTTGATTATAAGACTTTTAAGGAATATATCCGAACAAGGAAGGACAAAGTAGGAATCTAAGAAAAATTCAACTTGTTTAGTTCGGTGGAATTTTCATAAAACTTTTAAATAGTCTATCCGATACATATTTATCATTAATTTATGGGATAGTTTTTATTTTCAAGAAATGAGGGATGTCTTGTACCATATAATTTCGATTATCTTTAAATGTTGTATAAATTTGATTGTCATCCATAAGATAAATATTTTGTATTTGGATTTGTGTTGATTAGTCTGTTAATAATATTGCTGAACGTTTGTTTTCACAATAGGATTTGCTAAATTTTATGTGTACATATAAATTCACCATTACGTTTTTTTTTTTTGGGTAAAGGGTTACCCCGGTGAATTTATATATTAACAAACCATCAGAGAACAAGTAGTGAGGCAAAACACCACACTAGTTCAAACACAGGACATGCCCCATGAATGTAAACAAAATAACACCCCATGAATCAAACAAACAGAAACAAGAAAACAAAGAACCCTCAACCCCAACACCTAGCCAACATACTAGAACATACACATAAATTTTAAAAAATTAGCCTGCATCATCGAAATTCCTGCATGCCTCAATTCCCCATCCGCCCAGCACCCGAGCAACATCTACCTTCCTAACCAGCTTTAGCCCCATTAGTCGATATCGAACAGCCTCAACTATCAGTTTCACAAGAGTGTCCGGGGGTCTAGCATGATTTGCAAACATACGGTTATTCCTTTCTTGCCATATAAAATAAGCACACGCTGCCACGATAAGACGCCTCACAATATTCCGTAAAGTTTTAGACTTTGCAATGGTCTCCAAAAAACCAACAATATCGGTAATACAAGGACGTATATCACCCATATCAGCTTTATCCTTAATCTTACTCCAGACTTGACCTGAGTATGTACAACCAAAGAAGAGATGATCATGAGAGTCGTAATTCGAATAACAGAGAAGACAACACATCATGTCCATATTGCGTCTACTAGATCCCCATTGAATGATCTTATCTTGAGTTAATAACTTTCTCCTCATGATCAGCCACAACATAAACGCATGTCGAGGGATACACTGAGAGAACCATACCACGTTAACCCAACTAATTTCAGGTTTCGAGAGCCTTACCGAATGCCACACTTCAGTTGTAGAAAAAGGCTTCAGCTCATTCCCATTACCAGATTTCCATAATACCTCATCACAACTATTGTTCAACATCATAGGAGTAATACCATTTAAAATCTGGAATCGGTCAACCCACTCCAACGGCCATCTCCAATTCCCATTATGTATAATATCCACCAGTTTAGACTCCCTAGTAAAACCAGCACTACGTATAACACGGGGAGCAATAAATTTGCATAAAGGACCCTCCTCGCACCACTTATCCAGCCATGCAAACGTATTCTGTCCATTCCCAACCTTATGCCACACATGATCACGAATATCCGATCTTAGGTTTGCCATCTTCTTAAAACTCCAACAACACCTACTCGGAATGCAATAGTCCCAAAACGACTTGCCCCTAAGACGATACGCATGCACCCAAGCAACCCATAACGACTCCCGGTTAGTGATGTTGGTCCATAATGATCATGATTTCAGTGCTTTGTTGACTTGTTTAACACCAATATGTCAAATACTTGAAGAACAAAGTGAATAAAGTCCAAATAACCCAATATCAAGATCTAACACATAATCGAGGTTAATAAGCTACAATGATGAAAGATATAAGCTCCTAGCACCTCAATTGAACGATTACACAACACAAAATGGTAAGAATTCGTCTGAGTAAAAGATGTGCAAAAGTTCTATAAAGTTGTAGATAAGGTTACAATATATAGTGATGTTAGGTTCGCTGATAGATTCGCTCTAGCGAATCTATCCAGCGAACCAACACAGGTTCGCTGGGCACATAGGTTCGCCCAGTCGATACCTAAACCAAAAGACATGTTGGCCTGCGGGCGAATCTATAGATTCGCCCGTAGGTTCGCTAGAACTAATACAATTACAATACAAACAATTACATACAAAAGTAGCACCGACAAGCCGGTGGGTCCAACCTATACATAGTAGACTATCAATACTCCCCCTAGGTTGGACCTCACCTGGGGAAGTCTTCAGATTAGCTCCTGTCTTGTTGGCTTCAAAGTTGTTCAATAAAAGCTCCTGCCCGTTCTTTGATCCCGGCCTTTGGATTTGTATAGTCTTCAATTTCGGCCTCATCTTCACTCAGATTTAACATAGAATCCACAAACTCTGTTTCTGCGACCTCTGTATCAGGCTCAGGATGAACTGTCGTTTCCGCCTGAATATCTGCAGTGGGCTCCTCGCATGCAACTTCCAAGTCTACAACTTCAACAGGTTTCTCAAACCTCTGCTCAATTGATCGATCTAGCTGTCGAGTTAGATCGTCCATTTCCAGTTGCAGATCATCTGACCTTCTCAACCTCTCATTCACTGCCTTCAGTTCTGCACGAATCCCTCGGGCTTTGTTAGCAACCTTCACAAACAGGTTTGCTTCAGCAGCAGTGTCATCACCAGCCCCGTGCTTAATTCTGTGCTCACATAGCACCTTCAAGTCCTCATCACAAAAGGAGAAGACCTCCATCGGATCAAACAGTCGTATTTCTGGACGATCATCTCCACTCAGTCTGATAATTGCCTCCCCAGTGCTATTGTCGTAAAACCATTTGCTGAAATTTTGCAATCTGGGTGGCTGAGTATCTGGGACCCTGACCCTCGTCATCACTTTTGGAGCAGCTATTTTCAGCACGATCTTGCCCTTCCATGATACCCAATGTTTATCCCTTTTCTGCCTCATCCTTCTAGGCTTTTGGTATCCGAACTCAACAAAATTTGACTTAGCGGCCTCCTGAATTGCAGCTTCAAACGCACATGCCCTGCCGCTATCCTCCTTTCCCAGTAGAGGTAGCTCTGCCAGTCTCCTCAGATCCCATCTAGGAAAGGTGGCGAAATGCTTTCGGTTCTTGACGTACGTGATGTCGCCACCCCTCCTTTTTATCATGTATGCTTCCACCAAACAATTGTATTTCCATGCAATGATCTGTCTGTCTTGTTGTTTGGTGGTGGGTTCGTCTAAGTTTTGGAATATTGGTACCTCAGGCACCACAGCTTCCTCTTTCCTGAACCATTCTGATTTATCGAGCTCAGCGTGTTCAAACTGGTAGCTCATCCTTTTTTCCTCCACTTTGTATACCTCAGGCTCATCCTCAATGTCCTCCTCACTTTCAGCATCAAAATCAACTTCAGGTTCATCAACCAATGTATAATCCACCCCTGATCCACCTACTACTTCCTCTCCCTCAAACACATCCAAATTAATCCCCATCTCCTCATCAAACTCTTCCTCTACGGCTTTTCCCTTTCCTTTATTATCAAAATCAATATCCATTAACGGATATTTTGTAACATCCGTCAAGGAGTTCAGTTCGGCCTCAGTCATAGCTGGTTCAGTTCCAGCATTCTCCTTCAAATCATTCAGCTCTTTGAAGATTCTTACTATCAGACATTGCTGGTCTTTCATCATTCGTCCCATCTCATATATGACCGTCGATTTCTCCGCATCCTGCTTTTCCAATTCTTCATGCCTACCTTTTAGTTCAACCAGCTCAGCCTTTAAGCTTTCAATCTCAACCCTCAATTCATTACTGGACCCTGCAGATGTACCTGATGTACCCCCAGTATCATGCCTAGCCTTCTTTGAAACTTCAGGTTGAGTATCAGACCTTCTCTTCGTCCTCAGTTCTCTGCCCGCATCAATTTCAGCCTGTATCTCATCCACCTCCCTATCAAATGAGTAATCTTTATCCTTCGCATAAGCCTTTCTCTTTCGAATCTTCTTCTCAACCTCCTCAATGTTTTCACCCCCCCGTTTCTTCTCCGACTCAATCAACCTCTGAATATATGTCCATCTCTCAGCCGGGTACATATTTTCCCAAAGATAAGTAGTCCTACCCACACATTCCGGCCTCACAGATTTACAATCTTTGAAGATCCTGGAATGCATATCCCATACCTTCAACTCAGCACCAACAACCGGTAGACCCGGCAGTTTGTCATTTAGTACCATTTGAATGAATCTTGGGTACATTAACCACTTGGCTCCCTTTGAGGCATGGATGTTCTCGAGCATGTAGTTGAATATCAGCTTCGCCAGATTTGCTTTCTGCCCTCGGCAGAACAGCACCATGGCTCGAGCCCAATCCAGGTTCAGTCCGTCAGTACCCCCTTTTCTGTGATCCAGGCACATAATAAATACATGGGCGATGTACCTCCATTCCTGGATCAGGTAGGACTTGACAAACTCCATCTTCTTTTCGCCGGGCATCGGTCCCTCATACCCCGCTGTCCGGAATGCCCCGTAAACTTCTTCAGCAGACATATGTACTTCCTCACCCACATCCTCTTCTAATCTCAGAATCCTTGCCAGATCGGCTTCAGTAAATGCCAAGTCGTGGCCACAGACATTGGCACATATTCGTGACGGCTGCGCCGACACATTCATAACCGCAGTTCGCCAGAAATCCCGAACGTGCGTCTCATATATGGTGGGTGAGTGAGAGATGGCATAGTGAATGTGTGACGACTTCAGCCACTTGATAGCGTCTCTATAGCTCACGGCCTTCTCAAAATTTTCGTCGAGTAAAGCACACATGTTGTGCTTCTTCTCGAAGAATAATGTCGACATAGTGCCTGAAAAATAAACGGAGATTGATCAGAAATGAAGATTTGAAAATCAGAAGATAGATTCGCTGGAAATTAGGTTCGCTGGTATAGCGAACCTGAGATTTTGGCACAAGAACCTATAGATTCGCTGACAGAAAAATCAGTCATTGATGTCGAGCGAATGTATAGGTTCGCTAGAAACAGTCGGGCGAATCTATGTTGTTGCGCGGGCAGCATAACGACATAGATTCGCTCGAAGACTTGAACTTTCGTTCAGATTCGCCAGACGAACACTTAGGTTCGCTGGAAACCCTAGCTTTTGAAAAACGGCCGAAATCACATACAGTTCATCATTTTCAGTCATTAAAGGCAACAAACAGGTAGACAAAACATTAAACAGGGCAATTATGATGAAAAACCCTAGTAACTAACAACAAAACAGTTGTTCAATCAACACTTATGCACAGATCGACAGTTAAAAACATGATAACGGTTCGATTTAGGGTTTAGATAGAGATTAGAGTGTAATCGATTACATACCGGACTATAACGTGATGTTTAATTTGTGAAAAAGACCGGAAATAGCGAGAATCGAACGTTGGTGTTAGGTTTTTGAAAAGTTGTGCTACAGTGCAATAACATGAGATAATACGCTGACACAGTATATATATACACCCATAGATTCGCTGGCAGACAGACCAGCGAACCTTAGGTTCGCCAGAAGACCAAAAGACAAAGTTTCTGACTGGTTCGCTAGCAGGTTCGCTGACACATAAACAAGGCTGTTTCATGTCAGCGAAACAAAGAGAGACCGAGCGAACCTTAGAGACCGAGCGAATCTGTAGGTTCGACATAGATTCGCTAGACAGAAGAAGAAAAAAAATATTTTTGGATTTTCTTAAAATTTTAAAATCTTTGTAAATCCGTGAAAACGTCCCACGATATCAACGCCCCAAAAATAAACATATATACATATAATCCTAAAAATTAAAATTTAAAATTTAAAATTAAAATAAAATAAAATAAGTATAACAGGAGACGGTTTTAAACGCTAGAAAGGATATTTATTTTTCATGATGTTTTGAGTAGAATCCGGAGAATCATCGATTGGCGGGATTGCAGATATGTTTGTCCATTTAAACCCATGCCTTAGTCCTTTCAACAAGAGATCAGCAGCTTCTTTTATCATGTTTTGGGTTTGATTGAAGAAACTCAGACAACTCGGTCCCCACAAACGTCTAGGTAAAAAGAACAAGTTCTGTCATCAGGGTATATCTGAGCAATACGATTTACTTTGCTTGAGTTTCATAGAACAACTTTTGAATGTTGTCTTTTGACACATGTGCAATTTTTGCATCTTTTCTTTTGTGAGTGGAGCTTTGTCAGCAATTGATTCATTTTGAATACAATGCGACTTATTATTTGGGAAACTCAAATAGTCTAGAGCTCCAGGTCTATACTGACGTATAACAGAGGAGATAAACATTTGAGCATGCTCGGTGAATCTTCAGGTCAATACTTCCGTATAGCAGAGAAGATCCACCAACTCCAGGTCAATACTTTCGTATAGCAGAGGAGTTAAGCACTTGACTCAAAACGTTCTGAGGAGTTAACGAGTAACTCACTCAGAGGCTTTTCCGAAGAGCATCCCTAGCAGCTTTTTATTTGCTTTTTATTTTTATTTGTTTTGCATACTAGAAACTCGATTCGGGGATAGGGCGAGGGTGATTTGGGATGTTTGGGGAAATCAAGGCAAAGATTTGACGCTCTCAACCCATTTTTGACAGAACCATAATCTTTGTGCAATCCAATCACGTCAAGGAGATAATCCTTGCTGTCGAGATCTTGAGCGTTATGTTTGGCTGCATAATCACTAGTTTACTTCGTTTTCGGGCTGAGCCTATCTGACATATCCCAAACGCAATGCTTCTGACCTCCTTCAACGACTTTTCAACATCAATCAAAACGGAGATCCTGAAATAGCAAAATTTGAAAAACTATAAATAGTTTATCTTTTATATATCTCCCCCAAAATTTCTATATAATAGCCGTCTAATTAAGAAATTTTTGTTTTTCAGATTTTCTAAATATATATATATACAGAATTTAAAAGAAAAAGAAAAGAAGATGAAATAAAATAAAGAAACGGAGCAAAGAATCGAGTGACCCACGGATTTTTCAAAGAAGATAAAGACCCGATTATTTACGAAGAACAGATTATTTACATATTTACAAAAGGATTCTCACAGAAAAAGGTTTTTCAAAAAGATATAAGTCCAAGCATGGAGATCAATTCATAAAAACGTGGTTTATCAAAAGTTTTCGTGAAAAGATCAGCTTTTTGCTTTCTGGTTTCGATAGGAATAATATCTATAAACCCTTTCTCCTGTGCATCCCGGATTGCATGAATTCTTGTTTCTATGTGCTTGGTTCGAGTGTGATGAATGGGATTCTTGGCGATTCCAACGGCAGCTTCATTGTCACAAAAGAGTGGCGTGTGAAGAAAGTTGATGCCATAATCCATCATCTGATGTTGAATCCACAGCACTTGGCAACAGCAACTTGACGCAGCTATGTATTCTGCTTCTCCTGTGGACAGGGAGACGGTTGTTTGCTTCTTGCTTTGCCATGAAACAAGACATTCTCCAAGGTATTGACATCCACCGGTGACCGATTTCCTGTTAATCCTGCAACCAGCATGATCACTATCAGAAAAAGCATGTAAATCAAAGTTCCCACCTTTTGGGTACCAAAGTCCCAAACGAGAGGAACCCTTAAGGTAACGGAAAATTCGTTTAACAGCTTTTTCATGCGATTCTTTTGGATTGGCTTGAAAACGGGCACAGTAACACACGGCAAATGTAATATCTGGACGACTTGCTGTCAGATACATGAGAGATCCGATCATCGAACGGTACCGATGAGCATCCACAGGATTCCCATTATCATCGGAAGTAAGGCATGTTTGAGCAGTAAAAGGAATTAATTCTGGAGAAGAGTCGTCCATGCCAAACTTCGTGAGGATTTCTTTAATGTATTTCTCTTGGTGGATTAAAATTCCATCCGGCTTTTGCTCCACTTGCAGCCCCAAGAAGAAACACATCTCCCCCATTATGGTCATCTCAAAACGATCCATCATCACCTTCTCAAATTCTCTACACAACCCTTCATTAGTCGAACCAAAAATGATGTCATCAACGTACACTTGAACGATCAGCAGCTCGCCATCCACCTCCTTCTTGAATAATGTCATATCTATAGCCCCACGTGAGAAACCTTTACTGAGGAGATACTGTGTCAAAGTTTCATACCAGATTCTTGGAGCTTGATGCAACCCATACAAGGATTTGTCAAGCTTGTAAACCTTTGACGGGAAATCAGGATCCTCGAACCCTGGAGGTTGACATACGTAGATCTCCTCATCGATGTCTCCGTATAGAAATGCACATTTCACATCCATCTGATAAACCTTAAAGTTTTTGTTCGCAGCATGTGCAAGAAAGATTCTGATGGCTTCCAGGCGAGCGACTGGAGCAAAAACTTCGGTATAGTCAATTCCCTCCTCCTGAGCAAATCCCTGAACAACCAGTCTCGCTTTATTTCTAATTACAACACCACGATCGTCTGGCTTGTTCCGAAAAACCCATTTAGTGCCGATTGGACACTTGTTAGGAGGAAGATCAACCAGTTCCCAAACTTTGAGCTTCCTGAATTGTTGCAGTTCCATCTGCATGGCATCCACCCAACTCGGATCTTCAAGTGCCTGTTTATAATTCTTTGGAACGACTTGAGACAGAAAGGCAGCATAAAGACATTCATTAATCAAACCGCTCTGACTCCGGGTTCGCACACCATCGGTAATAGATCCAATGATATAATCGTGAGGGTGGTTTTTCAGGGTTTTGAAGTCAGTGTTGAGTAGTAGGGGATTTTGGTCGGTTGTGGGTGTTTGATTTGATGGTTGTGGAGGTGTAGGTGTAGGTGATGGAATGGTGTTGGATGTGGATGGAATGTCTGATGTGGAAGTTTGAACAGTTTGAGGTAATGGAGTATTTGGTGGGGGTGATGGGATGTCAAATGAGGTGGGAGGTAGTTGTGTAGCTGATGTGGAAGGTTGTGATTGTGGTGGTGTAGGTGTATGATTGAAAATAGAAACCGATGTGTGTGGAATGATGTCGTCATCGTCAGAGTCAGGAAGATTAAATGATTTGAAAATGGTGGTGGCATCATAAAACCAAGCTGGTTCACTACCAATACTGGTAGTGTTAGATTCTTGCCAGTCAACGTAGTAGGACTCTTGCACAATCCGCGTACGTTTGTTGTAAACACGATACGCCTTTTGTGTAGTTGAGTAACCCACAAAGAAGCATTCATCAGAGACAGCCCCAAACTTCGTCTTCTGATCTTGGGTATTCAAAAGAGTGCAGGAACATCCAAATGGGCGCAGAAAATCAATCAGCGGCTTAATTCCTCGAAACAGTTGGTATGAAGTCTTCATCTTTTCTTTGACTATCAGCACCCTGTTAAGAACATAAGCTGCACAATTAACTGCTTCAGCCCAGAAAATAATTGGAAGTTTTGACTCGATCAGCATAGTTCTAGCGGCCTCCACAAGGGTTCGGTTCTTTCTTTCAGCAACACCATTTTGTTGTGGTGTTCGGGCAGCGCTAAACTGTCTGAGAATACCCCTTTGTTCACAGAAGGAGTTGAAGATGTGGTTTCTGAATTCAGTTCCGTTATCGCTTCTGATGGCTTGAACCTTCTTCTTTCCAAGAACCTCTATTAGAGGTATCAGCTTCATCAATTCTTCAGCGGTTTCACTCTTGTTCTCCATGAATCTTACCCAGGTGTACCTAGAGTAATCATCTGTGACAACCAAGCAATAAGACTTTTTAGCAATTGATTTGACACTTATTGGTCCGAATAAATCAGTATGTAACAATTCAAGGGGTTCTGAGATAGTGTTTGTAATTTTGAGTTTATGTGGCTTTTTGTGCTGTTTTCCTCTAGCACAAGCCATGCATTTCTCGACCACAGAAAAATCTTTTTGTGGTAAACCCCTGACCAAATTGTTCTTAACCAATTTATTCAGAATTTTAAAATTGATGTGTCCTAAACGTTTATGCCACAAAAATGATTCAAAGGATGATGCTTTAGACAGGAGACATGTCACGGTGGAATTTGATTCCTGTGAACCCATATTCAACATATAGGTGTCATTTCGTCTCGGAGCACGCATGATCACCATATTTTCTGGAATAGTAAGCTCTGGCTTCAAGAACAGGCATTCATTTTGAAGGAACAGCACAGGAATATTCTTATCACAGATTTGTGATACACTCAGAAGGTTGAACGCCAGTTCAGGAACATAGTTGACATCTTCCAAAGTAAGTGAGCCATTTGAGACTTCTCCTTGACCTATCATCTTCCCGCCTTTCTTATCTCCCGCAAAAGCAACATAGCCTCCATTTATGATCCTATAGTTAGTAAGAAGATCCTTCAATCCTGTCATATGTCTGGAACATCCGCTGTCAATATGCCAATGACTATTTACAACGGCATTTGAATGTTCCTGACATTTATTAAACAAAAAGAAAAGTTAGACCTTTGCAATAGGCACCCAAGTCTTTGTGAACCTGGGTGATGAAACAGATGAAGTATTGCAAAAGAAACTATTTACAAAAGTGTTTAGCCTTTTTCCCAAAGATTTTTGCTTTGTGCTCTTTTGGATTAATTTAGGGCATTGCTTGACAGTGTGACCAGTGTTTCCACATTTAAAACAGTGAGACTTCAAACCGGTTTTAGGAATTCTGTTGACAGGAATTTTATCTATTACAATTTCCTCATCACATTCAGACAGTTGTGAGTCACAGTCACTGTAAGTGTCATAGAGTTCTTTTAACTTACTTGTTGTGACTTTACCTGTATCAGATTCAGGTTTTGGTTTAAGAATGTATGAAAAAGATGATTCCTTCTCTTTTGGTTTTGAAATTCTCACAGGTGTGAAAGATGGAATTTGGTGAGTGAAGAACTTTTGAAAACAGTTTGTTTTAGTTTGACTTTCAGAGACTTGACCTGAAAGTTTGTATTTGTCATTCACACACACATTTTCAGTCAAAACAGCATCATTAAACACATTAGGGCTTGAAGTGGAACACCCTAAATTACTATTGAACATGGAATTGTCTGAATATGTCACATTACTACAAACAGAATTATCTAAACAAATGTCTTCAAAAGACTTCTTGGAATCAGAACTACTGCAATCACTACTTCCAGAACACCCGAGCCCAACACTCGCACCATATGCGTACTCCTCTCTAACTTCCTTAAGGTTTACTTCACTTAAACCTGCAATGGAACTGTCAGTATCTTTCTGCATAATCTCTTGAATTAACTCATTTGAGGGATGAGGAATAGGTGTAGGAGAATAACAGAAAGTACTGGGTGGAGGATATGCATATGTTTCATTTTTACTAAAACCCAAACCTGTCTTGACCCTGGCCCCCCTTTGATTCTTGCAAAGTTCCTCCCTTTTCATACCAGATATGGTCCACTGCTGCAATTTGTTTTTAAGTTTTCTTGCTTCAAACTCAGCAAGTGTAACTTGCTCAGTCAAGTAATTAATCTCACAGTTCTTTTCTAAAAGAGTTCTTTTTAAGTGTTCATTTTCTTTTAAGGCTTCTCTTAACTTAACAAAATATTTTGACTCACTTAATTTAAGCTCTTTTATGGTTCTTTTTAATTCGTTTTCGTTTGACATTAACAGTTTATTTGCTTTGTAAATGCCAATTAAACGAATTTTGCAGGCAGATGAACACATATCTTCAATAACATCGTAAGGAAGACCGATTACCAGTTTTTCGGCGGCCAGAGCACGATCACATTGACAGTAGGGAGTGCTCCTTTTGAATTCGTCCACTGCATCTAGCCTTGCCTTCTCGATCACTTCTTCCAGGCTGACCTTTGACTCTTCCTCATGTTTAACTTCATTAACAGCTGCTTCACAAACCAACCCAGAATGATTCAGATGTCCTTGAGCAATAACATCTGATTGAACTTTGTCAACATTTTCCACCTTCTCCTCCTCTTCTTTTCCATAAAACTCTTTGAAGGGGTCAAAGAGATTTATATCATTGTCATCAAACTCAGTAATTTCAGCAATAAGGGCATGGTTGATCTCCTCCTTGGTTTCTTCAATTTCAGCGCTCCAGTCAAAGTTGGTAAGCAGTGCAGTTTCATTCTTTGACTTAGCTTCTTCAACCTTTTCTTGAATTGGAGCAGGTCTTGGAGTTGCAGAGTTAACTGGCTCAGTAACGATTGGTAATGGGCATTCTCTCTTGAAGTGGCCCAGTTGCTTGCAGTTATAGCATCGTAACTTACCCTTGTCATATCCCAACTTAGCATTCTGTCCTTGATTTCCAAAGTTTCTTCTACCAGTCCTTTCCATGAATCGTCTGGCACGAAGAGTGAGCATAGCCATCTGCCATTGAATATCTGTTTCCTCCAGATCATCAGGGTCCACCTGATACATGTCTTCAACTGTCATACCCTTTCCTTTCAACTCACCTGCAACAAGAGCTTCATAACTGTGAACAAACATTCCAAATAAGGCCATAGTATCTGACGGAATCTGTGTGGCGACGGATGCACTTGAGCTTGAACCAGCATTTGAAGAAGCACCAGCAGACTTAGCAGACACATGACCTGAAGATCCTCTAGGTGCTGCACTGTAAACATAAGAGTTTGCAGCGGATGAGATAAGTGCAGCATTTTGAGAGGGAATGTTTGGAACCATCATTGACTGATTATACTCTCTTCTTTTGACATCAAGGTCGAAAGACTTCAGCTTGTTGATGACGTCCATCAGTTTGTAATCAGGGAAATTCCTCTCTTGTTTCAGTAGCTTGATTTGAAGGCTCCATTGGGGAGGAAGTGAATCTAACAATTTTGCAACTTGTTCGTGATTGCCCAGCTTTTCATCATATTTCTTCAAATTGCTTGACACAGACAGGAATCTATTTGTAATATCAGTCAAGTTCTCTTGTGAGTATCCCACAAAAGAGTTGAATTCTTTTTCAGCCTGAGCTTTTCTATCCAGTTTCAGGTCCTCATTCCCATCATAAAATTCACACAATGCATCATACAGACTTTTTGCAGTTGTGTGTTCTGCAAAGCGGTTGAAGATGTCTTGGTGTAAGCAAAGTATCAGTGCCCCTAATGCTTTCTTGTCACGATCCAGTAACTTGATATCAGTTTCAGTAAAAGTAGTTGGATCTGTGTTTATTGAAGTGACAGTTCCTTCAACAGTTGTAGGCACATGCGGACCATTCACTATAGATTCCCATTGGTTGTAGTCCGTGTAGTAGAAGAACGCTTTCAAGCATCTTTTCCAATCTTCAAAGTTTTCACCACTAACAAGCCTCGGTGGCCTGTTAGGTTGAACGCTGTCTAGATCATTCATATTAAGTGTTGAAGAAGTCATAACTTTGAACATACAACAGATTCGCTGAAAAATGACAGATTCGCTGGCTAGTTTCGCTAGAAGAACACAGTAGATTCGCTGGTAGATTCGCTGGTGACAGATTCGCTAGACAGTCAAACAGATTCGCTGACGAGCGAGCACAGATTCGCTGGCCTGATTTTGGCAGCAGTTTCGCTTGCACAGTCAGTCAAATAGATGAACTTTCGTTCGATGATATGCTAGATTCGCTGGCCACAACACAACCCAGACAAGACAAAATTTGAATTTAGATTCGCTGGAAGAACTGACAGATTCGCTGGAAGAACTAATAGATTCGCTGGTAGCTCAACCACTCTGAAACAGTACGGAAACAGCTCGAAAACCCTCAAAACTTGACCATTTGCCTACAGACTTGTTTTAAAAGCTTTCTACTTCCAAATAACACAAAACCAGTGCAAAATACCACTCCAAAACACAAGAAACAAGCTTTAAACAGAATCGAAAGAGTTTTGACCCAAAAACTTCAAAAATCAACACAAAAATCACTTGAATCAAACAATCAAGAGCACTAAGGCTCTGATACCATATTGTTGGTCCATAATGATCATGATTTCAGTGCTTTGTTGACTTGTTTAACACCAATATGTCAAATACTTGAAGAACAAAGTGAATAAAGTCCAAATAACCCAATATCAAGATCTAACACATAATCGAGGTTAATAAGCTACAATGATGAAAGATATAAGCTCCTAGCACCTCAATTGAACGATTACACAACACAAAATGGTAAGAATTCGTCTGAGTAAAAGATGTGCAAAAGTTCTATAAAGTTGTAGATAAGGTTACAATATATAGTGATGTTAGGTTCGCTGATAGATTCGCTCTAGCGAATCTATCCAGCGAACCAACACAGGTTCGCTGGGCACATAGGTTCGCCCAGTCGATACCTAAACCAAAAGACATGTTGGCCTGCGGGCGAATCTATAGATTCGCCCGTAGGTTCGCTAGAACTAATACAATTACAATACAAACAATTACATACAAAAGTAGCACCGACAAGCCGGTGGGTCCAACCTATACATAGTAGACTATCAAGTGATGATACTCCATATGTGTGAGGTCATTAATGCTTTGTTCATGTCCCCAATCCGTCGTATACCCAAACCCCCTTCAGATCTAGGAACACAGATAGCCTCCCAAGAAACCTTTGCCTTTCCTTTCTTCATCGGCCCCTGACACCACAAAAAACCTCTCATCTTAGCTTCTAACTCTTCAATGATACGACTTGGCAGGATGAAAACCGAAGACCAGTACACATGCATAGACGATAACACTGAGATAATGAGTTGCAACCTCCCCGCAAATGACAGAAATTTATTTCTCCAACATGTAATTCGTTTTTCCAAGCGGTCAACCAAAATCTTACAATCTTTATATGTGAGTCTCGAGGATATCAGTGGAACACCCAGATACCTAACCGGGAGGGTCCCTTCCTCAAATGGAAGAACATGAAGAATAGCAACTTTAACATGGTGTGGAACATGACAGAAAAAAGCTGTACTCTTCTGAAGGCTAGGCTTCAGACCAGATAAATCAGTAAACAACTGAAGCGACTTCATAATACATCTAACCGAGTTACAATCCCCTCTAGCAAACAAGAACAAATCATCAGCAAAACACAGATTAACAATCTTTTGTTGCTCACATTTATTGTGAAATCTAAACAAAAGGCTAGTCTCCACTTCTTTATGCAACACAAGAGTCAACACCTCCATAACAAGCGTAAATAGGTACGGTGACAGAGGGTCACCTTGCCTCAGCCCTCTCCTAGCTTTAAAATACCCATGCAAGTCCCCATTAATACTCACAGAAAGAGACACAGACGAGACACAAACCATAATCCATTGAACCATTTTGTAATGAAACCCAAACCCCATAAGAACTCTCCTCAAAAAACCCCAGTCCACCGTATCATAGGCTTTCTGGATATCTACTTTGAAAGCGCACCTAGGAGGGCCTTCATTCCTATGATAATTATGCATTAACTCTTGAGTTAACAAAATATTATCAGAAATTTTCCTCCCCGGAACAAAGGCTGATTGGTTTATGCTCACAATATATTTCAAACCAAATTTTAACCTGTCAGCAAGAATCTTACTAATGCACTTATAGAACACATTGCAACAAGCAATGGGTCTATAATCAGTAACATACTGAGGAACATCAACTTTAGGGACAAGAGCTATAATAGTGTGGTTTAATTCAGTAAGCAGCTTACCTGAATCAAAAAACTCTTGGACCGCCCCACTAATATCATCACCAACAATCGCCCATGCTTTCTTAAAGAATGCCGATGTGTATCCATCCGGGCCAGGCGCCTTATCATCACCAATAGAGAACATTGCAGTCTTTATCTCGTCTCTAGTCACAAGACGAACCATATCCATAGCACTACTAGTTGCCAGTTGATGAGAAAACAGATCAGGCGACAACACAGCACTCGTCACCCCTTCAACACTAAGGAACGCCTCAAAATGTTTAACAAACACTATCGGGACATTCCCACCCTCATGTAACACACCATTAGCATCCCTAATTATATCGATACGACTCCTGTGGTTCCTGCACTTTAAAGACATATGAAAAAACTTTGTATTAGCATCACCAACCGCCAACCATTTAACTTTGGCCTTTTGCTTAAGAAAGCTCTCCTCATCAAGGCTAGCAACCTCAAATCTACGAATACAATCAGCCTCTTTCATACGCAATGTCAGATCTGTAGGATCACGATCTATACCAGCTTGGAGCAAATCAAGTTCCCTTCTGATCATAACAACATTGTTATGTAAGTTGCCTTGATTATGAAATAGAGAACGAATAGGAGTCTTAAGCATTCTCAACTTCTTAGCAACTTGAAATTGTAGCACACCACCAATATTGCGATTCCACCCCCTTCCTCACAATATCTAGGAACTCCGGTTTGTGAGCAAGAAAGTTTGCAAACTTAAACATGGTCGGCTTCTTACGAATTACACAAGGAATCTTTAGGATACAAGGGCAGTGATCAGATATTCGATACGGTTGGAATAAGGCCCCAGCATTAGGAAACACACTAATGAACTCAAGATTGCACATAACACGGTCAATCTTCTTTAAAGTACCAATCCCAGTCTTCGGCTTTTGAGTCCAAGTATAATTTAATCCTGAACTATTAACATCAATAACCTCAAGTTTATCCACACACTCCCTAAACTCCAACATACTCGTGTCAACAGATGAAGACCCCATCGCTTTGTCTTCAGGATTAAGAGCAGCATTGAAATCCCCCATGATCACCCACGAATTATCCTTCACAAACGCTTTATGCAAGCCCAAGCTATGCCATAAAGCCCTACGATTAATGTAGTTATTATCAGCATAAACCAAAGAACAAAACAGCACTTTCTTTTCCAGCTTCAAATTTAACTGAGTATGTATGACCTGATCCGTCTGAGCTATAATCATAACATCCATAATGGACGGATCCCAACCTAAAATAATACGTGCCCCCTTCTTGCACAAATTCCCATTTGACGACCAATCCCAGTTTTTGAATACAGCTTTACAAATCCCCACCAGCCTATCAATGTTAACATGGGATTCCAATATTGCACAGAACTTCAACTGATTATCCTTAACCACCTGTCGAACCTCGTTTTGTTTCAGGGGGCGGTTCAACCCCCTAATATTCCAGGAAGCCAGATTAATCATTAAAACCCGTAGCAGCAGGAGTGCTTGCCCCTGTAGTATTACCCAGTTGATTCCCAGTCGCCATAAACATAGCTGTTTCATCATAGATATTTTCATCCACATCATCATCCCAATCCTTACCAACTTTCACCGATCCATCCTCTCCCCCTCTAATACCACTATCCCCATCATCCCCCTGTAGAATATCAAAAGAGTTTTTAATAACTACCTCATCTTGTGAAGCATGTTTAGCTCTTGCCGTATCAGCCTCTTTATGATCCACCTTAGGCCTGTATATAAATTTAGGTTTCGCCATAGGGATACCATTCTTTTTTGCAGCTTTCTTTCCTGTCACATCCGTAAACCCTTCATCATCAACTTTAGGTTTAGCTTTCGAAGTGGCTCTTACTATCTTGGGACACTCATCATGATCATGCCCAAAAACCATACAATGTGCACATCTTGGTGGGTACCATTCATATTCAACATGCATCGTTTCATTCACAAAGCCATCCCCCTCCAGATCTGGGATAGCCAAAGTAATTTCCTCCTTAAAATCATTTTCAGCAGAAATCTCAACAAGGGCCCTAGCATAACTACTACATCCCCAAGAGTGGGCACACATCGATGAAGTATACGTATCCAGCAACTTTGGTGTCCCAATCAGCGATCCAAGTATACTCAACCCATCCTCTGTATAAGCTGCTAATGGAACATCATGTATCTTAACCCACACCGAAACCCCTTTCCTATCCTCCTTCACAAGTTTAGAATTGGCAGACCATATATTTAAGAAGATAGGTTTATTTCTAACGATCCATGGTCCATTCTCTAATACATTCAACATTCCTTTACGATCAGCAAACTTGAAGAAAAAATACCCATGCGCATTCATCATAATTTTTTGTAACCCAAATTTCTTCCAATGTAGCTTAGTGTAATTTTCAACCAGTGGGAACGCTTCTCTATCTCCCAAAAAATACCCATACAAAGTATTTGCCAGCTTATCCTGAACCACTCTAACCGACTCTTTGGGAAGAACCGCATCAGCTCCATCACGTTTCACTAAGTTTTCAATAAGTCTGAAATTAATCCGCTTACCATCCTTGTTATTCAAAGGTATATCATGCTTAACCTTCTCTAGATATGACGTTGTTTCAACCTTTTGTACCGATTCAGCAGCATCTTCAACACCCGTAGATTCTATCGTTTGCTTAACAGGCATGTTAATGCTACCCACCTTAGTTACCACATCCGATTTCTTCAAGATAGCCTGTGGAACATTCCCATCAATATTACGAACCCTACCAGCAAGTCCCTCCGACGTACTCTTTCTCTCTTTTCCAGCCATCACATGCCTTCCATCAATGTTTCGATCTTTATTTATCAGATTTGAACTCTCCATCATGCATGCATGAAACTTTTACGTATTACAAACACCAGCCCCTTAAAAGGTTAATAGGATTCGTATCACTCTAGCTGAACTATAAAGATAGTCGCGAATGATTACAGACCTACTAAGCAATCAGGGAATTAGGTCAGGTAATTCGTAAATCAGCAACAAAACAAAAACTTAACGACTATCTTCTTCAAACCCGCTACCAATACTCGTACTACACAATCAAGGTTGTGTAATCACAGGATTGGTACACAAGATGAATGGAATAATCGTTTAAGCCAACAGAACTACGTCTAGGTTTTGTAGTCAAACCCTAGAATAACAAAAAACAAAAAACAAGAACAAGAAATCAAGAACAAGAATCGGTTAGGATTTGAAATCAGCAAGAAACGAGATCCAACCGAATCAAGAACAAGATCCAAACCGAATCGGTTAGGATTTGAAATCAGCAAGAAACGAGATCCAACCGAATCAAGAACAAGATCCAAACCGAATCAAGAACCAAGAACCCTAAAAATCGCCAATAGCTTCCATGTCTATGACTTCTAAGCTCAGCTCAGGACTTCTAGAATATACCGTCAAAGCAATAGCAAGCTCTAATCCGATGTTAATTACTTGCAATATCAATAAGTGCATCTGAAAAACATACTAAAAATGTCAACTATAAAGTTGGTGAGTTCGCATGTTTAAAAATATGCGAGAGTTTAACAAGTATGATGCCAATTAAATAAGTCCACAACAAAACCTGTACCCGGTCACCCAATCCTTATCTAATATAAATTGACACCCAATAATTGTCACAAAAGTATTCACATGCGTGATAATATGCACGCAATGACCACGTAGGTCTCAAAACCTAACGGGTCTCAGAGTTGGTTTCCTTTACAAAGGGCACTATGCTGGGGGGATTACCCAAGTAGTACTATCCATACGATCCGTCGGTTTATTCAGAATTAATGGTTGTTTAAAAACGGACAGTTGGGCAGAATCAATGTCTTAAATAATAAAGCATCATAATGTTTAATAAAATGAGTATGCTTTTCACCCAAAATAGATTAAGAGGATCGGCCAAGAAACTCGCCTTGTTTCTCATATAAGTATCATTATGTGTCAATGTCAAAGGATTGCTATTATGTACACGTGCTCACCAATATAATCCGAACTTTACACACCTTCCCACATGTTTCATACACTCGAAACTACTAGCGTCTGCCTCGGTCCAATCTTGTTATCAACGTTAACCATCTTGTGACCGGTAATTGAGAGACCAATTTTACCCGTTTTTTCTCCCTTTCATTCTAAAGTCACTACTAGATCATCAACATCCAACTTATGCGACATATACTCTTTTTGAGAGCCTCGTCGTTGGGAGATGAGTCGGTAGAGGCTCTGACATCGTTCAATCATGATACCCCTTCCAAGATTTGTTCACTAACTTAATGGCTTAATTAAGAGTTTAGAGAGAGCAGTGGTGGTGGAGTGTTGCGATGGATAATTAAGGTGGTACATAGCAGTTATGTGGTGGTCTATGGTGGTTGTAAGAGGGATGGAAGAGAGAGTTGAAAGGATCATGCGTAAGGTTTGAAAGTGAAGGAGTACGTTTTCGGTGTTGTACATGTTACTTTTGTGTGTAAGATAGTAAGAGAGAATGAAGAATGGGGATAATTGTTAGTGCTTGACTGTGTTTGGTTGTAGTAGTTGAGATAGTTAAGATGGTTGGTGAAGTGATGATGAACTTGGGGTGAGTAAGGAGATGAAGTGTTATACGCTTAAGGGTTTTTGAATTGAGAAAATGACAAGTATCATGAGCATGTCATAGGTGTTAGCTAATGATGTTAGATATGATGTTAGATAATGGTTCAAAGAAACTAGGTGTTGATTGTTGGTTCATCATTATCTTGTTAGTTGTAAGGATTGATTCATCGTAGCTAAGTTTTCTAGATGATATATAGGTTACTAGGTTAGTGCCCGCGCTATGCTCGGGGTATAACACTCATGTGATGATTTTAAGGATTTTCATGGATATGAATTTTTAAGATAAAACTGTGGTAAAACTAAAACACAAAATTTATTTAAAATATTCTTGTTGTTTGGTATAACAATATTATAATCAAATTAAAAAGCATTAGAAGTTCGGTTTTGTGGTGTAGTTTTTATTAAAACAATGTCGTATAAAAAGTTGTGTATATTTAAAAAATAATTATGTATTTAATTGTATGTTATTAATAATTTTATCTCTAAGTTTTATTTTTATACCCTAATAAATATAACCTTGCCCAAACACACCCTTAGTAGGAGATGGTTGAAAATGTAAATAGTCTTAATTTTTTAAATACTTTGCTAAATATTAGGAGATCAAATGAAAATTAATACTATTATAATAAATTATTATAGATAGATATATAATTTTTAAAGATAACAATATTATTAATTTTGAGAGAATCTCTCAAATAATGCCAACTAAGCAAATGGATCTTAAATGATGCCAAGTAAGCAAATATGATTTTGTTATATTATATATATAGATATATATATATATATATATATATATATATATATATATAGTGAGGTTCACCTACATAGTGTTATAAATCTAAGAAGGCTAAGAAGCAATAAGAGATTGACATGTGGCATCTAGGAAAATTAGGAGAGGGGGTATTTTAGTCTTGCCCACTTTTTTAAATATTCTCTCTCCACATGCAAGTCACATGTCAATTCCCCCACTATTTTAAAACGTTTATAACTTTTACATACGACATTAGTTTTTTTAAACAAATTACACCATAAAAACGAGAATTTTTTTCTCTTAAAAACGCGTATAATATTGATATATAAAAAACGAACCTTTTTTTCACAATTTTTCAGCTCATTGTGTCTAACGTCAGGTCATTGTGTCTTCCGTCAGGTCATTGTGTCTTTCATCAGGTTATTGTGTGATTGTGTCATCCGTAAGGTTGTTGTGTCAGTCATCGGGTCATTGTGTAATCTTATTTGACAAGTATTACACAATGATCTAATAATAATTACACAATAACACAAAAAGTATTTCAAAGATCTTGCTCTCACATCATCCTCCTTAAAAAATACATAAACAAAACTTAAAAAACTACTATTTTCTCATTGTGTCTTTTTTCATTGTGTCTAATTTAAAAAATAAAAAAAAACGGTAATTTTTTTAATTTTTTTTAATTTTTCGTTTATTTATTTTCTGAAAGAGGAATACATGGGGAACAAGGTCTCCGAACCACTTTTTTCAAATTTGATTTATATTGTGAGTTATAATTTTTTTAAAAGTGTCATTGTGTCTTTGTTTACCATTGTGTCATTCTCACACTTTGTACAAAAAATGACGTTGTCTTTGAACATTTCTCAAACACATATTAACAATTTGTGGCACGGTGATAATTTCTAAACACATAATATGACACAACAAATATTTATAATAAGATGATATTATATAATGACTTAAGAATGAACCGATAAAAGTGATATTTCCCTAGTTATAATAAAACACAATCACATGATATTACACAAGGACTAGACAAGTGCCGAAAATTTTTTTTATTTTTTATATATCAATATTATACGCGTTTTAAAGATAACAAACGCTTGTTTTTTTGGTGTAATTTTTTTTAAAAAATAATATCGTATCCAAAAGTTGTGAAAGTTTTAAAAAAAGTGGGGGAATTGGCATGTGCCTTGCATGTGGAGAGAGAAAGTCAACAAAAGTGGCTATGACTAATGTACCCTTCCACCAATTTCTTTTCCTACAAATTGATCTCAACCATTAAAAAAGAGATCTAAAGGTCATAAATCCTTCTTAGCCTTCTTAGATTTCCAACACTATGTAGGATAACTCTCCTCTATATATATATATATATATATATATATATATATATATATATATATATATATATATATATATATATATATATATATATATATATATATATATATATATATATATATATATATATATATATATATATATATATATATATATATATATATATATATATATATATATATATATATATATATATGGGAGGGTTCATTTGAGAAGACCAAATATTGCGAGAAGCGTAAGAAATAGTTAAATTCTTAATTTTTTTCAACTAAAAACGTTTTTAACAAACAAAAAAAATGATAAAAATGCAATATTTATTCATTAACTTTGATATTCAAAAAATAAAATTGAATAAATTTCGTTTATTTGTTAAACTTACACATGTGGAAATCATGTGTAGGTCACATAACCTACACATGTGTAGGTAAATTTAAAACGCTAAAAATACATATGTAAAAAATATTCTAATGATTTTTTTTAGTTTATGCATTACACATTTGTATGTAGGAAGTGAATTTATTTAAAAAACCAAATCATTGATACGTTTTTTTAGTGATTTAAGTTTCTTCTTTTTCTTCTTGCAATATATGAGCCTTCTCAAATGAACTTAATCATATATATATATATATATATATATATATATATATATATATATATTTATATATATTATTTTTATTTAAGTTTAGTAGAAACATGTTAGTTTAGCTAATAATGTTTTAGTTAGTAATTAATAGGTTTAAGTAAGTTATTAGGTTATCACGAGTTTATTTTTAAAAGTTTTGGGTTACAAATTAAGGTTGTCAATTGCTACCGTTTTACGATTTTAAGTTGAATATATAAGTTGTACTAATATGTGTTTGATTTCTAGTTGATTAGAAAAAAAGAATAATGATATGAATAATAATAATAATTACTAAGGATCGCATAGTAAGAAAGCCTATTTTAAAAATTTAATAATAAAATATATAGTTTAAAGCGTTAATTTTTAGGGTTCTCACACATTGACAATGGTCTTCAGACGATCATGATCGATGTCTGTCTCAAACAAAAGCAAGTCGAGTCATCTAAACTCAATAAACCATGATGTCAAGATATATTGTTTTTGCCCAATGTCTGTGGAAACCAAGTCGTTCGAGTTTCTTCAATCGAACCCAAAACATGATAAGATCGTCACAGATTGTGCGTTGAAAGGAATTGTTGGTCCAGAAGATCGTCAATTCGTGCTATATATGATATAGATCAGATCAAAACACTTTGTTACCACTAGATATAGTAACAAAATGATTAAGAATTGGATCTAATAAGTAAACAACCCATAAAACCCATTAAGAATTAGATTTAGAAGATGAGAATTAGCTGTAGTAGAATAGAATGGAAGCAACAAAGATATAAATTAGTCAATTCCTTGCTATCAATAACCATATTCGAACTCACAAACAAAAGGTGTAATTGTATTCAATATGATCCAAAGAGTTGTGTACAAAATGCCCTAACACAACTATATATACAGCTCATAGTGTCGTAGGCAGTGTCGCAGACCCGACACTGCCTGATCGCTAAACATAGACAAGCTGCATGCGACACTATAGTGTCGCATGCAGTGTCGCATAAACATGTAAAAAGACACTAAAACTAAGGCTAATCTAACTATTACAGCGGAAACAAAATACGACTAAACTATTACAGGATAAACAAAATACAAATAACAACAAGGTGAAGTACCACCCTACATGTGGTCAACAATACTCCCCCTAGGGAGGTACTTCACCTGTTGGATCTTCTTCTTCAGCTCCAGCCTTTGCTCCTTCCAGCAAATCCGTCAACTCACGAACGTATTCCTTCAGATTCACCTGTTTTTGTACTTTATCAGCTAGCTCCTTCACTTCTGCTCTAATTCCACGAGCCCTATTCGCCACTTGTTCAAACAAAGCAGCTTCTTTCTTCGTATCGGCTCCGACTCCTGTTCTGATGGGGTTTTCACATAAAATCTTCAGATGATCGTCGGAGAATCCGAAAACCTCCATCGGGTCAAATAATCTCCATTCAGACCCATCCTTTACACGAATGACTGCCTCTCCTGTCTGGTTATCATAAAACCATTTTTCAAAATCATGCAGTCTCGAAGGGCTAGGATCTGGAACTCTCACCCTCAAAGCAGTCTTTATCGGCTTCATTTTCAGTACAATTTTTCCTTTGCCTGTCACCCAATCCAAATCCTTCTTTGACCTCTTTCGCTCCAGCTTGTTATATCCAAAACTCACAAAATTATCTTTTAACCCTGCTTGTTTTTCCTCTTCCAGAAGTTTCGCACGATCATTTTGATCTGCGTTAATAAGTGGGAGAACCGTGAAACGCCTCAAGTACCATTTAGGGAAAGTCTTGAAGTGTTTGCGATTACTGACGTAGCTGATCCCACCACCTCTTCTCTTTATCATAAACTTCTGAAGCTCCAAACTGTATTTCCAACTGAAAATCTTGTTATCTGTGTCTTTGGGGGTGGGAGCATCCATGTTCTGGAACAGAGGCGTGACGTATTCAGGTTCATCTACCTTCTTGAACCAATCTGATTTATCTAGTTTGAAAACGTCACCCTCGGCTCCGCTCCTCTGAGCCACGTATACCATCTCTTTCTCTTCGACTTCGTAAAATTCAGGCTCTGAGTCATAATCGATCAATTGCTCCTCCTCCTCTTCTTCATCATCAACCAGTCTTCTCAAATCTGGAATTTTCTCAGCTTCTGCAAGCACCTCATCACCCACCAAATCAACATCAACATCGAAGCAGAAATCATCAGTAATTTCTGCTTCTTTATCTGATTTGCTTGCACCTGCACCGCTGAAGCCTCCAAACTTTTTCCGACTCTTAGCGGTTTGAACCATCTCCTTCAAAGTTGAATATTTTCCAATGTTAATCAGCTCATTGATTTCTTCTTCCGTCTCTACGTTCCCAATCTTCACTCCTTTCTTTACCTCATTTAATTCTACTAGCAGTTTCTTGATAATTACTTGCTGATCCAGTACAATTCGCCTCAGGTCCTCCATTTCGGATTCCCTATGCCTCTCCCTTTCCTTGGCATTTATCAACTTTGTCTTGATCATACTCAGCTCATTAGCGAGCGATGTATTCAACCCACGAATCACATCCTCGTCCAATCCCACAGACCCCTTCTTTTCTGATTTCTTCATAAACGTTTTCGGCACATCCTCAGATACTTCAGGCTGCTTCCCTTTCTCCTTTTTGATTCTGACATCAGTATCAGAATCAATCTTTGTTTTGTCATCAGCCTTTCGTTTCTTCTTTCCCTTCGGTTTGAATATTTCTGCCTCATTCTCATCCAATTGTTCTTCAAACGGTACGGTCCTCTTTCCCACAAACTTCTTTCTCTTCTTAATATCTTCTTTGATTTTCTCCTGCAACTCATCAAACCGTTTGTCTTCAGATATCTTCAGTTTTCAATGTACTCCCACCTTTCGTCCGTATACATATTTCGAAAAAGATATGTTATCTTTCCCGTAATATCGTGTCGGGGTGCGGAGCAATCAGCGAAGATCCTAACATTCATCTTCGTCAATAACAGAGGATCTCCCAGCTTCTGTAATCCCGGCTTCAACTCATCAATAAATATCTGAATGAATCGTGGATATAACAACCATTTGTCTTTCTTTGCACGGAGATATTCTCGATCATATATTCGAATATCGTTTGTGGGATATTCGCTTTGTCTCCTCAAAATTCAATCCATCAGTACCCCCTTTCGGTGATCCAGACAAACTATCACCACATGCGCAATAAATCTCCATTCCTTCGTTAGGAAGGATTTCTTGATCTCTCGGCGAGATAAGAAATCAGTTCCCTCATAACCCATCTCCAAAAAGCTTCCGTGCACGTCCTCCAGACTCAGTAACATTGGAGAGCCAAAGTCACGTTCCAATCTCAGCATTCGAGCAATGGAGTCAACAGTCAGCACAATCTCCTCCCCCATAACTCTCGCTCGAATCTCCGCCGGATTTGCATTAAGGTTGTAAGTGGCGGTCTCCCAAAAATCTCTAACATGCTGCTGATCAATAATCAAGTCCTTCGTGATCGCATAAAAAATTGGAGACGCCTTCAACCAAGATATCGCATCACGAAAACCAGCGGACTTTAGGTCCTTATCGTTTAGATAAGCGACCACGTTCGACCGTTTTTCGAAACGCATCGGCGGAGGAGGCTCTGGATCCATATACTAACCTGAAATACGAACCGGAAACTTTAGTTATTAGAAAAAATAAAAATAAAGCAAAATAAAATAGAATAAAAATAACAAAAATGCATAGTGTCGCATAGATGCGACATAGTAATGTCGTGGCAGTGTCGCATGATCATCGACATTGTAGTGTCGCAACAGCAAGACATGTGCATCGACACTACAATGTCGCATCATCCCAAGCCTCCGACACTACCAATCAAGGCATGGTCAGCATAACCTTGGTAGTGTCGCAAACTAAATTTTCGACTTTCGTTCAATGTCGCAACAAGAATTAGTGTCGCATAAACGAGAAAAACCCAAAAGACAGATGAATCAAAACCATATCAGATCGAAACCATAATCCAATACAAAACAATCGAAGGTTCAAAACACATGAATGAACAATACTTGCCGGTTGGAATCAGCAAAAAAACACTAAAAAATGATGGATTGAAGTTAAGTGTGTGTTTTAGGGTTTAGTGTCGGGTATTTTGAAAATAAGAGTTATGATCCACTCGACCCACATCAGATGAGTTTTAAAACACAGCGTATTGTCGCAAACCCGACACTATAGTGTCGCAAATGTCATAGTGTCGCAGACCTGACAATATAATGTCGCAGAAAAATAAATTTTGAAAACAAAAAAGAAGTCAAATCTAGTTTAAAATTACAAATATTTTAAAATAGTGTCAAGCCAAACAAATGAGATAGATCCAAGATATCGACCCATTTTAACAATGAAACCTTTTAGAAGAAATCAAATCAGTATAATAGAATGAGTCACGAGGAAAACAGAAATGAGCTTTTGGCAATCATCCAGAGGAACAAAGACTTGCAAAGATTGTCAGTATGTTTGTCCATTTAAACCCATGCCTTGTTCCTTTCAACACACAACTTGTGACGATCTTATCATGTTTTGGTTCGATTTGAAGAAGCTCTGGCAACTTGGTTTCCACAGACATTCAGCAAAGTAACTTGTTTTGACCTCAGGACATATTGAGTTTAGATGATTCAACAAGATTTTTGTAATTATAAGGAACATAGACCCAGATCAAGTGATCAAGGTAAACGTATTTCAGAGGTGAAGTGGAGTTTAGGTTTGATAAAAGACACATCAAACAATGAGCATGATGTATAAACATTTTGAGCTTTTGCTTTATATGGGTTTACAGATGATGAGAGCTCCAGGTCTATACTGACGTATAACAGAGGAGATGATTATCTGTACGTGCTGATGAGAGCTTCAGGTCTATATTTACATTTAACAGAGAAGATCATCACTCCAGGTCAATGCTTCCGCATAGCAGAGGAGATTAACACGAGAACAGAAAATTCTGAAGAGCTAACAAGAAGCGTCATTCAGGGATGCGGCTAAGGGTGATTCGGGAAAAATCAAGCACGAAACAAATACTCTCAGTCCATTTTTGTAAAAACTTATCACTTTGTGCAGGCCAAATGTCTGTGAAAATGCTCCTCATCATCGAGTTCTTTGTGAATTTTAATTTGATCACAGAGTTGATGTCTAATAGTATTCGAGCTGAGCCTACTGACACATCAGTGCAAATCTCTTTCCTCCTTTTGACGCCATTAACTCATATCTGAATTCCTGCAAGAAACAAACATATATAACATGAGATGAAGCATAATTATGAAATTTGTAGTATTTACTCCCCCAAAACTTTCAGCTTTTATGAGCCGAAAGTTTTCACAATTTTAAGAAATATAAGAACTGTTAAAATCATACTCAGAGATGGCCGACACTATAAGAAAATATAAGTAATAAAAACAGATTCACTTATCTCCCCCCCCCCCCCCCCCCTCTTTTTTTTAGATCAAAAAGAAGGCAAAACAAAAATGTACAGAACATTCGTAACCATTCCCGAATGAACTGTAATTTAGACAAAAGAAAATCAGTTAGAAACAGGAACCCAAGCTTTAACGAACCTGGGCTTTTTAAAGAAAGAATTAGTGCAAAAATGATGATTTACAAACTGTTTAATTCTGTTTCCAAAAGATTTATTATTTATGTTGCTTCGACCAAGATCAGGACACTGTTTTACCATATGATCTGTTTTACCACATCTGAAACAATTTGATGTCAAACCAGTCCTTTTGATCTTGAAGGTAGGTACATGATCCATACAGATTTCTTCATCAAAGGACATGTGAGAGTCTGAATCGCTGTAAAAGACATATAATTCCTTGAATTTGCCTGTTGATACTCTTGAGTGAGCAATTGGTTTACTGTGATGAGAAGTTAAAGACTTTGACTTGGGTAGTTGACGATTGTTGTGCCTTTTCTCTGATATTTTGGGATTTTGAGGAATGAATGACTGAGCTGGATATTTCCCTCTTTGTGATTTGAAAGAATGATCAGGAAATGGAACGCGATTTCTTCTTGTTGGCTCAAATTTTGTAAACTTTTGAACTTTGACGGCTTTAGATGATGTCTTGGTCTTGGAGTCAAACTTGTCTCTCTTTTGCTCTGGTTCATCTTCTAAACTTGAAGATTTTTTGGACATAGCTCTTGTTCCTTGTGAACTCTGACTGTCTAGACTGGATTGATGCGATGTCGACGAACTTTCAGCATATTCTCTTTCCCTTTTAATTGGTTCGAAAATCGGAATATCGCCGGTTTTGAACTTTTCATGCAGGTTGGTAAAGGCAGTAGGTATGGATATCGGCGTAGCGGAAGCATGACATTCATTGTCTTGATTACCATCAGATGATTTGTTATATCCAATACCGTTTGAAGATTCGTGTTCATCTCTCACATCTGAAGTACCTCCCTCCTGCCTAGTATTTTCTTCAAACAAATCATTCTTTGGGTGTGGTTTGGGCATGGGAGAATAACACAAAGTTGATGGTGGCGGAAAAACTGTTTGAACATCTGAATTGTATCGACCCCATCTTTTATCCGAGCCCCCCTTTAATTGACAAGAAGCTCATTTAGTTTCATCTGCGATACAGTCCACCTATGAACTTTGCTTTGCAGTTTCGTGGATTCATATTGAGCTAACAACAGCCTTTCATTCAAAAGATTTATCTCTACATTCCTTTCATAGAGATTTCTCTTCAACAATTCAACTTCTGTCAAGGCTTCATTGAGTTTTACAGAATAACAGACTTCATTTCTCTTGAGTTCATCATTCATTGCCGCGATTTCACTTTGGTTTTGTAGAATGAGCCTGTTTGCTTTATACACACCAAATAATCGTTGTTTGCACGCAGGGGAACATAGATCCTGAACAGTCTCATAGGGTAGATCCATGATGATCCTTTCGGCTGCTAATGCTTTCTCACAATTGCACACTCTTGTGTTTCTTTTAAGTTTCTCTTCCTTGTCCTCCATCATATCTTCATTTGTTGCTTCTTTTTGTCCTTCCTTATCTTCCTCGGCTTTGTCTTCATTTGAAATCTCACAATCAGATCCTTTTTCAGAATCAGTTAACGACTTTCCACAATTTTCTCGTATGTTTTCGGAGGTTCCAGCAATTGTCTCTGAATCAGATGCTATCACCTTGAGCTTTTCATTCAGTTCGGTTTTGTAATTGAGTATGCTTGTCACATATGAAATTAGATCAACGTTAAGAGTGTTGGTTTGTTGTGGTAGTACTTCTTGGAAAAACTCTTTCCTTTTCATTTCTATCTCATAGTTTTTCAACTTATCAACTATGTCCATGAGTTTGTAGTCCGAGAAACTCCTTTCTTTCTTCAGAACTTTAACATAATTGCTCCACTCAGTTGGAAGTGAATCCAGAAGTCGATGAATCTGATCATAGTTGGTAAGATAGGGATCATATTTCTTCAGATTTTCAGTCACATTTAGAAAGCGGTTGATCAAATCTGACAGTTTCTCCCTTTTATGACTGACAAAAGCGATAAACTCCTTTTCTACATGCACTCCTTTGTCCGTCTTCTCTTTTTTACGTTCATCGTGGAATCTACACTGAGCTTCATACAAGGATTTTGCATTTTTGTGTTCAGCGAATTTACTGCGACTATCACTTGTTAAACACAAATTCAAAACATCAAAGGCTCTGTTATCACGTTCTATCATCCTTTTATCTCTATTGGTATATGAGCTTGGGTTGGTGTTTCGAATTGTAGCCTCTACTATAACTCTAATCGGTGTATGCTGACCCGAAACAGTCGAATCCCACTGAGTATGATCCGTAGACAAGTAAAAATCCTTCAGTCTCCTTTTCCAATCATCAAAATTATCATCGTCTATCAGTTTTGGTGGACTAATTATTGCAACATTTTCCAGATCAGCAAGGGTAAGTGAAGTTAACATTTTTAAGTTTTAAATTTTAGATTTTGGTCACAATGTCGCAGACAGTGTCGTAAAAAATAATCCTTAGGGTCGCAAAACAACTAGTGTCGCAGATAAGTCAGTGTCGCAGACAGGCTCACACTTTGAACTTTCGTTCAGGGTAATGTCGGGTACAATGTCAGGTGTAATGTCGGAAGCAATGTCTGGCACAATGTCGAGTACAATATCGTGAACTTTCGTTCAGGCAGTGTCGCAAGTCAAACACAAGCCAAGTACAACCACAATAAACAGGTAGTGTCGCAGACAAAATCTAGTGTCGCAAGATGAACACCTAGTGTCGCAAGATGAACAGAAACACCTTCTTCTCCAAGCAAAATACCCACAAATCACCACAGAAAACACCAATTAGATCCAATAGATTATCTGATGATTCCGATTGATTCACAATACAAAATAAACCAATCCCAATCCAAATTCAATCCATAATAACAACAAGTAAGATCCAATTTTATTGAAAAAGTCTTTTGTCCAAAAACTATGAATAATATCTCTAAATCACACCTAGATCACATATCTATATGATGATGATAGATCTGTTGATTTCGATTGATTCTAACACCAAAAGGAAGCAAATCTCAATCCAATTCCATAGCAATTCACACCAGATCAGATCCAGAATTGATGAAATATGAATATTGTCTAAAAACCCTCAAAAACCACAAATCATGAGCACAATGGCTCTGATACCATATTGTTGGTCCAGAAGATCGTCAATTCGTGCTATATATGATATAGATCAGATCAAAACCCTTTGTTACCACTAGATCTAGTAACAAAATGATTAAGAATTGGATCTAATAAGTAAACAACCCATAAAACCCATTAAGAATTAGATTAAGAAGATGAGAATTAGATGTAGTAGAATAGAATGGAAGCAACAAAGATATAAATCAGTCAATTCCTTGCTATCAATAACCATATTCGAACTCACAAACAAAAGGTGTAATTGTATTCAATATGATCCAAAGAGTTGTGTACAAAATGACCTAACACAACTATATATACAGCTCAAAGTGTCGCAGGCAGTGTCGCAGACCCGACACTGCCTGATCGCTAAACATAGACAAGCTGCATGCGACACTATAGTGTCGCATGCAGTGTCGCATAAACATGTAAAAAGACACAAAAACTAAGGCTAATCTAACTATTACAGCGGAAACAAAATACGACTAAACTATTACAAGATAAACAAAATACAAATAACAACAAGGTGAAGTACCACCCTACATGTGGTTAACAGGAATAAGGCATGAGTTTAAGAGGACAAACATATTGACAATCTTGCCAATCATGATTCTTTGGAAAATCGCTCGAAATTAATTATCTGATATCCTTTTTTCGTGGCCTTTTAATTATTATTGTATCTTATCTTATCTTTGGGTCTTTCAGTCTTGTGCTTCATGAAGATCTTGTGGGATTCGATTTCATTGATCATAAAATTTCTTATGATGATGGATTTTCGTTTATTTTTTCTTTTTTTAAGACAATTTCAATTTTTTTTTAAAAAGTTTTAGTTCTTGCGAAACTATAGTTTCGAAAATATTGTCACATGACTTGATCTCAAAATCACATTATGTGAAACTACAGTTTCACAAGCATGTGAAACTAGGTTATATATATACTCTTACAACAATCTTAAAGGTATCGTTTGATAAACCTCACCACTCCTTTCCAAGGAGATACTTTCAACATCACATGGTCCCAACTTTGAATTCTAAGGGCCTTCTACGAACATCAGCATAACTTTTCTGCCTATCCTGGGCAGCTTTCAGCCTTTGCCTAATCAGTTGGATTTTATCAGTTGTTTCTAACATCATCTCTGTACTACACAACTGATCATCCCCAACTTCCGTCCAACAAACGGGAGTTCTACACTTTCTTCCATAAAGTGCTTCAAACGGTGCCATCCCTATGCTGGTGTGATAACTGTTGTTGTATGAAAACTCAACCAATGGTAAGAATTCATCCCAACTACCACTAAAGTCAATCACACACGCACGCAGCATATCCTCAAGGGTTTGGATCGTACGCTCACTCAGCCCATCAGTTTGAGGATGATATGCCGTGCTCAAATTCAATCTAGTTCCTAGATCTTTTTGCAAACTCGACCAAAACCTTGACGTGAATCGACTATCTCTATCAGAGATGATCAAAAGTGGCACGCCATGTCTACTCACAATCTCCTTGATATACAATTTCGCCATCTTCTCTGGTGAGTAGCTCTTGTTATATGGTATGAAATGGGACGACTTGGTCAATCGATCCACAATCACCCATATGGCATTATGCCCTGCACGAGTTCTTGGGAGCTTCGTGACATAATCCATTGTTATTCTTTCCCACTTTCAAACTGGTAATTCTATTTGTTGTAACAGACCTGCTGGTTTTTGATGCTCAATCTTAACTTGCAAACAAGTTAAGCACCTTTGCACATACTGTGCAATTGATCTCTTCATATTGGGCCACCAATAATGCTCTTTCAAGCTCTTGAACATCTTATCTGTTCCAGGATGAATCGAGTACTTAGACTTGTGGGTTTCATCAAGAATCTTATCCTGAATTCCTCCAAACTTTGGAATCCAGATTCTTGATCCAAACCTTAGAATCTCATCCTCTCCTTTTGTCAACAAACCTTCCTTTCCCACCATTCGCTCCTTCCTGATGCTTTCTTCCTTCAAGGCATTTTTCTGAGCTTCAACGATCTGATCCTTCCAATCAACCGTTACAGTGATCTGCAAAGCCCTTACTCTAATGGGTTTAACCATTTCCTTTCGACTCAGGGCGTCTGCCACCACATTGGCCTTGCCAGGGTGGTATTTGATCTCACAATCATAATCTCTAAGTAATTCCATCCATCTACGTTGCCTCATGTTTAGTTCCTTCTGATCAAAAAGTTGTTGAAGGCTTTTGTGATCAGAATATATCACGAATTTAGTACCATAAAGATAATGTCGCCACATCTTCAAGGCAAACACTATGGCACCTAATTCCAAATCATGTGTGGTGTAACGTTTCTCATGAACGCTCAATTGTCGTGATGCATAGGCAATGACCTTCTCTCGTTGCATCAGCACGCAACCAAGACCATTAAGCAAGGCATCACAACATACCACAAAATCCTCATTACCTTCGGGTAATGAAAGGATTGGAGCGCTACAAAGCTTCTTCTTCAAGACACTAAAGGCTTCCTCTTGCTCGGGTCCCCATTTGAACTCAACCTTCTTCCGCGTTAATGCAGTCATCGGTGTAGCAATCTTGGAGAAGTCTTTGATAAATCTTCGGTAGTACCCAGCTAAGCCTAAGAAGCTTCTAATTTCCGTGGGAGTCTTCGGGACTTCCCATTTCGTTATAGCCTCTATCTTAGTTGGATCTACCTGAACACCAGCTTCATTTATCACATGCCCGAGAAATTGAACTTCTCTCTTCCAAAAATCACACTTGGAGAACTTAGCATACAGCTTCTCTTGTCTAAGAGTCTCCAATACCTTCTTCAAGTGTTCAGTATGATCATTTTGATCTCTCGAATAGACCAAAATATCATCAATAAAGACAATGACAAACTTGTCAAGATACTGCTTGCAGACTCTGTTCATGAGATCCATGAATGCTGTAGGGGCATTGGTTAGTCCAAAGGACATAACCAAAAACTCATAGTGCATATAACGGGTTCTAAAAGCCGTCTTGGGAATATCTTCTTCCCGTACCTTTAGCTGATGGTATCCAGACCTAAGATCGATCTTGGAGAAATAACTAGCGCCTTGCAGCTGATCAAACAGATCGTCTATCCTAGGCAATGGATACTTGTTCTTAATTGTCAACTTGTTCAGCTCACGGTAGTCGATGCACATCCGCATGGAACCGTCCTTCTTCTTCACAAACAACACTGGTGCACCCCAAGGGGATGAACTCGGTCTAATGAAGCCTAAGTCGAGTAACTGATGTGGCCTAAATTTACATATTTCTTATAAATATTCCGTACACTTTTTGGTCACTTTTGGTTAAATTCTATTAGAATTTGGTTCATATTTATTGTTTTAATAATTTAAGAGACCATGGGCTAAAATTATATATTGGAGCTAATTTATTTAGTTTGTTTTTTTTCAATTTAAATTGTAAGCCCATGTGTACAAATGACCTAAAACGAGAGAGATGGAAAAGAAAAATAAACCTAATCGGTATAATATATATTGATAGGATTAAAAGAAAAGTAGGGGCAGCCGTCGAAGTTCAAGAAAAAAACCAAATCAAGTTTCTGCTGTCTTTGTGTTCGATGAAGATATTCTAAGCAATCAGGCTAGCACGTGAAAAAGTCAACATTATAATCGAATTAATTAAGCTACCAGGCAGGCACGTCAATTAATTTAAGCAAGCAAGCAGGTAGCTGATTAATTTTATTTGTTTTCGATGAATGATAACTTGTTTTGTTTTTCAGTTTTTGTTTCTGTTTTGAACATTATGAGTAGCTAAACTTTCATGGTTGCTTAGGTTTGATGAACTAGACTTTTTATTTGAATGAATAATTATTGGTTTTGAATGAATGTGTTGATTTATATGTTTAGACTTTAAATCTGATTCTTATTATTTGTGTGTTGGAATTGGTTGGTTTGATAATATATTTGTTGATTCCATTGATCTAGATACTTAGAAATATACTCTAGATTCGGGAATTAGTCTAGGTTGTCAACTTTTAGTTTTCGGTTTAGACCTTGAAAGTGAGAAATCTAATTCAAGTGTAATAATTATTAAAATCAATCAATCAAGGCGTGCAATCAATTCTTGAGAGTGAGAAATCTAATTTAGAATTGCTAGGTTATTAAATAGACGTTGTTTGACAGTTTGGGTAGCCGATAACTCGGATTCACCTGTTTACTCGCGTCTAGAATTTCCTGGGGTTTCGGTTTTCTAAGTTTATTCAGCTTCGTAACTTGAGGGTTTTAGTATTTAAAATATCTTTTACCTAATAGTTGTGGGATTTGGTGGTCGATAACTCGAGTCAATCCATTTTAGCACTTCTCCGCTTGTCTTACTGTCAAATTCGGTTTATCTTCCGGGGTTAATCGGATTAGACAGGGTCTTCATTCAATCCCAGAAATTAAGATTTCATTTATGAGTCTAGGGATTCTTGCCTAGGTAACCTAATTTAATCCATATTTGAGTCTTAGTTTATTCTCTAGTTTTCGAGCTTGTCGTTTGTTCTAGTTATTTATTTATTTAATGGCAATTAATTTAAGAACCATTTCTCATCAAATTAGGCTAGGAGTCGATAGAGATTTATTTTCAAGAGTCGTTAGATCTGTGTCCAAGGTTCGATAATCCGGACTTATTTACTTAGCTACACCGCGACCGGTGCACTTGCCGTTAGTGTGTGGTTTTGTAGGTTTTTCCATTTTTAAAACTTGTTTGAATTTAATAGATACAACTTTCACACATCAAGTTTTTGGCGCCGTTGCCGGGGACACAGTGCGCTTTTGAGGACGAACCGAGTCGGCGATCTAGCCATATTTTATTATTTTAGTTTAGTTTGCTTTGCTTTGCTTGTTTTTATTATTGTTAGGATAGTTACATTTACTTGCCACCGTTGTTTTCTTTTATTTCTACTTTGTTTATTTATTTACTTTTATTATCTTAGTTTATGTCTCACCTTCTACTTTGAGCAAAATGTACAGACATGATGAGTACAGGAATCCTTGGTGTACACTATGTCACAGATCCCAGTGGGCATATGAGTGTTCTATGGTACAAGACTTCCAGTCGTTTCAGGTTGATAAAGAGCAGCATCAAAAGGATATTCAGAAATTGATCGCTGATATAGAATCAAAGCGTCAGAAACAACCTTGTGTAGTATATGATTTAATGGGGAACATTTTGGGTTACACAGATTCAGATGGTAATATGATAGAGCATAGCCCAGAACCAGTGACAATGATGGACGAAGGGGAGTATCTATGGAGTTGTGATTCAATTCCACGTTGTATGTCACATTTGTTTCATAAGGATGACATGATGCAAGGTTCACAAGTACATGACACACATAAGGATGAAGTGCAACACAAAAGCCAACAAACTATACCACAAGTCCCAACTTCAGGTAAGTATTCTGACCCTAGCGACGACCTTAATTTTGCATTTGATTTGATAAACGATCATAAGGTTCCTGGTGATTCTTTACACTTGTCTTGTGAGAGTGATATGATGAAGGAATTAATATTCAAGGATGAGGGAGAGAATGAGCATGTCCTATCATGGGAATACGAGTTTGGTGAAGAGTTGGTGAATTTACCAACCACTCCTGAAGAAGAATATGTATTTGACCCGGTTGGTGATATTTTATATTTGGAGATGTTACTTATGGGAAAGCCAACCATGGAGATCAAAAGAGCAAACAAAGTAGAAGAAGTGGCACTAGAAGATGACAAGCCCATGAAAAAGCAACATGGTGGATCGCCACCCAAATCAACAAAGTCACGGGATAACGCAGGAAAGAGTTTCGATCAACATATTTTGAGGATTAAAAGGTGGTGCATCCAGAAGCACGGAGCAGAACTAAAGTGCAGGAACATCCAATCTTCTCATTACATGCTTAGTATCAGGTTTGGTCCAGGTAATTTTAAATTTTGGTGGGTTGACCCGTTTAAGTTTTGTAAAAATTGCTTTATTTCAACGTTAATTCATCTTAGACAATTTTGGCAAACCAAACATAATGTTTTAATAAATAATGATCATCAAATGGAATTAAACGGGTTAGACCGGGGTTGGATAAAGTATAAGCCTCCTGATTTATAATAAGTGTGGGGAGGTTAGCATACTTGGGATTTAACCTGAGTTGTATAGTTAGTAGTTTAAGCCAATTTGAGTCAGTTTTCATTAAATATTTATTAATTTTTATTTTTATGTTTATTTTTTTAGTCTGTATTATGCGTGCGTCTGTTTTTGTTTTTATCTTGCAGGTTTAGTTGAGCCGTTCGTACTCAATTTCCATTCGGACGGGGATTCTGAGCATTTATCTTTACATGCATAAGGCAAACCAACGCTACGACTGCGAATGTAATGATGTACGGTCGTCGGAAAAAAAGACTCGAAAGGAGCATCAACATTTATACCAGGGGAGTCTGTTCCATTTTATTTTTCTTAATTGTATTTTTTTTCTTTTTATTTTTTATTTATTTTTTTTATTATTATTAGTTTTTTAGTAGTTTCCTAACTCACATTGAGGACAATGTGACGTTTAAGTGTGGGGATGGGATACTATCGTCTAGCTTAGTTTAGATAGTTAAGTTGTGTCTAGTTTAGGTAATTTTGTTTTGAGTCCTATAGTGTCTTAAAAATAAAAAATCAAAAGAAATAAAAAAAAATTGAAAAATTTGAAAAAATGTCTTTGTTTAAGTTGTGCACTTTAAATGGAAAATGATAGTAAATTAACTTTGGCTTTTCAATAACAAAAATAAGTTGTTGGTTTTTTTAGCAAGAATGAGTCAAAATGGTAAATCTTTGGTAACCCAATTGGCTAAGATGGTTTCCCTATGTGTATTAATTGAACCTTAATTGTCATGAATCTCGCGAGTCATCATCTTAGGGGAAATAGGAAGGCCTTAACTAAAGAATTTTAGGCACCATTGTAGGCTTCAGAACTTAAATTAGTTAAGGGTTAGTGCCATAATAGGATCTTATAGCACGCTTCTCGTGAGAGAAGTGGCGCTTCGCAAACAATGTCCACAGGGTGTAGACTGAAAAGCGCTCAAAGTAGCTGCTAAAATAAAAGAGCTCAAAGTAGCCAAATCAAATGAAAAAAAAGAAAAGAAAAAGAGAATATAAGGCAAGTGATCCAAGACCTCATGTGCTCTACCTCCGGGATAGCGACTTGGATACGACACCCCTGGGTGAGGTGATCTTGTTTTATAAAAAAAAAAGAATAAACAGTCTACATCCATAAATGTCATCCATCCAAATCCACCCTAATATGGCACTATTTCTTCACTAAGTTAAGTTCTTTAGGTTATACTGGTAGGAAAATCTTTATGGTTTAACCTGTGCCTCGTCAAGCAATTAACTAAATGGGCTGACTTATGGCTTTCTAGGTGTGAGATCCTGTAGATGATTGATTTCATTTAACTAAATCAAACACATGGGAGACTTGATGAGCTAGTGTTAGGGTGTTTAATTAAACATACCATTGTTTGCCTGACTAATTGCTTGTAGGTGATTGTGCATTGTAAATATTTATCTATGAAAATGATTGAAAGCCTTAGTTGATTATGATTCCATGTGCATGCTTTTTCAGGGACGAAAAAAGGTTTAAGTGTGGGGATATTTGATGTGGCCTAAATTTACATATTTCTTATAAATATTCCGTACACTTTTTGGTCACTTTTGGTTAAATTCTATTAGAATTTGGTTCATATTTATTGTTTTAATAATTTAAGAGACCATGGGCTAAAATTATATATTGGAGCTAATTTATTTAGTTTGTTTTTTTTTCAATTTAAATTGTAAGCCCATGTGTACAAATGACCTAAAACGAGAGAGATGGAAAAGAAAAATAAACCTAATCGGTATAATATATATTGATAGGATTAAAAGAAAAGTAGGGGCAGCCGTCGAAGTTCAAGAAAAAAACCAAATCAAGTTTCTGCTGTCTTTGTGTTCGATGAAGATATTCTAAGCAATCAGGCTAGCACGTGAAAAAGTCAACATTATAATCGAATTAATTAAGCTACCAGGCAGGCACGTCAATTAATTTAAGCAAGCAAGCAGGTAGCTGATTAATTTTATTTGTTTTCGATGAGTGATAACTTGTTTTGTTTTTCAGTTTTTGTTTCTGTTTTGAACATTATGAGTAGCTAAACTTTCATGGTTGCTTAGGTTTGATGAACTAGACTTTTTATTTGAATGAATAATTATTGGTTTTGAATGAATGTGTTGATTTATATGTTTAGACTTTAAATCTGATTCTTATTATTTGTGTGTTGGAATTGGTTGGTTTGATAATATATTTGTTGATTCCATTGATCTAGATACTTAGAAATATACTCTAGATTCGGGAATTAGTCTAGGTTGTCAACTTTTAGTTTTCGGTTTAGACCTTGAAAGTGAGAAATCTAATTCAAGTGTAATAATTATTAAAATCAATCAATCAAGGCGTGCAATCAATTCTTGAGAGTGAGAAATCTAATTTAGAATTGCTAGGTTATTAAATAGACGTTGTTTGACAGTTTGGGTAGCCGATAACTCGGATTCACCTGTTTACTCGCGTCTAGAATTTCCTGGGGTTTCGGTTTTCTAAGTTTATTCAGCTTCGTAACTTGAGGGTTTTAGTATTTAAAATATCTTTTACCTAATAGTTGTGGGATTTGGTGGTCGATAACTCGAGTCAATCCATTTTAGCACTTCTCCGCTTGTCTTACTGTCAAATTCGGTTTATCTTCCGGGGTTAATCGGATTAGACAGGGTCTTCATTCAATCCCAGAAATTAAGATTTCATTTATGAGTCTAGGGATTCTTGCCTAGGTAACCTAATTTAATCCATATTTGAGTCTTAATTTATTCTCTAGTTTTCGAGCTTGTCGTTTGTTCTAGTTATTTATTTATTTAATGGCAATTAATTTAAGAACCATTTCTCATCAAATTAGGCTAGGAGTCGATAGAGATTTATTTTCAAGAGTCGTTAGATCTGTGTCCAAGGTTCGATAATCCGGACTTATTTACTTAGCTACACCGCGACCGGTGCACTTGCCGTTAGTGTGTGGTTTTGTAGGTTTTTCCATTTTTAAAACTTGTTTGAATTTAATAGATACAACTTTCACACATCAGTAACTCCTGGACTTGCTCCATCAACTCTTGCAATTCGGAGGGCGCCAAACGATAAGGAGCCTTCGCAATCGGCCTTGCTTCAGGTATTAAATCGATTCGAAATTCGATTTGTTGGTTGGGAGGGAGTCCAGGTAAGTCGTCAGGAAACACATCAGGGTAATCACACACGACTGGAATATACGATATCTGTTTTTCGGGCTTAGCATCTAAAGCATAGGCTATAAAAGCCTCACAACCTCTCATCAGGCATTTACTAGCCTTAATTGCAGATATCATCCGGATATTACCTCCGATACTATCTCCCTTAACCACTAATGTTTCACCATCTGACTTACATACCCTAACCAACTTTTTCTCACAATCAACTTGGGCTCGATTATAAGTTAACCAGTCCATTCCTATGACTACATCATAACCACACAAGTTCATAGGCATAACATTAACTGGAAAGTCGACCCCATTTAAATTAAGCAAGCAATCCTTATACACTACTGTTATCATATCACTTCCTCCATTTGCGGTTTCTACCTCATAAGCAAAATCTAACACTACAGGTTCATAAATTAACCAAATACTTGTAAAAACCTTGATCAACGAGTTGCCAAGCTCCATTGATCAAAGAGTTACCACTAACTCCATCACTTACAAGCATTTCATAAACATACTAGCATCATCAGATAAATATACACAGACAATACGATAAACCCCTCAACAACTCCGTCAGGCACGTCTGCGCTGGAGCAGAATATATGCATATACCCTTCACTGAGTTTACCGCCCGTCACCCAATAACAGAAGTGGTATTGTGTCACACCCCAAAAATCGTCGCAGCGGAAGTCACGAATATTTGGTGCTTAGAGCGAAGTTGGCACCCATTAATTATAAAGCAAACATCCACATTATTTTAAAAGGTAATTAAAAGTGTTAATGTTGACACGTCAACATCCCACCATTTTTCGTTAAGAAAATAAAATACAATATTGTCTTAATAAAGCGTAGATTGTTTGAAGTAAACCAAACAAAATTTTAAACAAAGCGGTCCCAAAACACATAAACCAAATGTGGAGTTTGTAGTCCAAAAACTATCCTTCCACAAATTCCCATGCCCAACACTTTGTACCTGAAAAACATGTAAAAACTGAGTCAACATAAAGTTGGTGAGTTTTCGGGTTTTAATCAAAGTAAAGTCATCTTTCATTCACAATAGATATGCTTGGCTTTGAGACATCAACAAGACCGTACGTCAAGGGCTAGCTAGGCCCAGAGACAAATGAATCATCAAAGTCATGAGTCCATAATCAAATCAAGAAACGAAGTTCCCTCAGAACAATCAACTTATATTCCCCCGCATGTCAACACGATCAGAGCGACTGATCACGAGGGGCGGAATTCCAATCCCGATAGATCTACCAATATAACCTGTGGTTTCTCACTCCAAGAGAAATTAATGATTATGAGAGGACATTACGCGTAAAATCATCAAACACTCATGCCATCATTTTGGTCAACAACAATACCCGTCTCCCAATACATATCAAAAACAACATAAACAAAATACATGTTTTCCCCCCGAAAATATTTAAATAATACATTATTTAAAAAGGGGCCGAGACACTCACAGGTCTCTCAATTCATATCAAAACATTATAAACAAATACATATTTTTCCCCCAAAACAGTTAAATAAAAGGTTATTTAAAAAGGGGCCGAAGAACTCACATGTCTCCCAATTCATATCAAAACAAGTTAAACAAATACATGTTTTTCCCCCAAAACAGTTATATAAGACGTTATTTAAAAAGGGGCCGAAGAACTCACAGTGGATACGCCAAAAGCTAGAACATATAAGCCCAACAATAACACCACCTAAGAACATCCTATACACAAAGGACCCGTTCAAAAGATGCACATATATATCAAGTCTAAAACCGTGTAGGTTGTTCACCAAAACCTAACTAGACTTACGTGAAAACATTTCATTTACAAAAACAACCCTTAATTTTAATGACCCGTTGGTGATCCTTGCCTTGATTAATTTTCATATGTATAATAACACACTTTGTTATTCTTTGATTAGCTTTCATACTACTAATCACATAAACACATATAACACACATGTAATGACTCATAAAACCCATATTTAGTCCTTTAACTTTTGTAAGTAAAACAAACACTTTTACTCATCCAATATTATTCATATACTTAGGAAACTATAATTTAATATTCTCATGTCATAGTTAAAGTTCATAACACTTAGAAAAATATATACATTTTTCTCTAGTTAACTAGTAAGCATTTTTCAACATGACGGTTAACACTTAACGGGACATTTAACCACGTTTTCATAAACAACTTATTAATTGTTGGTCCATAATGATCGTGATTTCAGTGCTATATTGACTTGTTTAACAACAAAATACCCAAGACTTGAACAACAAAGTGTATTATAACCAAACAAACCCAATAACAAGATTAAAACCACACAACCGGAGATAAATACGCTACAAAGATGAATAATATATGCTCCTAGCACCTCCAGTAAACACACACACGGCACAATCAGTTGGATAAGGTTTTTGTCAAAGTTGTCAAAAGTTGCAAAAAGTTATGTTGCAAAGAGATAAGGTTACAATATATATCAGCTTTAGGTTCGCTGATAGATTCGCTGACAGCGAATCTATCTAGCGAACCAAATAGCTTCGCCGGGCACAAACCGATTCGCCCGACGACAAAACTTATCTCTGTGACAACACTAATCTAGACTCTCGGGCGAATCTATAGATTCGCCCGTAGGTTCGCTAGAACAAAAACAACAAAATACATAACATAAACAAAGTAACACCGACATGCCGGTGAGTCCAACCTATACATGACTATCAATACTCCCCCTAGGTTGGACCTCACCTAGGGAAGTCTTCTTTTTTTTAGCTCCGTCTTGTTCGGCTTCACAAATATTCTAAGAACGCTCCAGCCCTTGCTTTGATTCCAGCCAAAGGATTAGTAATATCTTCTGATCCGGCTTCATCATCTTCACTTAAATCCAAACATGATTTAACAAATTCTGCTTCGGTGACTTCTGTATCAGGCAAAATAGTAGCAGTAGACTCCGCCTGTACATCTTCAGTCAGTTCCTCACCGATCACATCCAAGTCAACCACCTCTACCGGTTCTCGAACCTTTTCTCGATCGTTTCATCAAGCTGCTTTGACAAGTCATCCATTTCCAAGTTCTGATCATCTGTCATCCTCAGCCTTTCATTTACCATCCTCAGTTCAGCACGAATTCCCCGGGCTTTGTTTGCAACCTTCACAAACAGGTTTGCTTCAATCTTAGTGTCATCTCCAGCCCCGTGCTTTATCTCATTCTCACATAACACATTCAAATCTTCATCACAGAAGGAGAAGATCTCCATTGGGTCAAACAATCTGATTTCTGGACGATCTTCACCCTTTAACCTGATTATCGCTTCACCAGTGTTGTTATTGTAAAACCACTTCATAAACTCTTGCAATCTTTCCACGAAACCCAGTGCTTATCTTTCTTTGACCTCTTCCTTATCGGCTTTTGGTACCCAAATTCCATGAAGTTATCTTCTGCAGCCCTTCTAATCGCAACCTCAAATCCACTTGCGGTTACATACCTGGAGGAATTAAAACGATTCAATTTGTAATGAAAAGCCAAAAGCGAGATTCGAACTTGAAATTTTTTGAAACAAAACCGGTTACAGTGCAAGCGAATATGTTAAATGGTTTCGCAGAACAACATATATACAAAGCCCATGGTTCACTGAAAGACAACGAGGCAAATCTCAGGTTCGCTCGAAACATTAGGTCAGAAGAAAGTCTAAAAGACTTAAACCAGGTTCGGGCGAGCCTGTAGATTCGCTGTTGGTTCGCTGGATTGAAGAAATTAAAATATTTTTGGTTTTTGATAATTGTGATTTCCTATGAGAATCCTTGAAACGCCCCACAATTTCAACGCTCCGAAAAATAAAACCATTAAATGAAATATAAAGATATAAGAAGAAAAATAAAATAAAATGAAATAAAGTGAAAGAAAAAGCTAGAAATTAAAACTAAAGAAGGATATATATATTTTTCATGACATTTTGAGCAGAATCCGGAAAATCATAGATTGGCGGGATTGCAGATATGTTTGTCCATTTAAACCCATGCCTTAGTCCTTTCAACAAGAGATCAGCAGCTTCTTTTATCATGTTTTTGGTTTGATTGAAGAAGCTCAGACAACTCGGTCCCCACAGACATCTAGGTAAAAAGAACAAGTTCTGTCATCAGGGTATATCTGAGCAATATGATTGACTTTGCTTGAATTTCAATGATCAAATTTTGAATATTGATCGATGCATTATCTTCTTTTGACACTTGTGCAATTTTTGCATCTTTTCTTTGTGAGTGGAGCATGTCAGCAATTGATTCTTTTGAATACAATGCGACTTATTATTTGGGAAACTCAAATAGTTCAGAGCTCCAGGTCTATACCGACGTATAACAGAGGAGATAAACATTTGAGCATGCTCGGTGAATCTTCAGGTCAATACTTCCGTATAGCAGAGAAGATTCACCAACTCCAGGTCAATACTTCCGTATAGCAGAGAAGATTCACCAACTCCAGGTCAATACTTCCGTATAGCAGAGGAGTTAAGCACTTGACTCAATACGTTCTGAGGAGTTAACAAGTAACTCACTCAGAGGCTTTTCCGAAGAGCATCACTAGCAGCTTTTTGCAAACTAGAAACTCGATTCGGGGATAGGGCGAGGGTGATTTGGGATGTTTAGGGAAATCAAGGCAAAGATTTGACGCTCTCAACCCATTTTTGACAGAACCCTTATCTTTGTGCAATCCGATCATGTCAAGGAGATAATCCTTGTTGTCGAGATCTTGAACGTTATGTTTGGCTGCACAATCACTGTTTACTTTGTTTTCGGGCTGAGCCTATCTGACATATCCCAAACGCAATGCTTCTGACCTCCTTCAACGTCTCTTCAACATCAATCAAAACGGAGATCCTGAAATAGCAAAATTTGAAAAACTATAAATAGTTAATCTTTTATATCTCCCCCAAAATTTCTATATTATAGCTATCAAATAAGAAATTTTTGTTTTTCATATTTTCTTAATATATATATATGTACAGAATTAAAAAGAAAGATAAAAGAAAATAAAAGGAAATAAAATAAAATAACGGAGCGATGAGTGGAGTGACCCACGGATTTTTCAAAGAAGAAAAAGAAAAAGTTATTTACATATTTACAAATTTTAGACAAGTTAGACTTTTGAAATTGGGACCCAAGTCTTAGTGTACTTAGGTCTTTGAACAGTCGATGATTTACAAAAAAAATTATTTACAAACGAGTTCAATCTTTTTCCCAGAGATTTCTGCTTTGAACAGTTCGCAACTAACTCAGGACATTTCTTGACAGTATGATCACCATTTCCACATTTAAAACAATGAGACTTCAAACCTTCTTTTGAAACTTTAGAAACAAGAATTCTATCTATTTCTATCTCTTCATCACAATCAGATAATTGAGAGTTACAATCACTGTAAGAGTCATAAGGCTCTTTTGACTTACCTGCCGTGACAGTTACCTTATCAGATTCAGATTTAAACTTATCAATGTGATTCATGGATGAAAAAGATGATTCCTTGTCTTTAGGTTTTGAAATTCTCACAGGTGTGAAAGATGGAATTTGATGAGAAAAGAATTTTTGAAAATAGTTTGTTTTGGTTTGACTTTCAGAGACATAACCTGAAAGTTCATCTTTTTCATTCCCACAAACATTTTCAATCACATCATCATTCAAGTTACTAACGTTTGAAGTAGAGCACCCTAAATTACTATTACAAATAAAATTGTCTGAATGTAAAACATGACTAGAAACAAAATTAATCAAGCTACTGTCTGCAACGAGCTTCTTTGAATCAGAATTAGAACAATCAGAACTGTTAGAGCAACCAAGACCACTACTTCCGCCATAAGCATAATCCTCCCGCACCTCTTTAAGATTTATTTCACTTGAACCTGCAATAGAGCTGTTAGTATCTTTTTGTATAATCTCTTTTACCAACTCATTCGAAGGATGATGAATTGGTGTTGGAGAATAACAGAAAGTACTAGGTGGGGGATATGCATATGCATCATTGTTATAACCCAAACCTGTCTTAACTCTGGCCCCCCGTTGTTTCTTACAGAGTTCCTCCCTTTTCATACCAGAGATTGTCCATTGTTCCAGTTTATTTTTAACCTTTCTGGTCTCAAATTCAGCAAGAGTGACTTGCTCAGTTAAATAGTTTATCTCACAATTCTTTTCCAAAAGAGATCTTTTCAAATGTTCGTTTTCTTTTAAAGCCTCTCTCAATTTGACAAAAAATTTTGATTCATTCACTTTAAGCTCTTTGTTAGTTCTCTTTAATTCGTTTTCATTTGACATTAATAATTTATTAGCTTTATATATGCCAATTAAACGAATTTTTCATGCAGATGAACACATATCCTCCACAACTTCATAAGGAAGACCCACAACCAGTTTTTCAGCCTCGAGAGCACGATCACACTGGCAGTAAGGAGTGTTCCTCTTGTATTCATCCACAGCTTCATGCTTTGCCTGTTCAATCATGGCTTCTATGTCAAGCTTTGATTCCACTACATTTTCAGCATCGGTACCAGCATTTTCTGTCCCATTACCAACGTTGACTGTGACCTTCTCTTCCTTTTCAGCAACAACTTCACATACAAATCCAGAATGAATAGCTTCTTCCTGATCTTTTCCCATATCAATTACCATCTCAGCAACTTTACCAGCATCCTTTCTCTCTTCCGTCAAACCATCCTCAGCAACCTCTTCAATCAAACTAACCTCAGCAACCTTTTCAGTATTCATTCTCTCTTCAACCTCATTGATCGCTCTAACATTTTCAACCTCTTCACCATAAAACTCTTTAAAAGGATCAAAACAATCAATGTAATTGTCATTGAGAACAGATTCTTCAACAACTTCAGCAATCAAAGCTTCATGATCTTGAACAAGCATCCCAGATACGACGGTAGTGTCAGATGAAATCTTAGTGGTAACAGACGCATTTGAGCCAGCACCTACACTTGTGGAACCACCACCAGATTTGACAGACCCATAACTTGATGATCCTCCAGAGACTGCACCAGTTGAGTTTGCAGCGGATGTAATCGGTGCAGTGTTCTGAGGAGAGACACTTGAAAGCATCATGGATTGATTATATTCTTTTCTCTTTAAATCCAGATCAATTGACTTCAATTTGTTTATCACATCCATTAGTTTAAAGTAAAAGAAATTTCTTTCTTGTTTCAGCTTTTTGATATGAAGACTCCATTGAGGAGGAAGAGAATCCAAAAGCTTTGTCACTTGCTCATGATTTCCCAATTTTTCATCATAAGTTTTGAGATTGCTTGACACGGATACAAAGCGATTCGTTATATCAGTCAGATTTTCATGCTTGGATCCAACGAATGAATTGAACTCATTTACAGCCAGAGCTTTTCTATCCATTTTTTTTTTTTTTTTTTGGAAATTAGGTTCTCTCGTAGGTTCTCTCGTAGGTTCGCTGGTAGGTTCTCTCGCAGATTCGCTCGTAGGTTCGCTCTAGGTTCGCTCGTAGGTTCGCTCTAGGTTCGCTCGCTCGTAGGTTCTCTCGCTCGCTCGTAGGTTCGCTCTAGGTTCTCTCGCAGGTTCTCTGACAGATTCTCTCACAGGTTCTCTGGCAGATTCTCTCGCAGGTTCTCTTGCTTACAGAACCAAACAGGTGAACTTTCGTTCAAAAACAGTAAGTTCGCTGATCAAAAAAATTGATATTTCCAAATCTCAAATACACAATAGATTCGCTGGAAGAACACCCAGTTTCGCTGGAAGAACAGGTAGGTTCGCTGGGTTACGAACAGACCAGTTTCAGTACGAAAACTAACAGAACAGCTTCAAAATATAACTATTTGTAGACCCGTTTGTTTCAGAAGCTTCCTATGACCAAATATGACAAATTTCAAGCAAAATACAACACAGAAACACGCAAATCAGTTCAGAAAAGAATCAAATAGTGTTTTGACTCGAAAACCCCAAAATCAACACAAAAATATCTAGAATCAAACAATCAAGAGCACTAAGGCTCTGATACCATATTGTTGGTCCATAATGATCGTGATTTCAGTGCTATATTGACTTGTTTAACAACAAAATTCCAAAGACTTGAACAACAAAGTGTATTATAACCAAACAAACCCAATAACAAGATTAAAACCACACAACCGGAGATAAATACGCTACAAAGATGAATAATATATGCTCCTAGCACCTCCAGTAAACACACACACGACACAATCAGTTGGATAAGGTTTTTTTCAAAGTTGTCAAAAGTTGCAAAAAGTTATGTTGCAAAGAGATAAGGTTACAATATATATCAGCTTTAGGTTCGCTGATAGATTCGCTGACAGCGAATCTATCTAGCGAACCAAATAGCTTCGCCGGGCACAAACAGATTCGCCCGACGACAAAACTTATCTCTGTGACAACACTAATCTAGACTCCCGGGCGAATCTATAGATTCGCCTGTAGGTTCGCTAGAACAAAAACAACAAAATACATAACATAAATTAAGTAACACCGACATGCCGGTGAGTCCAACCTATACATGACTATCAGTAATCATATGAAATTATATATATCTAAACATATTTTCACAAAACAAAAATCATATTTCATACCTTTTCAATAAAAATCACAATATTAGCTAAAGATGTCAATTTCACATTTTCGGGAACGTTTTCGGGTCACAGAAGGCAACCCAATACCCGTATTTTTATCATTACTTTATAAATACTTTTATATCAGTAGGTTAACTTAAAAATAAGCTCAAAGTTTCTGATCCAAAACAGTTTACAAAAATATTACGTTTTAGAGTCGAAAATCGTCGTTTTCGGCTTTTTCGTGTACATAGTTTGCACGTTTTTGAGTTTAAAACTCTAAGTTTTTGTACCAAACTTTAAATCTCATATTTTTATATAAAAATATACTTTATAATCTGTTGAAAATAATATTTTTATATATTTACATTTTTAAGTAAAAATCAATGCGTTTTACGCGTATTTTAGTATCAAAAATCGTTATTTGTAAGGTTTAATCATTTCTTCCTTATACAACATTTAAAATACTTATTTTATAAAGTTTATAAATATTCAAAAATATGATTTAACTCAGAATATAAATTAGTTTTTATATCTTTACAAAAATGTATAAAAATTACATTTTATGTCTTTTTAAACCTTCAAGTATCATATATCATCACATACCATATAATTTCTTACATGTTTAAACACCTTTACACTTAATGAAATCTCATATTTTATCACGTCATACATAGCATAACAAAACACTTATCATACTTTCATCTAGCAATTTTCATAAACAAGCATGTAGTAAGTTTGCATAAAAACAACATTTTTCAACTTCATGCCACATTACCATATTTTTGTAAGTACTATCCTAACACTTTTTCATGGTATTCAAAATCATTTAGTGACAATGTTAACTTAACTTTATTAAACATATTTACATGTCAAGATCTAATAATCCTAAGTGCAAATACACCACAATTTAACATGTCTTTTAACTAACATATATTCACACACATACATATATATACGGTTTTACATACATACATATATAAAAATCATATTTTCATGGCTAAACTACCCATACACATGTTCATTTCATTCCATTTCCTTTATCAAACTTTCAAAACCATTCATTTAACACAAATGTAATTTTGTTTATAAAAATAAAAAACACACATATACACATATGTACATATACTTACGGACATAAATACACACACACACACACCCATTTTGAAAACCCATTTCCATTTAAAAACATTCATCTTTTTGGTTTAAGGTTTGGTGAACAACACTTCAAGAACACAATCTTGAACACATTCAAACCACAAAATCAAAATGAAAAGAGTTCATACCCTTGATGAACACTAGGAAAAGATGAAGAGAATGGATTTGGCCTTTAAACACCTCTTGGATTGCTCCTACTTGCTCCGAAGGCTTCCAAAAACCTTAGATTTTGCAAGAAAGTGAAAGGAATGAAAGTGGAGAGTGTGATGGATGTGTTGGCCGAATTTTTGGATGGTGGTGGTGGTATATTACGGTTTTGAAGGGAGGGAGGAGAAAGGGTGGAGTGAAGTGTGGGTTAATGGTGGAGTGTAGTGTTGGTGATAAGGTGTTGAGTGTAGAGTTGGTTAAAGGGGGATTTCATAGAGATTTTGTCTAGGAAAAAGGGGAGGAGGCACATGGGGCTGGTTTATATATATAAAAAAAAGTAATTTTTACAACTTTAATTTATAAAAACACTACACACTTACATCACTAGTAATTTTCAAGTCTTGTAAACTTTTACCCTTTTTATACCACAATACTTCAAATATTAATTTCTCACACTCAAAATAGTAAAAATATATTAATAAATATTTTACTGTACTCCGGGTAGTGCACTGGTAGTGAAACCGGGCAAAAACTGAAACACACGCGCTAACCGAAAAAACACTGGATAAAATATATCGCTTTTAGTTTTTTATTATGTTTTCACTTATACACACCCAAAATATATTATTTGATGCTATCTCGAGCATTATATCAATCACTGGACATTTAAAATTTATCAGGCAGTCACCAACGTTCATTACCGGGTATTTAACCGCTACGCGATTAAGCAATTTCAAAAATCACGAAATGCAAAACAATGCACAAAAATGGGCTTATCTAACTTTAATAATATATTAATTATCATAATTAAATCAAATTACGCATTTCAAAAATAATAAGCACGTTTTAAGCTAGTACGAATATTGACCGAAATTTGCCGGGTGTCACAGTCTTCCCCCGTTTAGGAAATTTCGTCCAGAAATTTTACCTCGATAAGTCCTATTTCGATTTAGATAGAAATGAATGAGGGTATTATTACTTATTTCAGTCTCGACGTTCCTACGAATAATATGGTCCTCATTTAGAATTACATCTAATCTTGACCAAATCGGTACAACTTTGGCTGAGTTTTTGAACTTTCTAGTCCAACCCTCTACTGGTTCCTCAACGAAATGGAGTTTATCATCAATACGAACTCCCTCAGACGGTATCATCGATGTCTTATCAGACAAACACTTTTTCAAATTCAAGACACGGAACACGTTACGCACACCACTAAGCTCACTAGGTAACTTAAGTCGATAAGCAACTAGGCCAATTCTTTTCAAAATCTCAAATGGTCCTATGTATCGGGGACTAAGCTTCCCTTGGTTGCCAAATCTAACTACACCTTTCCAAGGTGACACTTTAAAAAATACACGATTTCCTACTCGGATTTCCAATGGTTTCATCCGATTATCCACATAACTCTTTTGCCGATAAACTACGGCTTCAAATCTTTTCATAACTTGGAAAACTTTATCTGCAGTTTCTTGGATAATCTCGGGTACACATAATTCTTTTTCACCCATTTTAGCACAACAAAGTCGTGAACGACTTTTGCTTTCATACAGAGCCTCAACACGGAGTGGCCCTGATACTAGCGCGATAACTATAGTTATAAGAAAACTAAGCTATAGGTAGGAGGCTATCCTAATTCCTACCAAAATCAATCACACATGCTCGCAACAAGTCTTTCAGAGTTTGAATCGTCCGTTCACTCTGACAATCTTTGTGGTGATACACCATACTCATATCCAAACGAGTACCCATAGTTTTTTACAAAACTCTCTAACGCCTTGAAGTAAAACGACTATCTTTATCTAAAATGATCGAGACAAGAACAATATGAGAAGATACTAACTCCTCCAGATAGATCCTTTACAACTTTCCCACTTTGTAAGATTCCTTAATGGGCAAAAAGTGAGCAGATTTCGTCAAACGATCAACAATTACCCAAATAGTGTTATCACCACTAGATTTGCGGGGTAACATCGTTATGAAATCCATCGTGATTCGCTCCCATTCCCATTGTGGATTTTCAGGTTACTGCAAAAGTCCTAAAGGCTTTTGATATTCAACTTTAACCCTATGACATGTTATACATTTCCTCACGTAGGATGCTATCTCCCTTTTCATATTGGGTTACTAATAAAGTTCCTTCATGTCCTTACATTTCTCAAATTTTCTTCCTTTAGAGCTTCACTCTAAGCATCACGTATTTGGGAAGTGAGATACGACTAAAGAGCTAATTCTAACGCGCGCATACGCAAAGGTTTCTATCTTTCCTTTCTACTTAGTGCATCATCAACAACCTTGGCTTTTCCTAGGTGATAGGAATATCACAGTCATAGTCGTTCAATAACTCGACCCAACGTCATCGTCTCGTATTGAGCTCCTTCTCATCAAAGACATGCTAAATTCAAGCCATGCGTAGTGTAATTCTTTTCATGCACTTTGAGTTTCTTAGACGTTTAAGATACAACATCTTCTCTCTGAATCGAGACACACGTAAGACCTAAACGAGACGTATCACAACATGCTACAAAATCATCTATTCCTTCTAGGAGTGACAATATAGACGCACAACATGGCTTGTGCTTCATCGTCTAGAATGCTAACTCTTGATCATATAACCGATCGGATTTCCTATCCTTACGGGTTAATAACTTCAATGGCTACATCATTTAGAGATGTTTTTAATAAACCTTTGGTAGTACCAGCTAATCCTAAAAATTAACGCACCTCCGTAGGAGTTTTTGGCGCTTCACAAATCTTATTGGCCTCAGTCTTTGCCGGATCTACATGAATACCTTTTTCATTGATCACGTGACCAAGACAATAAACTTCCCTAAGCCAGGACTCACATTTTGAAATCATAGCATAAAATTTCTCATTTCTTAACATTTCTAGAATAAACTTTAGAAGATGTTCATGATCTCTATTGGTTTGTGAATGAATAAGTATACCGTCAGTGAATACTATTCTAAACTTATCCAAATAAGGTCTACACAACCTATTCATAAGCTCCATGAATACTTTTTTTTTTAAAACTACACGGCATGACCAAACACTCATAATGTCCATAACGCGTCCTAAAAGCAGTTTTCGGGACATCATCTTCGGCTATTAACAACTAATGGTAGCCGTATCAAATATCAATCTAAGAATAATAACTACAACGTGTAGCTGATCGAACAAATCATCAATCCTAGGCAACATATATCTAATCTTAATTATAAGTTCATTCAACTTTCTCAAAAATCTATACACATCCTAAATGATCCATCATTTTACATAACGAACAACACAGGTGATCCCCAAACTTTTGTTCAACGTCCTTGGCATTGATAAATTTAACTAAGTAAAAACATCGGACATCCTTTGCTCCAATGCTCATAAGCTTTCATGATATTTCAATTTTTAAAGAAGACTTTCCTTTATCTCCTAAAACAGTTAAAACTTCACCGTTTTCGAACGGAAGCCGAACAATCTTTTCAAAACAAACTTCCTCGGCACAATGTCCAATCAATCAATCCACACTGATAACTACATCGGAACTACCAAGTTTAACGGGTAAAGATCTATACTAAATGAATGACTTTCTAATTTCTAGGAAAAATTCCTAAATAATTCGCTAGTTCACATTTTATTTCCATTAGCTAATTCAGTAATATATATCTTACTTAACTTACTAGAGTTTAGACCAATTAATACTTAAAATTCCTTTGACACAAAGCTCGTTTCAGGGAAAATACTCCCGTAACAATCTTTCCTTCAGATTGTTCCTTGAAAGACCATAACAGTAATTTCATCCAAATTCCGGATCAACGAATTCCACCACGTCAACGTTTCATCCTGAAACGTACATGTGGCATTCTTAATTCTTTGGCCGTCTTGGGCAATTGCCTATTGCCATATCCGACTCATTTTCGCAATCCATCTCACCATGTCAAGTGGACTTTCAGAACCAGTAAAAATTCATGGGCGACAACTTGAAAAGTCTCATAAGTACACCCTCACTATAGATTCATTTTTCCATAGTTCAATAAAATCAGTGATTACCACTTGATTTAACTATTTCGAGAAGCTCCTAAAATCATCCATACATGCTTAGATGATCTAATACCTAAAGAACTACTAATACTAAGATGTCACTAAGGTTACCATCTGAAACGTCACGTCCTCTACCACGCCCTATTGTTAAACTAGCGTCACACTATTCCAGAGCAGCATTGCCATGTGGAGCTATTAACTAGGCTAAATCCTATACCTCCACCCGAAGGTGTCATTCGAATTACCGGGGGCGTATTTTATTTCTAACAAACAAAATATTAATAAATATGATAAGGTATAGTTCACATCATGGTGTTAAATGTTTGAGTATCGTACGTAATACCACATAACATAAGTAACCAATCAATAACAAAATCGTGAATTATCGTCAATCCTCACCGCCAAATCGGCTACTAAAGTTACCGATCTAATGATCATAGAAAGAAAAGGAAGGGCTTACTTCGGAATAACAGAATTTAGTGAGATCGTAGAATTCTTTACCGATATAAAGTTTTATCATATTTTTATTTATTTATTTATTTATTTTATTCTATCGATTTAACCAATCATCTACGAGCGCCTTTAACGTAGTTCTCTCCTCGAGAGAAGTCAACCGGGTAAGCATCATCTGGCACACGTCAAACACGATCTGCATCTCTATCTTGTAATTCATCGATCTACCGTTCGTACTAAGCACACCTTGCGGTAAGAGTAAGAAGAAAACGTTCGATAGATTTTTCGATCATGGAATCTAAACGTGGAGTACTAGACGAGTCGTCGATCTAGAATATAGACGGAAAACTGCGATCTACGCCTGGGGAATCAACAGCCGACTCCCTTACCCTGTTGGGTTCGGGTGCAACCTCATCATGAACAACCATACGAAAGATCTTTCTACGTCTCCAGGAATATACTATGCAGTGCTCGGGGGTTCGCTTCAATTCATTCGAAGATATGATATCTTGAACATCATCACTCTGAGCGTCCATTACCGCCTCATCATCAACCACGGACTCAACGACTGACCCTAAAGTGGTGCTAAGTGAGACTCGTGTCTCGGGGACTCTTTCAGACATTTCTGACAACAAAAGGCATATTCGTACTAAACACTAGCTTAAAGGCACTTAAAATATACTTATATCAAATAAGCACACAAGGTACACTTAGATATCCAATCTAATAATTGTAAACCACGCAAGGTATATTTAGATATTCAATCAATTTAAATCACACAAGATATTCTTATATATACAATCTAAAAATCAAAACGCACACAAAAATGCTTGGGAATTTTGGAAGTGTTTTTGGGACTTTAAGATTTTTCAAAAACTTTCGAGTTATAGTCTAGAATTATTCAAAAACTTTTCTAGTTCGCTATAACCATTGGCTCTGATACCAACTTCTGTCACACCCCAAAAATCGTCGCAGCGGAAGTCACGAATATTTGGTGCTTAGAGCGAAGTTGGCACCCATTAATTATAAAGCAAACATCCACATTATTTTAAAAGGTAATTAAAAGTGTTAATGTTGACACGTCAACATCCCACCATTTTTCATTAAAATACGATATTGTCGTAATAAAGCGTAGATTGTTTGAAGTAAAACCAAACAAAATTTTAAACAAAGCGGTCCCAAAACACATAAACCAAATGTGGAGTTTGTAGTCCAAAAACTATCCTTCCACAAATTCCCATGCCCAACACTTTGTACCTGAAAAACATGTAAAAACTGAGTCAACATAAAGTTGGTGAGTTTTCGGGTTTTAATCAAAGTAAAGTCATCTTTCATTCACAATAGATATGCTTGGCTTTGAGACATCAACAAGACCGTACGTCAAGGGCTAGCTAGGCCCAGAGACAAATGAATCATCAAAGTCATGAGTCCATAATCAAACCAAGAAACGAAGTTCCCTCACAACAATCAACTTATATTCCCTCGCATGTCAACACGATCAGAGCGACTGATCACGAGGGGCGGAATTCCAATCCCGATAGATCTACCAATATAACCTGTGGTTTCTCACTCCAAGAGAAATTAATGATTATGAGAGGGCATTACGCGTAAAATCATCAAACACTCATGCCATCATTTTGGTCAACAACAATACCCGTCTCCCAATACATATCAAAAACAACATCAACAAAATACATGTTTTTCCCCCGAAAATATTTAAATAAAACATTATTTAAAAAGGGGCCGAGACACTCACAGGTCTCTCAATTCATATCAAAACATTATAAACAAATACATGTTTTTCCCCCAAAACAGTTAAATAAAAGGTTATTTAAAAAGGGGCCGAAGAACTCACATGTCTCCCAATTCATATCAAAACAAGTTAAACAAATACATGTTTTTCCCCCAAAACAGTTATATAAGACATTATTTAAAAAGGGGCCGAAGAACTCACAGTGGATACGCCAAAAGCTAGAACATATAAGCCCAACAATAACACCACCTAAGAACATCCTATACACAAAGGACCCGTTCAAAAGATGCACATATATATCAAGTCTAAAACCGTGTAGGTTGTTCACCAAAACCTAACTAGACTTACGTGAAAACATTTCATTTACAAAAACAACCCTTAATTTTAATGACCCGTTGGTGATCCTTGCCTTGATTAATTTTCATATATATAATAACACACTTTATTATTCTTTGATTAGCTTTCATACTACTAATCACATAAACACATATAACACACATTTAATGACTCATAAAAGCCATATTTAGTCCTTTAACTTTTGTAAGTAAAACAAACACTTTTACTCATCCAATATTATTCATATACTTAGGAAAATATAATTTAATATTCTCATGTCATAGTTAAAGTTCATAACACTTAGAAAAATATATACATTTTTCTCTAGTTAACTAGTAAGCATTTTTCAACATGACGGTTAACACTTAACGGGACATTTAACCACGTTTTCATAAACAACTTATTAATCATATGAAATTATATATATCTAAACATATTTTCACATAACAAAAATCATATTTCATAACTTTTCAATAAAAATCACAATATTAGCTAAACATGTCAATTTCACATTTTCGGGAACGTTTTCGGGTCACGGAAGGCAACCCAATACCCGTATTTTTGTCATTACTTTATAAATACTTTTATATATCAGTAGGTTAACTTAAAAATAAGATTAAAGTTTCTGATCCAAAACAGTTTACAAAAATATTACGTTTTAGAGTCGAAAATCGTCGTTTTCGGCTTTTCCGGGTACATAGTTTGCACGTTTTTTAGTTTAAAACTCTAAGTTTTTGTACCAAACTTTAAATCTCATATTTTTATATAAAAATATACTTTATAATCTGTTGAAAATAATATTTTTATATATTTACATTTTTAAGTAAAAATCAATGCGTTTTACGCGTATTTTCGTATCAAAAACCGTTATTTGTAAGGTTTAATCATTTCTTCCTTATACAACATTTAAAATACTTATTTTATAAAGTTTATAAATATTCAAAAATATGATTTAACTCAGAATATAAATTAGTTTTTATATCTTTACAAAAATGTATAAAAATTACATTTTATGTCTTTTTAAACCTTCAAGTATCATATATCATCACATACCATATAATTTCTTACATGTTTAAACACCTTTACACTTAATGAAATCTCATATTTTATCACGTCATACATAGCATAACAAAACACTTATCATACTTTCATCTAGCAATTTTCATAAACAAGCATGTAGTAAGTTTGCATAAAAACAACATTTTTCAACTTCATGCCACATTACCATATTTTTGTAAGTACTATCCTAACACTTTTTCATGGTATTCAAAATCATTTAGTGACAATGTTAACTTAACTTTATTAAACATATTTGCATGTCAAGATCTAATAATCCTAAGTGCAAATACACCACAATTTAACATGTCTTTTAACTAACATATATTCACACACATACATATATATACGGTTTTACATACATACATATATAAAAATCATATTTTCATGGCTAAACTACCCATACACATGTTCATTTCATTCCATTTCCTTTATCAAACTTTCAAAACCATTCATTTAACACATATGTAATTTTGTTTATAAAAATAAAAAACACACATATACACATATGTACATATACTTACGGACATAAATACACACACACACACCCATTTTGAAAACCCATTTCCATTTAAAAACATTCATCTTTTTGGTTTAAGGTTTGGTGAACAACACTTCAAGAACACAATCTTGAACACATTCAAACCACAAAATCAAAATGAAAAGAGTTCATACCCTTGATGAACACTAGAAAAAGATGAAGAGAATGGATTTGGCCTTTAAACACCTCTTGGATTGCTCCTACTTGCTCCGAAGGCTTCCAAAAACCTTAGATTTTGCAAGAAAGTGAAAGGAATGAAAGTGGAGAGTGTGATGGATGTGTTGGCCGAATTTTTGGATGGTGGTGGTGGTATATTACGGTTTTGAAGGGAGGGAGGAGAAAGGGTGGAGTGAAGTGTGGGTTAATGGTGGAGTGTAGTGTTGGTGATAAGGTGTTGAGTGTAGAGTTGGTTAAAGGGGGATTTCATAGAGATTTTGTCTAGGAAAAAGGGGAGGAGGCACATGGGGCTGGTTTATATATATAAAAAAAAGTAATTTTTACAACTTTAATTTATAAAAACACTACACACTTACATCACTAGTAATTTTCAAGTCTTGTAAACTTTTACCCTTTTTATACCACAATACTTCAAATATTAATTTCTCACACTCAAAATAGTAAAAATATATTAATAAATATTTTACTGTACTCCGGGTAGTGCACTGGTAGTGAAACCGGGCAAAAACTGAAACACACGCGCTAACCGAAAAAACACTGGATAAAATATATCGCTTTTAGTTTTTTATTATGTTTTCACTTATACACACCCAAAATATATTATTTGATGCTATCTCGAGCATTATATCAATCACTGGACATTTAAAATTTATCAGGCAGTCACCAACGTTCATTACCGGGTATTTAACCGCTACGCGATTAAGCAATTTCAAAAATCACGAAATGCAAAACAATGCACAAAAATGGGCTTATCTAACTTTAATAATATATTAATTATCATAATTAAATCAAATTACGCATTTCAAAAATAATAAGCACGTTTTAAGCTAGTACGAATATTGACCGAAATTTGCCGGGTGTCACATATTGCCCGATATTTACCGTAGAATGCTAGCCAACCGTTCATAAACAACAGTTTAAGAACACAACCATTCCAAAAGAGTTTATACAAAAACTCACAATCATTTGCAACCAAAACAGGTTTAAGCAACACATCCAGTTTTGTAAAACATACAATCATTTCAAAAGAGTTTAAGTGTATGAACTCACCTTAACAAGATCACAACAAGCTCACAACTAGCTTCTTTCCTTGATCTAATCTCGACAATCAATCCAAATGAATATCTTTGCAATCACACAAATAGCTATCTAACAATCAACCTCAATAGCTATAATCCACCTATAACGTGATATCACAACGTTATAAATAACGATTCCTAAGACTATGTAAGTCCTAGGGCATAACTAGCGAAGCATACGACTAGATACGAGTCGTTGCCACCTAAACTTACCAAATCCCGAACCTCGGGAGTCTAAATGAATCCTACAGAGATATGTTACCCGTACACAACGGATATCATACCCCTAGGGTACGGATATTCAACCCGCACCCTCCCCGGGTAATCTACCCGTTAGTTGCGGGTGTTTAATCCCGCAACTATTTCCCCTAGCACGTCCCTTGTGCTATGCGGGTATCTTCACCCCGCATTCCCATCGGGTTCCCAACCCGATTCCCGTCCTAAACTAGATCGAGAATGAAGGACCATTTACCTTGTCGATCACCGATCTTCAAATGCGCACCACCTCGATGACCACTGCTCTTCACTCGGGCAGAACCTCGACGCACGCCAAGCGATCTACACGCGCCCGAGACTCGAAGGAAAGCTCCGACGCAGGGTACCGCACACGAGGCGCGATTCCGCAAGAAAACTATGGGTTTTCTCTCTCTAAAACGTTCTAGAGAGAGAGAGAAGTTTGAGCAAGTGTGAAGGGGGGTTGCACCGCTTTAAATAGGCTGTCTGGGCTGTTCCAGGCGATACGCGTAGCCCACATCCACCATCTGTGTGTATCGCGTAGATGGTGAGTGGCTGCCAGCTGTTTTCCACCCGACAGGTCCTACGCGATACGCGCAGGGGACTACCCCTTGATGCGCGGATCGCCTAACCCCCAAAATCAGATTTCTCTCGTCGAAGCACGTGGAATTCATATATTATGGGCTCCGTAACTCTTCTTCTAGGTCAAGATATGCTCGAAAGAAGTTTTCGGGCATTCCTCGGGTGTTTTCGCATTTCCCGCTTCGTTATAACTCCGATTTGAGTTTCGCTTTCGCCCACGTTCTTAATTTTCAGTCCTCTATCACCCCTAGGGTTTATATCTATACATTAGGACTTTTTATTCAACGTGCTATTTACATGAACACCCGCCCATATACGGCATAGTCTTACGTCAAAATTTAGGGTTTTACACATGGGGATGCGAAACAAACCCTAGTTTTTCACATCGATCAAAATCATCATTGTTGTTACTTTGTGTTGAATCATACGGGTAAGGAATGAACATAACCATGTTTCGAACCTTCGTCTGTGATTTCACGTGGGTGGTTTCATAGTTTGATCTGTTTATTGCTTCTCTTTCTTTTGGGATTTTTATCGCTTTGCGAAACTATGATGTTTTGCGAAACTGTGATGTTATGTTGCCCACGTGCATATTGTATTGTCGGCAAGCACATGCATGTGAAACCATAGTTTCGATGGATGCCGAAACCACTGTTTTGACAACTGTCAAAACCATATTGTCGCATAGTTTCTTTTCTTTCAAAATTGTAGTGTCGCAGATGCCGAAACTATTGTTTCGACCTCTGAAAAATTACATTATATATATATATATATATATATATATATATTAGTAATTATTTTTATCTCTTTTCTTTTATCATTCTGTATACTAAGTGTTATTTCTCATTAAGTCTATAAGTATGATTCTAACCAACTTTCGTTTATGTTCCAGATAGATGGCGTTGCTGAGGCACAGTGTCAGATCGAATGTGATCGCCTATCTCAGCGATAGAGATCCAAAGTCCGCGGGTTTTCGTGATGCGATTTCCTGGCTAAAAACTTGCCCCATATATTTCGCCATCTCGCGTCTCCTGAAGATCGATGAGAAGCTGATTAGAGATTTTTGGCAGTTTGCTAATTATGATCTCAACAAGGATCCAAGCGAGATCACTTCAACGGTTCAGGGGAGCACATAGTGATCACTATTGATGTTGTTGCAAAAGCCTTGATGATGGAAGGCGATGTCGGGATCCCTGTTCTTTTAAATATTGATGAAGTTCATGATGGTTTTGTAGAAATGAGTTATGAAGGAACATATTTCACTAAAACGAAGGAGATCAAGAAGTCGTTTCTTTCGAAAGAATGGAGGTTTATTGCTCACAGTCTAATTGCTTGTATTGACTACATGAAGGGTGAGTCAGATGGTTTATATTTCGAGTGGGCAAGGGCGATGCTGAATCTCTATAGAGGAAACAAAGCCAATATTCCACAGATTATTTTTTATAGGATGATTGGAAATATAAGGGCTGCTAAAATAGATAAATGGTTGTATCCGAGATTCGTGCAGATCATTTTAGACTATTTAAAGTCGAATCTGCCAAAACATGGGGATGCACCAAAGCTAACCCCCAATGAATGTTAGGATCTTTGCAGATTGTTCTGCCTCTCGCCATGATTTCTCTGGAAAGATCACTTATCTCTTCGATAATATGTACACAGATAAGCGAAGAAACTACATTCAAAAGCTGAGAGAGGATGAGGAGAAATGATCAAACGATTAGAGAGAGGTTAAAGAGGATGAGATTAAGAAAAGGAAGAAATATATTAAAGAAAAGAATATGACGCTTAAAGAAGAGATAGATGAAATTAAGGCAGAGATGAAGAAGAAAAGGAAAAAAAAAAGAGAAGGATTGAGGAAAGAAGATCAAAAGGTAAACAATCGGTGATACCTGAGTCTGAGCCAGAGGTAAAATCCAGGAAAATAAAGAAGATGGATAGGAGTGGACTGGATGAGGAAGTTATTCGAAATCTGAATAGATCGCTCGCGAATGAGTTAAGTATGGTAAAAACAAAGTTGATGAATTTGGAGGTACGTGAAAAGCATTGGTAAGCGGAAATTGAGGATCTGAGGAAGTTGGCACTTGATCAACAGTGCTTGATTAAGAAGATTCTGACTGGGTTGAACGAGGTATAAAAGGAAACAAAAGTCAGAGAGACGGAAACTGAAGAAGATATTAATGAAATGATCAATATCTCCAAGTATCCAACCCTGAAGGAAATGGTGCAAACAAACTCGAGCAGAAAGCAGATTGTGGGTGATAGTGGTGCTGGTGGAAGTGCTGCTGGTGTACATGCTGGTGAAGAAGAAAATATGATGGAGACTGTGTTAGTAGAAGAGATGTGCTTTTATGTTGAGAAAGATTTAGGAGGTGAAGAGGTGTTAGCTAAGATTGGTAATGTGAAAAAGGTTGAGGACATGAAGCTAATGGATGAGGAAGAAGAGGAACAACTGATTAACTATGACTCCAAGCTAGAATTTTATGAGACCCATGAGAGAGAAATGATCTATGTGGCTCAAAGGAGTGAAGCAACTGGTGTTGTGATAGACTTAGATAAATCAGATTGGTTCAAGAAGGTTGATGAACATGAATCCATTATTTCGTTGTTTCAAAACATAGAAGCCCCGACCTCTAAAGAATCGGACAATAACCTCTTTAGCTGGAAGTTCAATCTAGAACTAAAAATGTTCATGATAAAGAGGCTATGAGGCGAAATCAATTACAGCAGCAACCGCAAACACTTTAAGACATTACAAAATAGGACTTGAGGTGGTTGGCTGAACTCCCTCTAATCAATGCAGATCTAAGTGATTGTGTAAAACTATTGGAGACAGAGATTCATGTAGGCTTAGAAGATAACTTTGTGGGTTTTGGATACATGAAGGCTTAAAGGAGGCGATCAAAGAAAGATTTGGATTGGGTGACAAAGAAAGGGAAAATTGTGTTGAGATTAAAACCCAACAAAACTATTACACGATTGAGGGTTCTTGATCCAAGTCCATCAAGACTTCAAAAGTTTGAGAAATGGTTCTACAATAATTAGACGGGAGAGGGTGTGATTAGGGTGAAGGATGGAGCCGAAATTAGATTATTTGACCCAATGGAACTGTTTTCCTTTTCTGATGATGATCTGAAGGTTCTGTGTGAGAATCAAATCAAGTGTGGGGCCGGAGTTGAAACGAAGAAAGAAGCATGTATGTTTGAAAGAGTGTCCAACAAGGCATGTGGTATAAGGTCGGAGGTCAAGCAACTCACTAAGAGTGTGCAGAATCATGAGGAAGACCAAGCAGAAATTTGAGAGCTGACACATCAATTCGAATTTGCAATAGCCTGAGGTAATCCAGAAGACCCGGCAGGTGAATACCCCCTAGGGGGTATTAATGACCACATGTAGGGTGGTATTCACTTGACCGTTCCTATTTTCGTATTTGCTTTATTTGTAATACACTAGTTCGTATTTTGATTATTGTAATAGCGTAGCTAGTTTAGTTGTTTGCTTATGTTGCAATCTGCGTCATGTGAAACTATATGCGAAACTAGCAAGCACTGACTCAGCGACCAGACAGTTTCGCTTGTATGCGAAACTATGGTATGTATTTATAGTTGTTTTTGGTTCATTTGTAAAGAACTTCGGGAACTTATTGAATACAATTCTTTCTGATTTTGAGTTCAAACTGATTACTTGTTATTGCTAGGATCTTATTGATATTATCTTGTGAGCATCAAATCAATCTATTCTAAATCTTCATCGTATTCTCAATTGGGTTTTATTTAGTTTTGTGCCTTTTGAATCAATCCAAGTCCATTGATTGTTAGATCTAGTGACAATCAGTGAATTTGATCCGATCTGAATCATTATAGCACGAATCGATCATGGTTTGGGCCAACACTTGGTGCTTTTGTGAGTATCCATTCTTTTGGAATCTTAAATCTTGGCTTCAAGATGTAGCAATGTTGAGTAGGTTGTCATAAATTTGTGTAACACTGAGTAGGTTGTACTTCGGTTGTTCACAATAATTTACCTTATCAAAACTTAATGGTCCATTACTAATTGTGCTTTCTCCTTTGATTCATCCACCTCCATCACTAAATGCAATATATGTACATTTCTTTATATTATACTTGTTTAACAACTCTTGATTTTCCATCATGTGTCTTGACCAAGCACTATCCACTATCCATAGACTATTTTTAGCTCTATGTGGATGCGCCTACTCAATCAGAAAATCGTTTAGTCTTATTAACCCAAACCTTAATGGTTTTGGGTCATCCTTTTACATCAATGATAGTGTGTTTTAATATTGTAGGCCAAATGTTTTTATCAATTCTACTTTCAAATCTAATACCTTCCTGATGACCACATGTACGGTGGTACTTCACCATGTCGTTATTTGTATTTTGCTTACTATGTAATAGACTAGTCGTATTTTGTTTTCGTTGTAATAGTTAGGTTAGTTTACTTTTGACTAGGTTTTATGCTTGTTTATGCGACACTGCATGCGACACTATAGTGTCGCATGCAGCTTGTCTTAGCTTTGCGAGCAGGTAGTGTCGCCTATGCGACACTGCCTGCGACACTAGCTACTGTATATATAGTTGTTTTAGGGCATTTTGTACACAACTCTTGGAACTTTATTGATATACAATTACACTATGATCTTGAGTTTGAACCTTATTGATTGTTTGCAAGGAATTGAATCTGTTACATCTTTGTTGCATTAATCTGATCAATCTACTTCTAATCTTCATCTTCTTAATCTAATTCTTAATGGGTTTTATGGGTTGTTTCCTTATTTGATCTAATTCTTAATCATTTTGTTATTAGATCTAGTGGTAACAAAGGGTTTTAATCTGATCTATATCATATATAGCACGGATTGACGATCTATTGGACCAACAATATGGTATCAGACACATTGTGCTCATGATTTGTGGTTTTTGAGGGTTTTTAGATAATATTCACTTTTCATCAATTCTGGATCTGATCTTGTAAAACCCTAAATCTAGACGAAAGTATACGTCGATAATGGGCGGGTGTTCATGTAAATAGCACGTTGAATAAACAGTCCTAATCTATATTGATAAACCCTAGGGGTGGTAGAGGACTGAAAATGAAGAACGTGGGAGAAAACGGAACTCAAATCGGAGTTATAACGAAGCGGGAAATGCGAAAACACCCGAGGAATGCCCGAAAACTTGTTTCGAGCATATCTTGACTTAGAAGAAGAGTTACGGAGCCCATAATATATGAATTCCACGTGTTTCGACGAGAGGAATCTGAAAATGTAGGTTAGGCGATCCGCGCATCAAGGGGTAGTCCCCTGCGCATATCGCGTAGGACCTGTCGGGTGCAAAACAGCTGGCAGCCACTCACCATCTACGCGATACGCGCAGATGGTGCCTGTGGGCTGCGCGTATCGCCTGGAACAGCCCAGACAGCCTATTTAAAGGGGTGCAACCCCCCTTCACTTGTGCTCACACCCCTCTCTCTCTCTAGAACTTTTTAGAGAGAGAAATCAGTTGGTTTGTTGCGGAATCGCGCCTCGAGTGCGGTACCCTGCGTCGGAACGCTGCTTCGAGTTTCGGGCGCGTGTAGATCGCTTAGCGTGCGTCGAGGTTCTGTCCGAGTGAAGAACGGTGATCATCAAGGTGTTGCGCGACTGAAGATCTGTGATCGACGAGGTAATAGTCTTTCATTCTCGATTAGTTTAGGACGGGAATCGGGTTGGGAACCCGATGGGAATGCGGGGTGAAGATACCCGTATAGCACGAGGGACGTGCTAAGGGAAATAGTTGCGGGATTAAACACCCGCAACTAACGGGTAGATTACCCGGGGAGGGTGCGGATTGAATATCCGTACCTTAGGGGTATGATATCCGTTGTGAACGGGTAACATATCTCTGTAGGATTCGTTTAGATCCCCGAGGTGTGGGATTTGGTAGGCGTAGGTGGCAACGACTCGTGTCTAGTCGTATGCTTCGCTAGTAATGCCCTAGGACTCACATAGTCTTAGCAAATCGTTATTTATAACGTTGTGATATCACGTTATAGGTGGATTATAGCTATTGAAGTTGATTGTCAGTATAGCTATCTGTGTTGATTGCAAAGATAGTCATTTGGATTGATTGTCTGGATTAGATCAAGGAACGAAGCTAGTTGTGAGCTTGTTGTGATCTTGTTGAGGTGAGTTCATACACTTAAACTCTTTTGAAATGATTGTATGTTTTACAAAACTGGATGTGTTGCTTAAACTTGTTTTGGTTGCAAATGATTGTGAGTTTTTGTATAAACTCTTTTGGATTGGTTGTGTTCTTAAACTGTTGTTTTTGAACGGTTGGCTAGCATTCTACGGTAAATATCGGGCAATATCACTTCTGTTTTTAGGGTGACGGGCGGTAAACTCGGTGAAGGGTATATGCATATATTCTGCTCCAGCGCAGACGTGCCTGACGGAGTTGTTGAGGGGTTTATCGTATTGTCTGTGTATATTTATCTGATTATGCTAGTATGTTTATGAAATGCTTGTAAGTGATGGAGTTAGTGGTAACTCTTTGATCAATGGAGCTTGGCAACTCGTTGATCAAGGTTTTTTACAAGTATTTGGTTGGATGTTTTGTAATGTTTTGTAAAATGTTTTATTATGAACTCACCAGCGTAAGCTGACCCTTTCTTTTAAAACTTTTTGGCACACATCCTAGGTGCCGAGTGATGCAGGAAAGCACTGTTGAGGCTAGAGCAGGTAGAGGGCTTGCGGGCTTAGAAGATAGACGCTCTGGACCTAGAATAGTTGCTAGCTTTAGTTTGTTAATGTTATGTATCAAACAAACAATCGTTGTTTTGTAATCAATGTATTGTATATATGAAGTTTAATGTATGCACAACTTTAAGTTTTAAGCTGTGTGCATGTTTGTTGATTCCGCTGCGTTGCTCCTGATATCCATTCGTCACACGCGATAACCCCCGGGCACCTGGGACCGCCCGCCGCGTTGGGGTTGTGACAGATCTGTTGTGAATTAGTATGGAAGTGAATTGAGAATTGTGTGGTTTTCGTTTTAGAATCAATCTACATCTTCATATCTATCATCATCATATAGATCTGAGTGTTTGGAGTGATTTTTGTACATTTTCATAGGTTTTGGACAAAAGACTTTTTCAATCAAATTGGATCTTTATTGTTGTTGTTATGGACTGAATTTGGATTGGGATTGCTTTATTTTGCATTGTGAATCAATCGGAATCATCAGATCATCAATTGGATCTGATTGGAGTTTTCTGTGGTGATTTGTGTGTGTTTTGCATGGAGAAGAGGTTTTTCAGATTCATCTTCCGACACTAGGCTGTTCATCTTGCGACACTACCCAGATCTTGTTGTTGAGCATTGTTTGGCCGGCTTGCATTTTGATTGAACGAAAGTTCACGACACTGTCACTGACATTGCACTTGACATTGTCTCTGACACTATACTCGAAATTGTCCCCGACACTGAATGTGCTTGGTTCTCGACATTACACCCGACATTGTACCCGACATTACCCTGAACGAAAGTTCAAAGTGCTTTGACAATAGCGCCTGCGACACTAGCAAGTTTTGCGACACTAACCCTTCTGCGACACTATTGATTTTTGCGACACTACTGTATGAACAAAATGTCAATGTCTTTTACCCTTGCTGACTTGGAAAGTGGATCACCGAATAGACCACCGAAACTGATCAATGGAGATAACTTTGAGGATTGGAAGAGAAGGTTAAGGGCATTTTACTTATACACTGATCATACCCAATGGGATTCCATCGAAAAGGGGCCACACATTCCCGTCACAACTGTCGGTGACGCAACTGTCAGAAATACAAACCATGAAACTTACAATGAAAGAGATAAGAAACTGATAGATCGTGACAACAAAGCTTTTGGTGCTTTAACACTGTGTTTGAGTTCAGAGATATACAATCGTTTTGGAGATCAGAAAAATGCCAAGGATTTGTACGATGCTCTTTGTGAGTTTTATGATGGGAACATTGATCTTCAGAAAGATAAGGGGGTTCACGCACAAAAAGAGTTTAATTCTTTTATGGGTCTTAGAAATGAGAAAATCTCTGATCTCACAAACCGTTTCCTAACAGTCACTAGCAATTTGAAGAAATATGAGCAATTGACTACGGTTGAACAAGTGACAAAACTGTTGGACTCACTCCCTCCTGAATGGAGTTTGCAGGTCAGAATGTTGAAGCAAGAGAAGATGTTTACTGAATAAAAGTTCATGGACGTTTATTAACAAACTGAAATCTTTCGAGCTTGATATCAAAAGGAGAGAGTACAATCAGGCCGTCTATCCTCCAATACAAACCCAGAACGCTGCATTACTCTCATCCACATCTGAACATTCAATGAACAACTCTGGTTTCTCATATATCTCAGAAGGTGGTTCATCGAAACAAAAGAGTGTTAGAAAGGAACCAGTTACATCTCAAGTCCCTAATGACATGATGGCCTTGTTTGGAATGTTTGTAAACAGCTATAAAGCTTTAATTGCCGGAGATGTCAAGGGAAAAGGCATCACAATGGAGGATATGTTGCAAGTTGACCCAGACGACCTTGAAGAAGCAGATATACAATGGCAAATGGCTATGTTGACTGTCAGGGCAAGACGTTTTATGAAGAGAACTGGAAAGAGAAACTTCGGTAACTAGAATGCAAAGGTTGGGTTCGACAAATCTAAACTCCGATGTTTCAATTGCAAACAACTTGGACATTTCAAGAGAGATTGCCCATCACCAATTGTGTTTGAACCACCATATCCTAAGACAAGAAATGTTGCCGTTGTTGAAAGAGGAAACACCAGTAACACAAGAGAGACTGCCTTATTGACATTTTGATTGGAGTGCTGAGATTGCAGAAGTTCAGGAAGAAATTAACCATGCTCTTGTTGCTGAGACCATACTAAATGCTGGGAGCGAATCTGGGAAAATTATCAATCAGGCAACTGAAGAGAGCAAAAAGAAGAAACTGTGAAAGTTGAGAAAGAAAGTAAGGAGACTGAAGATGAAAAGGAGGAAGAAAGGAAGAAAAATACACCCGCTTGTAACTGTGAAAAGGCTCTGGCCACCGAGAAGATTATCATGGGCCTTCCTTATGAGGTAATCCAAGACATGTGTTCATCGACTTGTCGGGTTCGACTTTTTGGTATATATAAGGCTAATCGTTTGTTATTAACTAATCAAGCTGAACTCAATACTATTAATTCGGACCTTAAAAAGAATGAGGTGAACTATTATGTAAAACTTAACGAAGCTTTACAAGAAATAGATCACTTAAATAGAAAACTTCTTGAAAAGAATGTTGAAGTTAACCTGCTTGATGAACGTCTTAAACTTGCTGAATTTGAAAGCAGTAAACTTCAAATTAAACTTGATAGATGGACCATTTCTGGTATGAAAAGGGAGGAACTAAATTGTAGGCAAAGAGGAGCTCGAATCAAAATAGGTTTAGGATATGATGAGTTTCCTCATGTTTATCCTCCACCTAGCACTTATTGTTATTCTCCAATCCCCAAACCTCATCCCACTAATGATTTAATTGCAGAACACACTAACAATCTATTTGCAGGTTTAGAAGGAGTTAATCGTAGGGAGGTTCGAGAGGATTACGAATATGGTGCTTCAACAGGATTAGGATGCCATGTTTCAAGTTGTAGTTTAAATTCAAAGAAGTCTACTTTAGACAATAGTAGTAGTTTGAGTGATGTGTTAAGTGATTCAAGTAGTTTAAACTTTAAACCGTCTGTACTAACTTTGACAATGATGTGTGTGCTCTGAATGATGGTAATGATGCTCATGTTTCTTTCGTAGAATTTAATGATGTGTTGCCAAATAAAAACTGCTTTGAAAAGTTTGTCTCAACCCCAATACCGACCTTTACTCCAATCCGCATAACCAAACCCGTTGAGACAAACAACAACTCTGAGATGAATCATGTTAAAGACACAGGTAATGAAGCTAGCACATCAAAAGGAAAACCAAAAGAAATGTATGTTTTTTTTAGTGATTCGGACACAAATATGTCTGAATGTGATGAAGAAATTGTGATTAATCCCATTTCCACCGGTAATTCTAGAAAGAAATGTTTTAAATCACATTGTTTCCGATGCGGTAAGGACACTCACATTGTTAAGAACTGTTCGGAACTCGTTCAAAAGGGTGTAAATAATTCTAGTTTAACTAATCGATTCAATAGGTTTGTAAATAATCATTTTTATGCTAATTTTTCTTTGTTTAAACCCAAGTCTTCTAAGGCATGGGTTCCTGTTTCTATTTGATTTTTTTTCTATTTTGTTATGTCAGGAACGTCCGAGGAAGCCAAATAGTCTGTGGCATGTAGATAGTGGATGTTCTCGACATATGATTGGTTTGAAAGCTCTACTTACTAATTTCCGTGTCATAAATGGTGGGTATGTGGCGTTCGCCGGAGATAGGAAAGGGGGAAAATGATCGGTCAATGTGAGGTATCGAATGAATCGTTGACATTAGAGAAAGTGAACTATGTTCCAGAAGTGCACTTCAATCTGCTGAGCGTATCTCAAATTTGTGATAAGAATATTCCGGTTCTTTTCAAATCCACTGAATGCTTATTTCTGAAGCCGGATTTCTCTATTTCCGAAGACATGATCTTGATGTGTGCACCAAGGAAGAATGACACATACTTGCTTGACATGAATTCAAAGGAGTCAACTTCCACTGTCACATGTTTATTATCAAAAGCTTCTTCCTCAGAAGCATTTTTATGGCACCGGAAACTTGGTCATGTTAATTTTGATAATATTAATAAGCTTGTTAAACATAATCTAGTTCGTGGCTTGCCCATAAAAGATTTTTCGGTAGTTGAAAAATGTATGGCATGTGCTAAGGGGAAACAACATAAGAAATCTCACAAATCTAAAACAATCAATTCTATTTCTTGTCCTCTTGAATTATTACATGCTGACTTGTTTGGACCAATCAATGTCAAAAGCATTGCTAAAAAATATTATTGTTTGGTTGTTACAGATGATTTTTCAAGATATTATTGGGTATGTTTTCTTGCTAATAAAGGGGAGACCGCAGGAAAAATTGAAAGATATTCTTGGGTATGTTTTTCAAGAGTCTTATTCTGAAGATTGAAACCATTAGCAGGAAGAAAGTGAAAGCTATTCGGAGTGATAATGGGACGGAGTTCAGAAATCACATTTTTGACTCATTCTGTGAAGAAAAGGGTATATTGAGACAGTACAGTGCCGCATGGACACCTCAACAGAATGGAGTAGCTGAATGCAAAAACAGAACCTTAGCTGCAAGGACGATGTTGATCGAGTCAAAACTTCCAATCATTTTCTGGGCTGAAGCTGTAAATTGTGCGTCATATGTGCTGAATAGGGTATTGATTGTGAAAGCCAAAATGAAGACGTCTTATGAATTATTCCACAAAAGAAAACCATTGATTGACTTCTTTCGACCTTTTGGTTGTTCATGTACTTTGTTAAATACTCAAGCTCAAACGTCAAAATTCGGAGTTGTTTCTGATGAATGTTTCTTTTTCGGTTATTCTTCTTCTCAGAAAGCTTATCAAGTTTACAATAGACGTACCAAAATCGTTCAAGAATCGTTCTACGTTGATTGGCAGGAATCAAATGTGTGCGATACTGGATCTGAACCCTCCTGGTTCTATGATCCCACCACTGTGTTCAATTCTTTCAATTTACCACTGTTCCTAGAAGAAGATGACATCGTTCCGGTGAATTCTGAAGTTATTCCTGATTCTATTACTTTCTCACCCTCACCAAACGTTTCACAACCGTTGCCACCCACAATTGATGTTGTTATTCCCACTGATCCTTTACCATCATCACCTCATCCTGCATCACCTGTTATTCCTCTTGATTTATCTACCATAACTGTTTCAGATATCTCTACATCCAATTCGTCGTACAAGGAACTAAAAGATCATCCTTATGACCTGGTCATAGGATCCATTTCTGACGGTGTTCGTACATGTCATCAATCTGGGCTCATCAATGTTTGCTTATTCTCTTGTTTTTTTTATCACAGATCGTCCCAAAGAACATTAACATGGCATTACAAGATCCGAGCTGGGTAGAGTCAATGCAATTAGAACTCCAACAGTTCAGAAAGCTCAAAGTTTGGGAATTGGTAGATCTCCCACCAAACAAATACCCAATTGGAACGAAGTGGGTATACAAAACCAAACCTGACGATAGAGGGGTCGTTGTTCGAAACAAAGCTAGGTTGGTCGTTCAAGGTTTCGCACAAGAGGAAGGCATTGATTACACTGATGTTTTTGCTCCTGTTGCCAGAATTTAAGCCATCCGAATCTTTCTTGCCCATGTTGCACACAAAAACTTCAAAGTTTATCAAATGGATGTAAAGTGCGCATTCTTATATGGAGACATCGACGAAGAGATATATGTCTGTCAGCCACCAGGTTTTAAGGATCCGGATTTCCCTGATAAGGTCTACAAATTAGACAAGTCACTCTATGGACTACATCAGGCTCCTCGAATCTGGTACGAAACGTTGACACAATATCTGTTAAGCAAAGGTTTTACTAGAGGAACCATTGACATGACTCTCTTCAAGAAAACCATTGACGACGACATTTTACTGGTTCAAGTGTACGTAGATGACATCATCTTTGGTTCGTCAAATGAAAGTTTATGTAGAGAATTTGAGGAACTGATGAAGGAGAGGTTTGATATGAGCATGATGGGTGAGATGTGCTTCTTTCTCGGTTTGCAGGTAGTACAAAAACCCGATGGCATCCTTATTCACCAGGAGAAATATATTCAGGAGATTTTGGTAAAATACAAGATGGACGACAGTTCTTCTGAACTATCTCCATTTACAGCACAGACTTGTCTCACTCCTGACGAATCCGGAAAGTCCGTTGATGCTCACCGCTACAGATCGATGATCGGATCATTAATGTCCTTAACTGCAAGTCGTCCGGACATAGCTTTTGCTGTAGGTTATTGTTCGAGGTATCAATCAAATCCAAAGGAGTCACATGAAAAAGCCGTGAAGCGTATTTTTCGTTATCTGAAAGGAACTCCGCGTCTCGGCTTGTGGTATCCAAATGGGGGGAACTTTGATCTTCATGCATATACTGATAGTGACTATGGCGGTTACAAACTCGATCGGAAATCGGTTTCTGGTGGATGTTTAGTTTCGTGGCAGAGCAAGAAACAGACCACCGTTTCTTTATCTACTGGGGAACCTGAATACACTGCAGCCTCCAGCTGCTGTTGTCAAGTCCTTTGGATTCAACATCAGATGATCGATTACGGAATCAATTTTCTTCACACTCCGATCTTCTGTGATAATGAGGCAGCCATTGGAATTACCAAGAATCCGGTTCACCACACCCGAACGAAGGACATTGAAACTCACATTCATGCCATCCGGGATGCACAAGAAAAGGGGTTTATCAATATCATATCGATCGACACCAAAAATCAAAAAGCTGATTTGTTCACTAAAACGTTTGATAAACCTCGTTTTTATGAATTAATTAACATGTTTGGTCTAATTTCTTTTTAATCATTCTCTTTGACCTTAAAAAAAGGGGGGAAGAAATGTGAAAGAAAAATATGTTTTTTTACTTATATTTTCTAATATTGTCGGCCATTCTTTTATGTTTGATCCAAAAACAATGTTCTTCACACTCCGATGATCGATTACGGAATCAATTTTCTTCACACTCCGATCTTCTGTGATAATGAGGCAGCCATTGGAATTACCAAGAATCCGGTTCACCACACCCGAACGAAGGACATTGAAACTCGCATTCATGCCATCCGGGATGCACAAGAAAAGGGGTTTATCAATATCATATCGATCGACACCAAAAATCAAAAAGCTGATTTGTTCACTAAAACGTTTGATAAACCTCGTTTTTATGAATTAATTAACATGCTTGGTCTAATTTCTTTTTAATCATTCTCTTTGACCTTAAAAAAAAGGGGGGGAAGAAATGTGAAAGAAAAATATGTTTTTTACTTATATTTTCTAATATTGTCGGCCATTCTTTTATGTTTGATCCAAAAACAATGTTCTTAAATTGATAAAAATTTTCAGTTCGACAAACTGAAAGTTTTGGGGGAGTAAATACTACAAATTTTATAATTGTGCTTCATCTCATGTTATATATTGTTTGTTTCTTGCAGAATTCAGATATGGGTTGACGGCGTCAAAAGGAGGAAAGAGATTTGTATACTGATGTGTCAGTAGGCTCAGCTCGAATACTATTAGACATCAACTCTGTGATCAAACTAAAATTCACAAAGAACTCTGTGATGAGGAGCATTTTCACAGACACTTGGCATGCACAAAGTGATAAGTTTTGACAAAAATAGACTGAGAGTATTTGTTTCGTGCTTGATTTTTCCCAAATAACCCTTAGCCGCAGCCCTGAATGACGCTTCTAGTTAGCTCTTCAGAATTTTTTGTTTTCGTGTTAATCTCCTCTGCTATGCGGAAGCATTGACCTGGAGTGATGATCTTCTCTGTTATATGTAAGTATAGACCTGAAGCTCTCATCAGCACGTACAGATAATCATCTCCTCTGTTATACGTCAGTATAGACCTGGAGCGCTGATCATCTGTAAAACCCATATAATGCGAAGCTCAAAATATTTATACATCATGCTCATTGTTTGATGTGTCTTTTATTCAACCTAAACTCCACTTCACCCCCGAAATACATTCACCTTTATCACTTGATCTGGGTTTATGTTCCTTTAAAATTACAAAAATCTTGCTGAATCATCTAAACTCAATATGTCCTGAGGTCAAAACAAGTTACTTTGCTGAATGTCTGTGGAAACCGAGTTGCCAGAGCTTCTTCAAATTGAACCAAAACATGATAATATCGTCACAAGTTGTGTGTTGAAAGGAACAAGGCATGGGTTTAAATGGACAAACATACTGACAATCCTTCCAAATCTTTGCTCCTCTGGATGATTACCAGAAGCTCGTTTCTGATATCCTCGTGATCCATTCTGTTATACTGATTTGATTCCTTTTAAACTTAGTTGTTAAAGTGCGTCGATATCTTGGATCTATCTCGTTAGTTTGGCTGGACACAATTTTAAAATATTTGTAATTTCAACTAGATTTGTCTTTTATTTTCTTTTCAAAATTAATTATTTTTTAAAAAAAAATTTGGGTTTCTGCGACACTATAATGTCGGGTCTGCGACACTATGACCTTTGCGACACTATAGTGTCGGGTTTGCGACACTACGTCATGTTTAATATTCATCTGATGTGGGTCGAGTGGATCATAATCTTCTTTTTCAAAACAACTGACTCTATACCTGACACTAAACCCTAACTTCACTAAACCTAATCCACTCACTTTCTAGTGTTTTCAAGTGATTCCAACCGGTAAGTTTTGATTATTTACATGTTTCGAACATTCGTTTGCATTGTATTGGATTTTGGTGTTGATTTGATCTGCATTTGATTTGATTGACTGTTGGTCTGCCGCGTTTTGCGACACTACCTGTTCTTTCTGCGACACTGAACGAAAGTTCAAACACTCTTTGCGACACTACCAAGGTTATGCTGCCCATGATTTGTTGGTAGTGTCGGGTGTCACCTGTGTTGCGACAGTGTAGTGTCGATGCCCGATGTGTACCTTTGCGAAACTACAGTGTCGATAAAACTGCGACACTACTGTGTCGCAGGTCTGCGACACTATTATTTTGAATTATTTAATTTTTCTTTTATTTTATTTTATTTACCTATTTTGTTACTAATTAATTTTCGGTTTTTCGTTTCAGGTTTATTATATGGATCCAGAGCCTCCTCCGCCTATGAAGTTCGACAAGCGGTCGAACGTGGTCGTTTATCTCAACGATAAGGATCCGAAGTCTGTGAGATTTAGAGACGCGATATCATGGATGAAGGCGTCTCCAATATTTTATGCGGTCACGAAGGATCTGGTGATAGATCAGCAACATATTCGAGATTTTTGTGAATCAGCGACATACAATCTCAATGCAAATCCGGCGGAGATTAGGGCGACTGTTATGGGGGAGGAGATTGTACTCACTGTTGATTCGATTGCCCGGATGTTGCGTTTGGTACTGACTATTGGGAGCGTCGGGAGATTAAGAAGACGTTTTTGTCAAGAGAATGGAGGTTTATAGCCCATGTTATTATTGTATGCTTAGATCATCGGAAGGGTGGAATGATGGTATGAATTTTGAATGGGCTCGGGCGATGCTAAACTTGTGCAGGGGAGATAAGGCAAATATTCCACAGATGATATTTTAGTATACGCTTGAGAACATCTCCACTGCCAAGAAAGATAAATGGCTGTTGTATCCACGTTTCATACAGATTTTCATTGATGAACTGAAGCCAGATCTGCAGAAATTGGGTGATGTTTTGAAGTTGACGAAGATGAATGTGAGATTTTTTGCAGACTGCTCCGCGCCTCGACATGATATTACGGGAAATATAACATATCTTTTTCGAAATATGTATACTGATGAAAGGTGGGAGTACATAGAGAAGCAGAAAGTGTCGGAGGAGAAACGGTTTGGAGAATTGCGAGAGAAAATCAAGGAGGATATTCGAAAACGAAAGAAGTTTATGTGAAAGAGGTCGGTTCCGTTTGAAGAGCAACTTGATGAGATTGAGGCAGAAATATTCAAATCGAAGAGCAAGAAGAAACGAAAGGCTGATGATAGATCACAAAATGATTCTGATACTGATGTCAGAATCAAAAAGGCGAAAGGGAAGCAGCCAGCTGTATCTGATTCTGTGCCGAAAACATTTATGAAGAACCGGAAAAGAAGGGGTTTGCTGGGATGGATGAGGACGTGATTCGAGGACTGAATACGTCGCTTGCAAATGATTTAAGTATGGTAAAGACAAAGCTGATGAACGTGGAGGAACGTGAGAGACATAGGGAGTCTGAGATGGAGGATTTACGGAAAATAGTGCTAGACCAACAAGTTCTGATAAAAAACTATTAGTTGCACTGAACGAAGTTAAGAAAGAGGTGAAGGTAGGTGTTCCGGAGACTGAAACTGAGATCAATGAGATGGTGAATATTGGAAAATATCCGACCTTGAAAGAGATGGTGCAAACTGGAAAAAAGCAGGAAAGATTTTGGAGGTTTTAGCGGGGTTGGTGGAATCAGCACCGGGAAAGAGACAGAAGTTACTGATGACTTCTGTCTCGATATTGATACTCATTTGGCTGGTGATGAAGTTGTAGCTGAGAAAGAGAGAGATGCGGAGATGAAGCTGATTGATGAAGACGAAGAAGAAGAACAGCTAGTTGATTACGATTCGGAGCCCGAATTTTACGAGACTGATGAGAAGGAAATGGTTTATTTAGCTCAAAGGAGTAGTGTTGAGGGTGACGTATTTGAATTAGATAAATCAGACTGGTTCTGGAAGGTGGAGGAACCTGAAACCGTCACACCTCTATTTCAGAATATGGATGCCCGACCACTAAAGATACTGACAATAAAATCTTTAGCTGGAAATTTAACTTGGAACTGAAGAAATTCATGATAAAAAAGAAGAGGGGGCGGGATCAGTTACGTGAGCAACCGCAAACACTTCAAGACATTCCTTAAATGGGACTTGAGGCGTTTGGCGGTCCTTCCACTTATTAGCGCAGATCAAAGCGATCGTGCGAAACTTTTGGAGGAAGAAATTCAGGCCGGGTTAAAAGATAATTTTGAAAACATTGGATATAATAAGTTGGAACGAAAACGATCAAAGAAGGATTTAGATTGGGTTACAAGAAAGGGGAAGATCGTTTTGAAGCTAAAGCCGATTAAAACTGTTTTGAGATTGAGAGTTCCAGACCCTAGCCCGTCGAGACTGCAGGAATTTGAAAAATGGTTTTATGATAATCAAACGGGGGAGGCGGTCGTACGTATCAAAGATGGAACTGAATGGAGGCTGTTTGACCCGATGGAGGTTTTTAGTTTTTCAGATGACGATTTGAAGATTTTGTGTGAAAACCCCATCAGAGTTGGAGCCGGAGCTGAAACAAGGAAAGAAGCTGCTCTGTTTAAGAGGGTGGCGAACAGGGCTCGAGGAATCAGGTTGGAGGTGAAGCAGCTCGGTGAGAGTGTGCAGAAACAGGTGAATCTGAGGGAAGACGTTCGTGAGTTGACGGATCTGCTGGAAGGAGCAAAGGCTGGAGCTGAAGAAGAGGATCTGACAGGTGAAGTACCTCCCTAGGGGGAGTATTGATGACCACATGTAGGGTGATACTTCACCATGTCGTTATTTGTATTTTGCTTACTTTGTAATAGACTAGTCATATTTTGTTTTCGTTGTAATAGTTAGGTTAGTTTACTTTTGACTAGGTTTTATGCTTGTTTATGCGACACTATAGTGTCGCATGCAGCTTGTCTTAGCTTTTCGAGCAAGTAGTGTCGCCTATGCGACACTGCCTGCGACACTAGCTACTGTATATATAGTTGTTTTAGGGCATTTTGTACACAACTCTTTGAACTTTATTGATATACAATTACACTTTGATCTTGAGTTCGAACCTTATTGATTGTTTACAAGGAATTGAATCTGTTACATCTTTGTTGCATTAATCTGATCAATCTACTTCTAATCTTCATCTTCTTGATCTAATTCTTAATGGGTTTTATGGGTTGTTTCCTTATTTGATCCAATTCTTAATCATTTTGTTACTAGATCTAGTGGTAACAAAGGGTTTTAATCTGATCTATATCATATATAGCACGGATTGACGATCTACTGGACCAACACTTCCTTTTAGACTTTCAAAATCAAATCTATCTTCTAAATCATTTGGTAGATACTTTGAAGATTTATATATAAATAGTTTTAACCAGGTATTGCTTTTTCATATGCTGGCTTCATTTTCCTAGAAACATAATCCTTAGTATAAGCCTTTGCATCAAGAAACTGTTGATTAAAATTTCTTTTTACATCTTCGGTAGTATGAGGATTTAAAAAATTCATGAAATCATTTTCTCTTTAGACTCTTCATCAAGAAATTGATTAATTAAATTCTTCTTAGCCACATTTGATGCATTGTTTATTCTTATATTTCTTGGAGTACATGAATCATAAAAACCTTCATCATTATCCAATGATGCTGATTTTTTAGATTTCTTCTTTTGAGGACGTTTTGGACTTTCTCTATAATAGCACTCATCACTATAATGATTCACCCTCTCACAAATTTCACACCACTTGTTAAATTAAAAATCATCAGCATAGCGGTTTGTCATATCATATATGTGACAATACTTTGAAAAGAAACAGTATTTGTAACACCAAAGTTTCATTGTTTATGCATTCATTTGAGCAATTGAACTTTTTGAAGGTTTACTTTGAGATTTTGAAGTTTGATTTGATTTTTTAGTTTGTTTTGAACTTTCAAAAATAATTTTCTGAGGTGGATTAACATTTGCACTTTAAGGAGTTTTCTTTTTGTTACTTCTCCTAGTTGTCTTCTTAAATTCAATTTTGGCAGCAGAATTTTCAGGATCCTACCGTGTTTTCAGATCAGAGAATTGTTTGAACTAGTTAAAAATTATATCTTGTGCATTATTAATCTTTTCATTTTGTTCATTTAACTCCTTTGCAACTTCTTGCTTCAAGTATCTCTTATAATGTGGGTTATCGAAACCTACACCTTCACTAATGTCCCCCTAGTTATCACTGTAAACCAGTTTTTACCTTTGTTTCTTTGTGAATTAAGAGTTTCAACATTTTCAACAAAAGAACTTGGAAAAGGATTTCCAGCATTTGATGAATCATCAGTTTCAAGTTTAACAAAACCCTAAATGTTCCCTTTGGAAAATAAATAACATTAGTTCAGGTTTAACAAAACTTTAGGTGTTTTAAGTTAAATTTCGGTTGTTATTTAGTTGTTTTGTTCGTTTTAGTTGAATCTTAATCCAAAGTTGGTTTTATAGGTGCTTGGATGCTAGGGAAGCTTAAAATGATCAAAAGAAGTGAAGCAGAGCAATTTGGAGTTGAAGGCTTGAAATAAAAAGAAGAAACGGAAATCTTTCTGGAAAAATCCATCTACGAGGTACGCGCAGATGGAGCCTTCCATCTGTGCGTATCACGTTGGGTGGGATAACGGGTTTTTTTTGGTTTTACTCCTATTTAAACACATTACAAACCCTAGTCGAAGAGAGTTCGTTCCAGCCGTTTTGAGAGCTCAAAGAAGGACAAATTTGGTGATTTTAAGAGATTGGAAGCAAGAGATTGAAGCTTGGATCATCAAGACGCTTACTGATCATTGTTCGGGTTTTTAATCCTTATGAACTCATGTTTTAATCCACTTTTGATCATGTTTGTTTTAAACTCCGAATGTTGTGGTGTGTTCTATATGATCATGAGTAGCTAGATTCATAGTACTACCGAGATCATGAATGGTTATTGATTGTGGGATTGGTTTTGGTTGTTTTTATGTGATGTCTTGAATTCTAGCATACATTGCATGTTCTTGATATGTTGAATGTATATGATTGTTAACCTATTTTTTCATAAATTACAGGTTGAGGTGTAACTTGATAAGCAACCTTCGAAAAATCAACTCCATTGCAATTTCCATCATTCTTTTGACTTTTTATCCATTATTTATTCTGAGTTTTAGTGCACATGAGTTGAGTTGTTCACATTTAAGTTTAGCATTTGCTTAATCATCTTGAGCTTTTGTTAATAGTTTAGCAAGTTTTCAATTTGAGCTTTCAAAGTTTTCGATTCAAGTTTTAAAGCTTTTAGATCATCAGTTAAAGAGTTAATTTTCTTCACAAACTCCTTTTGTTCTTCTTTCATTATCTTGTGGTTTTTTTATTTATAAGCAATGATCTTGTATATTCAGGACTAGTAGAAGGACAAGGAATGTGTGGTCCATTAGCAATGAATTCCACAAGATCCGTGGGTAACAGTGATGGTTAACATATCTGCGGATAATGTTTTTCACACAAATTTGTGTAAAACAAGTTGTTTTAAGACAGGTAAGATATTCAACACTTGGAACAATGATTCGGATCAAGATATGCGTTGAGTGTTTTTCTGACATTTGTGGTTAATAGTTAGAGGTGTAAACGAGTCGAGCCCGAGCTCGTTTAGGCTCGAGCTCGGCTCGTTTTGCGTTTTATTATTTAATTTATAATTCTATATTTAATGTTATATAAAATATTAATTATTTATATTTAATTTTACATAAACTTTTAATTATATGTATTTTATATATAACAAAATACATATAAAATAAATAAATATTAATGAGCTTTTTTTAATCGTACTTTATTTATATTTTAACTATTAATAATAATATATATTTATAAAATAAATAAATAAAACATGTAATTGAAAAGCTCGATAACGCTTGCGAGTCGGCTCGTGCTCGATATGTAAGGCTGAGCTCAGGCTAGATAACTTAATGAGCTTTTTTTAATCTCGGGCTCGAGCTCAAGCTCGAAAAAGCTCGGCTCGTTTGAGCTTTTTGTCGATCCGATCTCGCGTAGCCCGTGAGTAGCTCGGGTCGTTTACACACATAGTAATAGTAACCATTATTTTTTTTTTTTTATGTTTTTGAGAATTGAACAACAAAATTTAGTCTAGAAGATCAAAATAGACTAAGAATACATATATGAGAATAAAAAAAGAACTTGAAATGCAAGGTTTCAACTTCAGTGAACATAATCATGTGCAATCAAACATGGAAAACAACTTCATGTTCATCAAATTAAAACAAATCTACTATGGACATTAGTTTCACCAACACTTTTTCACAAACACTCAAAATCGAATTTATGTATTGATTCATGATTGGAATTGATTCAACCTGGAAAGGATTTGAAACCGACTTGTTTAGGACTAGCAAGGACCTAACCATCATGTGTTTGATTCATGTATTTGTGCTGTTTAAAATTATACAACAAATCCAAATGAGTCTCCGTTAACTTAAAACGACTTCATATGAACCAACATCACTTATGACATGCCACTCACCATCCTCAACAAGTCGTTACCAATATCAACGTCATAATTGTCACAAACACTGAAAGCACCACCACCACAACTTCCATCGTTCGACTATTGGCACCACCAACACCACAATCATTGTCGGAAACAACTTCAAAAATACTTTCCCACACCAAAATCGAGTGGTTTCCACCTCTAACCTTGCATTAAGTATACGAAGTGTCTCTTATAGATAAGGCTTTGGCCTATGATGGAAATGATCACCGGTTCAAACCCCACAAAAGGTGGTTGTTGTGTAATTTAAAAGAGTGATAGTATAGGTTTATTATTTTAAAATCACGAACACCAGCCAAAGATTATTATCTAGTAAATACTTTAACCTTGCTCGCTCTGCCATTATTAAGAACTATATTACAACACCAGCCAAAGATTTTACGCAATTAATTAACAGCTATATTTTAGATATTACCACTTCAAAGATCAATTGCTTCATTTCATCCATATACATGCATCCCCATCATTTGTTGCCACCACCTTAACCGCCCTAGCACCACTCACATTGTTGTCGCTGCACACATTGGTGTCACTGCATGTCATTGGCAGCTTCAGTCATCTCCACCCGATGCCACTAGCCTCTTTGAAAGATATCACACCAACACATTTTGACACATTTCTTTTCTTAAACCGATTATTTTAACCCAAGCCTAAGTACATGGAAACATGTTGTCACCCCAACCAAATCAATACAATTTCAACAAGGATTGTTTGACGAAATAGAATCATCTGTATTCGATGAAATAGAATTAATCTACAAAGCTTTTGCTATTTACCTAGGAGAAAATAGCATCGGTAGGTGGGTACTTTACAGTTATCACTCGTCATTGCCTGTTAAAAATTTACTAATGACAATAAATAAGGATTAAAAAAAGCCCATGCATCAACATTGTCATTGACATCAGATCACTTGAAAGCATTTAAAAATTGAATGGATATCGCCTAAAATCTAAGAGGATGCTTGGTCAGATTTAATATAGCTAAAACCAAAACTTCTCCTGATGCTTTTGGATTAATATAAAATGGAAATGTGTTTTTTTAAGTGTTGGACTCAATCACCTTCCAAATGTTAGATTCCAACAGCCAGAATGCCAAAACAACATGACCAGGTGTGTCGAGGGTTCAAGAATGGTTGAACCAAGGTCCAATTACATGTCCATTGCCATTTGCCATTGGAGGTTGTGCACCCACATACAAGCTGTTACCAGGTCCCTTGCGTTGCTGGAGAGCGTGTATCTGCCTAAGCCCTTCTTCATGAATGCGGGAGATAGTCTCCAGCTCCTTCATCGATAGAGCCTCCAAGCCCGCGCCATATAAAGGAGCGTGTCTAGACATTTCTTCTTGAAGTGATGCCTCTAGACTATGGATGTATTGCTGCAAACGTAACCACCACCAGTTGAGCACAGCAAAAATATTAACATAGATAAACAACAACCACCAACAAATCCCGTAAATCACACCCATAGCAAAGCTATTGATAGGGTTTGAGGGCAGGATGTACCCATAGCAAAGCTATTGCTTCTCCGGAAACCAGTAACATAAATAAAATCGAAGTAAATAAGATACGAACCTCGCAGGTCCGCAGCTTGGATTCCATCCCATCAATATATGCTTCACATCGAGCAATTTGTTCCTCCTTCTCACGCTTCTCTCCTTCTGTTTGACCAACAGTTTGAGTCAGCCTTTGAATTTCATCCTCAAGTGACTGCCTCATTTCTTCACGACTCACATTCTCTGTTGCATAACGTTTCAGTTCATCATCAAATCTTTTCCTTGCAGCTTCAGCACTCCGTAGTCTTTCAGCAAGAGCATTTTTCTCCTTTGTTATTCTCTGCAACAACCACACTCATTCATTCCCCACACTACTTGATTCAAGCACAAAAGGAGAACAAACAAAACTTTTATAATATTTGTCCCCTGATATCTACCAATTATGACGGAATAGAAACTCTTGCACTGTAAGCAATGCTAAGGTAATAAAATTAGACTTTTGAAACTGTGGTCACAACATCTATCTCTATGTTTTAACAAAAAAAAAATGAAAACAGGTTTCATATGTGATGTTTACGTAAGGTGTCATATGATATCTATTACTGTAACAATAGAAAACAGAAGACAAATCACAGAAACACTTAGAACCAAACTACTAGGGCAACAATTAACAGAGGAAGCTTAGAGACAGATTTCCAGAGATATTTCAGCTAAGCAGAAAACTTTAGATTTCAATTGAAAAGAAAATACCTTTAACTCATCACGTTTCCTGGATTTCAATTGAGAAAGTTGTGCCTCTGCATCATGAAGTCTCTCTTGGAATATTTTCTTTTCAGCAGTAAGCTTAGCAATTTCATCATCTCGTTCCGAGCGAAGCCATTCAAGTTGACTTTCAATTTCTTGCATTTGTTCAGACATTTCCTTTCTCTCCAAAGCAAATCGGTCCATCTCAGCCTTCATATCAATCTGCCATTTCGTCAAGATACATAACTTCAAACCACCACTAGAAATGTTTTGGTTATAAACATAGATAATTGATGGCCAATAGCACAATTACCTTAAGACGATTATTAGCGGCCTCAGCGTCACTAAGTTTTTGAATCAGAGCAGCCTTCTCTTTAGCCATACTACAAACTTCTGCTTTGGTTTCTTCACGAATGCGAATAACTTCATCTTCACTGGCACACAACTGATGCCAAAGAGCAGCACGATCAACATTTGCCAGATCAGCAACCTCCTGCATCATGCTTAAAACTGGTCTTACAAATTCTTGTTCCTCAGAAACAAGGAATACCAAAGTTTCCAAATCTAACTCAACTTCTCGACTAGTATCTGTACTACTAGTGGCTCGGTCTACGAGCCTCTTCAGTATTCTCAACCTGTGGGGCCCATCTGCATACCATTTAAACAATATAGTGTAAAGCATTTTCACAAATCCTATCACACCGGGATCTTTAGAGAGCCCCAATGTCTCAACTAAACCAAGAACAGAAGTGAAATCATCTCGTTGCACTCTCAATTGTTCAATGGTTTCTCCTTCCACGACCACTCGCTCATGCAGATGATTTTCAGTAACGAACTTTGATGTTAAATTTAACCGTCGAGCCAACCGCCTTTCCAAAACCATTGCCACTGATGCCGCCAAAATTCCACCCTGAGCCACAATCTTCTCAAATGTTTGGGAAGCTTCAGAAGCAAGGCACGGGATGGACAACATGTCTAATAACATGTATATATCAGAAAAATTAGCTGTTGGAGGACGGAAAGTTTGATCGTCTGCTCCATTTTCACCAAACAAGAAAATTCCACAAGGCATTAATGGGCCAATTTCCAGATAATCATCATCATTGTCGATGTCTTTTAATATGGCTTCAGCAACATCAGTACAACTAGCTACTGATTGACTCAAATAATCAAGCACGCTAGCAGAAACTTCATCACCCAAATGTTTCAACCTTGTACGGACAGATCTGACCTGCGCAGAGCAATACAGCATGTTTTTACAAGCCTGGGAAGTAAAATAACAAAACAAAAACATGGTAAATGATGCTTACTGCTTCTGGAAGATGCTTGCAGTGCAATGCAGCTTTAAATATAAAGTCAACAGTTGCTGCCAGAGGTGCATCATTTGAGCCTTCCAAAAGTCGAAAAGATTGAAATAGAACTTGTTCCCATACTTCACTGTTGCATTTCAACTGGATGAGGGCACCAAGAGCCTAAACAGGATGCCACATGTAAGATAACCAAACTGGCAACTAGACACCAGGGAAAGCAAATATCTTACCGGTAGTAGTAAATTAGGTTCTGCATCTGGCTGTTCAAGTCTATCCAAGAGGGCACAAGCAGCAAGTGGATGTTCAGAATGCTCAACTAATTTGGGAATAAGAGAAATTAGATCAGGTTGTAGATGTTTAGGAGCCTTGTCCAATACAAGAGCCACTTTTTGTGAAGAGTGCAGTCTCCGTCTTGGCTCAGGACAACCTTGTGGAACAGCTCCATCCAGTGCTCTTAATGAGTTCACAATCAATCCTAATAGCTCCTCAGACTGTTCCGGCCATTTAGCCTGTTGGATACACAATAATCCGCTAAACAAATGGTTTTTTGGAAAAATGAACAAGGGACTGGAACGAATGTATACCTTAGAGCGGAGGGATGAATTCTCTGATGAAGTGGCAGTAGCACATGTTTCAGGTGGACAAAAAGTGTAGCGTTTTTCAAATGTGTGATTTCCGTTGGTCTCTGAGCTTTGTACAGCTGAAGCAGTTGAGATGTCATCTGTACCAGAATCCAGCCTGTCATCTACTTGAAGCTGTGAAGGTTCTGGAGGACTAATATCATCTGGAGAAGGTCTATCTGCAGAATCATCTTCAGATGTTGATGGTTGACAACACTCCACCATAATATCAAGAAGCAAATCAATTATTGCCTGCTGTAACACTTTGACTCCCATTAAAAGGTTCATGAGACTTGGTGATGATTCATTGGTTTTAGCAATTTTCTTCCCGTCAGTGGTGCCAGAGAACTTGGTAGGCAGAAGCAAACGTTTCACTTTGGCAGGGTCATCAAGATAAACCCGAAGTCCAGTTAAGAATCCGGCTATTGCACCAGCATCCATGAGAAGTTTTTCTCTTAAAGTGACTTGGGGTTGGGAAGGATTATCACCGTATGAGAGATGAAAACCTGCTCTGGAAAGAAGATTCCGGAGCAAGTCTTCCTCATCTCCACTAATTCCTTCACTGTCCTCTGAATCAATCAGTTCATCAGGATCCGTAGTCAAAGCATCCTGATCATCCTCAGAAGCATAAACCTGAAGAAGGGGGCACACTTCTAAAATATCAAGAAAAAGGCGGAGAACGAAAAGGAATAACAAAATACAGTATAAGGATTTAAGAAAAACTATCAAACTATAACCACGCTCATCAATATTGTTGGAAAAGCTTGTGACACAGACACAAAGTGCTGTTAAGAAAAACTATCAAACTATAGCCACGCTCATCAATATTGTTGGAAAAGCTTGTGACACAGACACAAAGTGCTGTTGCAACTTCAAAAAAGCAGGTCTCAAAAGATATAAAGGTAGACATTTAAAGAAGGTTTTTAATGTGGGTTCGTTAATGTGGGGCCCATAAGAAGGTTTTTGGTATGCCTCTGGATAGAACAGCTACTTATCTCATTCTCAACTGAGATGGCAAAGTCAACATGTTAGTATGTGAATGGGTTGGTTTGGGATCATAGTTGTCGAAGTCGCACTCAAGGAGCAAAGAGTCAGCCTTGAGCCATAGCGCTTCAAAAGCGAGGTTTTATTAGCAAAGCGCAAAACATAAATATATCATTTTAACAGGTTTTATACATGGTTCGGCCTAATTTAGGTTGATTCTAGGCTTGTTCAGGGCTAGTGTAATTGTTTTAGACTTGTTCAGACAATTTTTGACAGGAATTGGGCGGAAATTAGCATAAAAATATGCCTTAGTGCCAGAAAATGGGGCTATTGAAGCAGCCCTAGGAGCCTAGGCATATGTTTGATTTCAAGCAAGTGTAATGAAAAATATTAGCTTTAACATATAATTGGGCCTAACTAGCTGAAAGCCCCCCAAACCATTTTAATGCATACAAACTACAAAATCGTTATACTAAAAGATCTGACTTGTCACTATAACAATACGGGTAGGGTAACCACATATAATGCATGAAATATATATTAGAAAAGTGAAAAGAAAAGTTTTCAGGCAGCCAACACAGCCTAATCCGTACTAAGATATTACTCGTTTTGACACATTACCCAACTCACCATCTTACCAACTCGAGTATGACGACCTAGAATTAATCTTTCGAGCAGATAACACCATTAGTACTTACTGAATGGACTGTTCTCCTACCATAAACTTGATATACACACGCCTCCTTGTTGGTGGAATTGTTCCTCCAAGGTCTTTATTCCAAAATCACCAAAACCTAGCAACTTCATACTCCAGTTTTTGTTATAAAATGAGTGGCATCTTAAACTCACTTCACATTTCCAAACTTCTTGTTGGTGGATTTGATCCTTCAAGGTCTTTATTCGAATATTACCAAAATGTAGCAATTCATACACCAGTTTGTGTGGTAAAATGAGTGACATCTTAATACTACTTCACTTTCACATAGCCTTGGTTAGGTATATATTCCCCGGGTCACACATCCATCTCAACATACAAAAGGATCAATTGAAGCTTTGGGTTCCTATAGATCCGGTTACCTTCATGGTAGATAATGAAGATACACTCCCATAATGGCCTTACCTGAAATTTGAGGGTCTAAACCAATTTGCCCATCATGACCTTCATACTCAAATTCCATTTCTAATTCTCCATCTTCCCACGCTTCAATTGAGAACAACGGCTTGTTTTGCATTGATGAGTGGATAAATATTTCTCATTACACCCAAAACATTCTCCTCTAGCCCTTTTATCAGCAATTTCTTTGGTAGACAATTTCCTTGTGTAAGTGGGTTTAGTTTTGTTTATAGGTGCAGGTAAGAAAGGCAATTTGAAGCAGTGGTTTTATACCCCCAATGATTGGTACCCCATTAGTTTCTTATTATATCCAAACTGTTGTTACCCCTTTTTATTATCTCATCTTAAATTCTAGCTTTCATATATACTTCAGGTATGTACTTAAGTGTTAATTATCTAAGGGGGTCACCAATTTCAGGATTAACTGTTGTTAATAACAAACTAGCAGCATATTAATCACATATGTTCACTTTTGTTAATGCAAGATCACTCATCACATAGTTCTTGCAATGTACATGTCTGTTTGATTGCTACTAAAGCAACCATGGCATCTGGACCAACTACTGTTGCATACCTGCTGGCGATGAAGCCTTTATACTCTAGCCATAACATTCCTTCAATTGACCCTCATCTAGAAGACTTAACAAATGATTAATGCCGTAACAAGGCCATGTTATCAATATGTACCACAACCACTCGCCCCTTATCTTCCTCTAGCGTAGCCAACCTTCAACATTTGTACCCAGAAACTTTGGAAACTCCATTTTTGTTAATCGGTTGTTACTAAAATAACCTTCATTTCTTCCACCTTTATTTCTTCCACCATTGTTGACCACTAATTCATCATTGTTGCCTTTACTAACAACAGTAAATTCTTCAATACTTCCGCCATTTGTGTCGAATTTTCAGCCAATTTCAATTTCATTACTTCCATACTGGTTGAATGTTTTGCAGCAGACGCTTTGATTGACTCCAATTCAACTAAATTTTGGCAGGTAGCTGTCTCCAATCGAGTCAATTACTTAAAATTTACTGAAGTATGCTAACAGAAAAGAAACAACTGTACACACACAGATATATATATGTGCGTGTATATGCATATGCGTATATAGTATTATTTAAGTTAATGATTTGAAGCTTCCATATTTATTTTCTGTGACAATTGCATTTTGGTACAACAAAGAGAAACCTAGATAAAGGTATTTTGAACGAAAGATTAGCACACTAACCTCTAGATCTGCAAATTCAAACCATGGGCAGCAATCCAAGATTTCACAAACAAAGACAATGGTGTCCCGTACAAGGAAACCTGCATCTGCTTCAAGCATGTCTGAAACCTTCATAAACTGAAGCACTGAATTATTCCAGGTTTTCGTGCAAATAGATGACTCCTTCCACACAGTTTTGGAAGGATTCTTTTGATTCAGTACAGCCATCCTGTATTTGACCCAAAAGTTCTTATCAGGGTCAGTGCCAACTGACTGATCACTCTCCAGGTATATACATATTGTGTCAAAAGATTCGTAGACACCTGCAATAAGAATAAAAGGCTGTCATATAGTTACTATAAGATTATCATTGTAATAAATGCCAAACAGAAGAAAGCCACTCACCAAGACGAAGCTCGCAACCACCAGCTTGAAAATATCTGCTAAATATCTTACGAGTTTCCATTATATCTTTAAAAAACAAGAAGTTCTCCACCTTCCATGTAAAAGAACTCATTTTTCCTAATTTATCTGCAAGAAGACCAGCATTACCAGATTCGCTCTCTTTATCCATAAACTCATGCATTATGGATGTCTCCTTCAGAATTAAAACTTCTGCAGAAAATATAACAACATCATGAACAAGGAACCCAGAGTCTTGATCAAATAGACTGGTGAGGGTAACAAATTCACGCCAGCCCCAATCCTTAGCGGATTTTGAGTAGCGATTCTGAGATTCTTTTGTAACAGATTTGTCTTCCATCTTTTGATTGACAACTGACAAACGGTGGCTTACAAAACAACTCCAGTCACTTGTAGTGTTACGTGAATCAGTAACTTCAAGAAAAACTGAAAGATGACATGGTGGCTGAGACTGCCCTGATACAATGAAGCACAAGTGTGAAAATCATATATATATCTACAAACCCTTCCTACATAGTATCTTAACTACTTATTATTGTAATAATTCCTTTTGTTGGCGTTGAGTGTTTGATAAATTCTGAATATTTCAGGAAGCAACAAATAGCATACAAGTACTATTATTCTAACATTTGATAAGCAGTTTTGTTTCACCTAGTATATTAACTTGATAACTGAAAGCTGATTATTTAATCCCTTAATAGCTCAATAATCATAAGCGGAAAAAGCTTCACCCACACACTAGATAGTAAGCATTACAACTTTAAATCACAATTATGAATAATTACATCCAAACACCCTCTTCTGGACATTCAACTATAATTTAATGAAACCCAAGGTAGAGCACACTTATTAGTTCATGACAATATTACAAACTTCTGTTCACAACTGTACATCAGTTTTTTTCATTTAAGTAACTTTTAGATTCTTGCAGTCTACTAAAGCAATTGAACATTCAACAACTATGAGGTTCACGTACTTCTTTCTACATATGAAGGTGCACACAATTCTTTCTACAGTTCACTACATTGTTATTAAACTGTCAGGGACAGAATTGTTCAGAAAGAGGGCAATCACACTGCATACCTCGGGGGTACACTATAAGGCGACAATCACGGTTTGCAATTTGGAACCTTCTGCTCTTGATACAAAGGCCTGTAATCTTCCTTTTTTTAAGAAGATCCTTCAACCTTGTGAAATTTTCAATCTTCCAAGTAAATTTCCCCATATGGCCATCTGACTTTCGAGCCCCACTCACAACTCTACCTCCAATTAATCCCCCATTCTTTGAGAAGCTGCAATGCTCCTTAATAACATGAAACGATGTGCTAAACACAGCTGTATCATCCACCAAAAACCCTGTATCAGCCCCTGTAAAATCCATCATTTTCATATAATCATTCCACCCTAAACTGGTGTTATCCCCAGTTTTATTATCAGCAGCAAAGCGGCCATATGAATCCCTATGTATGTGATTGAACCCTGGCTTTTGATTCAACACAGACATCCGAAACAAACACCAACAACTCCTATCTGAGATAGAGGCCTTTTCAGTGTCTTTACTTTCCAAACACATTGACAAATGATCAACCCCGTTAACCGAACTCTGATAAATACTAATGCGCAAATTACAGTCTCCAGCAGGGAAAACAGGGCTCATTATCTTCTGTGTCTTAATCATTTCTCTAAACAAACTGAAATTATGAACCTTCCAAGTGAACTTGCCACTCAAAACATCACCAACTGGAACAACAGAATTCGATAGGGAATTTGATTGAAGGTCAGTCGTATTATCCCGGACAAAGTTAATGGACTCATTCAAGATGAGTATATCAGCAGTAATGAGAAGACAATGATCATCATTAAAAAGAAAGCCTGATTTGGTGTCAAGAATAGAAGTGGAGGGTGTAAAATCACACCATCCATGAGACTTCTTCTTAGTTGAAAACCTGTGCCATGAATCACGATGAATAGATTTCGAATCATCGATAGGGTTTACAACAGTTAGACGATAACTAGCAAAACAATCCCATTTAGAAGAGGATGTTCCTCTAGGGTCCATGATTTGTAAATATATGGAAATATAACCAGGCAATGCCTGCGAGTCGCCCTTAGGGTACACTAACAAACGGCAATCATATCCGCCCACTTCGAAATACTTACTCCACAAAATCCTGGTTTTAACCCTAGGAAAATTAAAGATCGTCCATTTGCACACGGCGGCGAATTCTCCTCCCCTCTCGATTGACACGGACTCCAATGACGACGAAGAGCAATCACGAGAAGACGATGATGACGCAGGATGGTCGTCAGTCGCCGGAGACGTTGCATTCATTAGTTGTACGGCCGGTGAGAGCGCCGGCGGCTGCTGCGATGTTGATGATGATGAAACTGCTGCTTCTGCTGCTGCTGCTGCTGCTGATGATGATGATGATGATGATGATGATACAGCCTCAGATGACGTTTGGTGATGCTGATGCTTCATTGTTGTGCCGTGCGTTTGATTAACCAGTTTTTTGTGTTCTATTTATAGATTTTTCTGCCTTCGATTTTTGTCGATGAATGAAAGAAATATATATATGTATGAGATGGAGAGTAGTGTGGGTGCTTGCTAAAGGTGAGCTTGGGCTGGTGGTAAGTAAATTTGCACAAGGTTTGGGTTTGTTTCGTATACATTTTGGCAACGCTGGTGGTAAGTAAACTCTACTACCCATTGATAAGATACCGTGTCGTATAACAAAGAATAAATCACAAAATCGCCTGCCCGATCATATGATATCGTTTCAGACAACTAAGGGTTGTTGTGCCACCGCTTGGCAACCTAAGAGTGCTTGTAGGAAATGAAGCCGGTTTAATCTGTATGAATCCCCGTGTTTATTCGATTCATATATAATGCTTTCTAGACCTAATTCTATACATTTTCTCTTTGTATTGTTTCATTTCCTTGACATATCTCGATTCTTCATCGATAATCCGTTGTGATCATTATCTGTTGCGTTCGAAATCTTACATGTACACCATCGTTGTCTTATCTTTTCTAATCTATAATTTGTTCATTCGAGTATCTCAACTTTTTCTTTTGTTTCAATTCTTCGTTGATTATGTTTTTAATCTTAAAATTGTAAATATGTTTAAACATCTTTTCATCTAGTATAAGAAACATACAATTGAATCGTTGTTGAAACGTCCAAACTAATATGAGTTTTGGTTTTTTAATTTTTCGTCATCGATTAGGTGACAGTTCAGTTGGATCGATAACTGCCAAATGAAAACTCTATTGATAATCAACACATGATAACAATGAAATCAACAGAATGAAAGACGAGATTACTCAGAAATTCACTTGTATTGATAGCAATATAGGTTACAGTGTATTCTAGGTGCAAGAAGCAATATAGGTTACAGTTCAGTTGGATCGATAACTACCAAATGAGAATTCTATTGATGATCAGCACATGATAACAATGAAATCAACACAATGAAAGACGAGATTACTCTAAAATTCACTTGTATTGATAGCAATATAGGTTATAGTGTATTCTAGGTGCAAAAAGTTGTTGCGATCATACAATCGTCTCCCTGGATAACCTAGAAACATTCTATTTATAGCCTATCAACCCAACTTTAGAGAGTATACAAAATAGACCCTAAATAAGCAATAAAATACATTCAAAAACTAAAGTAAATCGTTACAAAAGTATCCCAACAATACTCCCACTAAGATTTAACTTTGAGTCTTCAGTCCCATGTTTCTTCTTCTTTCACTTCAGCAACAAAGTTTGGTTTTTCTTTATATGTATCTTGATCTAGAATAGCTTGCCGAATAGCTCGTTCAAATTTTGACTTCATCTTTTCATGATACAGTTTCTTCTAGTTGATAAGGATGTTTGTCTTCGAAATTCTTAGTAAAGTATCTCGAGTCAAACCTACAAAATGGATGTTAGCATAGAACTGATAAAGTTCTCCAATGAATCCTTTAGAAGTGATCCTCATATAGGCAATATTTTGGATGTCCATCTTCTCCAAATCAGTGTATGCGAGAGCCTTTCGGAAGGTGATTCTCTCCATAGCGCTGCAATTGCTTCAATGATCACTTCAAAGTGTTTTCGATCCAATACACATACCTCATCAATTGCCTTTTTCATCTTGTACGTCCGCATGAAATAGATAAAACTGGGATGAAGCAGTTTTAGCTCAACGCTCCAAATAACTCTATCGCATCCTCAGACTGATCTTCCAAATTTCTCACCAACTTCATCTCATGATCCTCTTCATGATAGAACATTTGAGGATCGGTTTTGTTTATGACGTTCCATTGATAACCTTCACACCAGGTTTCGTGACCTTTTCAAAGTTCTTGTCACTGAATTCATGCAAATACACTTCACCAGCCTTTTCCTTCTTCTTTCTTTTGTTCTCGGAGTATTTCTTGTCTTCTTGCGAACAACAAGTTTCGAGAAAAGAAGGTTCTCTAGCCACACCGACACTTAAAAAATTTACCAACCCTTCACCTCTCTCTGATCGAGATGGGTTTCGGAGAGGCAATTTTACAAGTTCTTTAAGGTCTTGCACTGGAAGTTAAAGAATGCTTGAGTAGAAGTGATATACATCGCATAAATCATTCACCCTTTTGATCAAAAAGACGTCAAACACTTCACGTTCTTCCATGCTAAGATCTTTACCTCCTTAGTGTTTGCAAGAACAATCATTGCATCCAACAGCTCAACAACGGATTGTCCTTTTTGCAGCAGATTTCTCACTAAGTCACCTACGAATTTTGAAGTACTCCCCGTCCTTCTCTGTTCGATCGGAACATCATACCCATCAATTCCTAATTCAGGATACATCTTCATCAGCTCCATTCTTCGATTGTGAATAGCCGGACTCAATGACATGTTTACTATCTCTTGAGGCTTCAGGATTCTTGTCCTTTTTGTAATCTCTAAATATTCAGGATTATTCATATCTAGAGTAAGAATCCTCTTCTGTCTTTTCTTCGTGGCTTGAAATGTCTTCACCAATTTGATCAGCGATTCGGTTTTTAGCACATTCAGCTTCTTCCTCGAATAATTTCTAGATAGCAACCGACTTTTTAATTCAGAAAAGAACATATGATCTGGATCTTTGTGCCTTAGGTCCGTTTCTGGTATATCATCAACAATGATGCTCTCATGTGTTGGCTCCCATTCACCTTGCTCCACCACCATTTCGTTTGGATCGGCAGGAATAGCTGACTCAGTGGCTATGCACTTTTCATACTCTTCAATTACATGAGGTATTGCCAATCCGTCCAAAAACACCTTGCTATACTTCTTTTTGACCAGATACTCAAAATTTTCTTCTATATCTGCTAGGATGTCATCAATAGATTTCGCACCTTCGGCTTGCGCAGAAGCCTCAACTTCTTCTTCATAATCAACTACATTATTGTACTAGTCATCTTCATGTTCCAAAGCTTCTATTTAAACTGGTTCCTCCTGAACTTCCTCAGTTCGAGCTCTCTTATCTGGTACTATTGATTTAGTTATTTCTGGAATAGCATCCAACTTACGTTTTCCCTCGGATATTTCAAATACACGTTCAACCTCAGCTTCATCGGGAACAGGGACAGAGGACGAACCAGTTTCAACAGTATCAACACGCGGCTGCGTAACTGTTCTCCTTGATCTAGTATATATAATGTTGATTTCCTTGGGAGTCTTAGATACTCTTACATCACTTTCTTTTGTATCATCCGACACAAATTCCTTATCTAAAGATGACGATTCAGACTTGTCATCTTCGGCTTCCTTCTATAAAGCTTCATAATCAGCCTTTAAGTTGTTATGCTCTGCCTCTAATAACTCGTACTTTCGTTCAGCTCATCGTACTTCTCTAGAAGTATATCAAACGTTTCTGTATTCCTCTTCTGAATTTCCCAAAACTTTATCAGAATACTTTTGGTCTTCTCATTTTCTGCGATGAGCCTATCCTTATCATCTGACAATTTTGGCACCATTCTTCTCAAATGATAAACCTCATCTTCATCTTCTTCTAGATCAATCATTTCAACATTCTCTGGGACTTGACAACTTTGCTTGTGCCTTCTCCTCCATCTGTAGATTTTGGAGTTGGAACAACAGAAACATCCACAAAGGAAGACTCCTTGGGTTGTTCAACATTATGGGCAATCCGAGAATCCATGATTGGGGATGCAGTAATCGGAGATATAGTAGATTCATTGACATGTACTTCAGCATCATGATCCGACTGTGCTTCGGATTCTGGTTCAGACATAGCAACTTCTTGTGTGATGTCTATAACATCCACATTTTCAGACACCACATTCTCATTATCACCATCATTTCCATCATCATTATCACTATCATCCTCATCATCATTATAAATATCATCCTCATCACCATTGTCATTGTCATCTTGATTATCACCATCATCATCAACATTTTCTTGGTCTTGTTGTACCTCCTGCTCAACTTCAGGTGGGGCATCTGCTTCTAGTAATGTAGCAAGAATATTGTCAATAAGATCCAAAGGATTTATTGGCTCATCCTGTGATATGTGAAAGAATTCAACACCCATCTCCTCCTCATTATTTGCTACATCTCGCATGTAGTCAAATACAGCGACATTCTGAGCACCAGAAACTACACTTAGCTTTCTATAGGTTAACTCAGACATGTCCTTAGTCACGGCAATAGCGACTATAGGAGAGGCAACAACCGACGAGAAAAAGTCAAAACCTGCACTTCTTCTTGACGTGCAATGTTGGATCACATAGCACAATAGCTTCCAATGTTTGTATAATCTTACCCTAATAAACTGTTGCTTCGGAAACACATTTGGATGACCTATTGCAATAAAGCATTGCTGACACTCTAAAACATTGAACTCATCCAAATCTACGGGTTCATTATCTCCTAACCTCAATGCTTCTCGGATAGATTGTTCAGAAACAGCAATCTCATGATGAGCAGTAATGGAACCTCTTATCACTTTCCTTCCTTTATCATTTGTCTCAGTATGAGCCGTTCTCCAGAATCTATTGACCAGCCTCTTATAAATCACTGGCTTGAAACACATAGCATATGCATACTTGGTTCTCAACAAAAATTTTATTATCTCCTGGTATCCAGTAGCCTCAGAATTCTCCTCATTAAGCATGCTTACCACATTATGCTTTGGCTCAAACTTTAGATTAGCCATCTAAAAAACAGTTACAAATGTATCAGCGAAGTCAATCATCTAAGAGTTGAATTCATTTAAGTGTTGAAATAATTTGAATCATTCAAGCATACTTTAATGAATTTGTCATGAATGTTAGATGAAATGTTAATCAACATCAAAAACCCTTAGACAATTTTGATGAAAACACAATAATTTGGACAAATTTTTTTTAGCAATCACTTTTTGTTACTTTGAACGAATTCATTTTATTAAGATCAGGTTTCAAAATTTTGTTCAAACAACTTGAATCAATGACAGTTATGAAGAACACTTCAAGTTCATCAATGTCGATTTCTGTTCAATTCAAAATTGGTTCAATCTGGTTCCATTTTATGGATTAGATGATAATAAACGATGAGTATGCGTGATTAACAGTTCAATTTTATCATTAAAATAACAACTTTTCAATTTGAGTTTCAAAAACAAATTGACGGTTCATGTTCAAGCTACTGTCATCGATTAATACATAAATTTAGGTTATATGATGATTTGACATGATTAATCGATGTTAGTGATGATGTTATACCTAGATGAATCACAAACAATCGATATAGAATTAATGATATGAAAATGGTAAGATCAGGGTATGTGTGAGAATGAGAGACGTTTGAAGAAGTGAAGTGAAATGAATGAAAAATAGTAAGTGTTGATATTTATAGATGAGAGGGGTTGAAATGGCTGGAGAAATCTTCAGTTAAAAGTTTAGGCATTTAAGCACTGTAGAGACGTTTCACTTCAAAAACCCTAATTTTAACCTAGAAGTGTGAACACTGTTCAGACGTTTCATCCCAAAACACTATGTTTTAACTTAGATGTTTCATGCACTGTTCAGACGTATGACCATTGTTCAGACGTATGAACAATGTTCAGGCGTATGAACTTGTTGAAACGGCTAACACTTAAGCAGATTTAACTCATAAACACTTAGACATTTCAAACACAGTTGAGACATGTGACAACTGTTCAAACGTATCAGAATTCCAAAACGTCTAACACATGAATAGTTTACCGGGTTGAAATGACTACACCTTTGACTTTTGTTGACCAAAACGGCTGAAATGTCACTTTTGAGTGTGTGAACACTGTTGAGACGTTTCATGAAAGACTTAGTAGAATCTAATGAAATTTTAGACATTTCTCCTTGTTTTAGATGCATGACCACTGTTTGGACATTTCATCCTTAACGTTATACGCATGACCACTTTTTGGTCGTCATGGTTCCAAAACGTCTAAGACTTCATTGAAACGGCTTGCACATCCACTGTTTGGACATTTCATGAACAAAAGACTTAAAACATAACAGCATGACCACTGTTTGGACGTTTCGCTACTATTTAGACGTTTCATCCTCTTGATTCTCAACACTTGACTGTTTTTCAACTATCTTGACACTATTTGGTCGTTTCATCAGATTTTCAACACTTCATTGTCACAACTCGCGTTGACTTCTAACTTTGGTCAACCTTTGACATTTTCTTCATCCTCTCATTAAATGTACCTGAAACACGACTTCATTTTCATTAAATGACAAAAAAATTTTACTCTTTATCATAAAAATAACATTTTAAACAATAAATGACATATTTCAAGGCCATTTTTCACCATTTTCCAATTTTTTTTATCACAAAAATTCTTTTCTTTTCTTTTGATATAAAAAATTTTGCACAACCAATTTTTTAATATCAAGAAGCCTTTTGAAAAGAGTTTAATTACTTGGCACAAGGTTCATTTTAGAAACATGAACAATACATATGCATTCATTTAAACTTGATTCTTTCATCCAAACACATTTTTCATCTGATGTTTTCTCTTTTTCTTATTTCTCCCCCTAAACTTTTAAATTTCTTGAAATTTTGAAGTTTACAAGGATTGACCAATAAGACCAATGAATCTACATGCTTGCACACACAAAGCACACATAAATTAAATTACAAATGCAGTACTATGAAATCTATAGACTGCAATGAGATCATATTAAGAATTATCTGAACATGTTTGAATGTTTGAAGTAGACATTTGATTTGTGTTTGATTGAGTGATGATATGAAAATATATCAATTAGCTCGATTTGGCACACTTACTTTTTCAGTTCACGATGAGATTAAGGTTCGGTTAAAATGACTTATGTGACCCACATGTTGACACATATCAAGCCATACCTTTGTCAGAACATACATGAATGCACTTTAACAACTTTAAAACCTGGTCATTTACAAGATAAGTAGTGAAGTGTTTTGCCTCTAAATTATTGGAGGGCTCCTCATTGGGAATCTTTTTTAATTCCTTTTTGAAATTATCTTTTACTTATGTTCCCCATTGGGAATCTTTTAAAATTCCATTTGGAATTTTCTTGGATGACGGTCCTCATTGGGACTCTTTTCTGTTCCTCATTGGGAATCTTTCGTTGCACCTTGAAGTGTGCTAAATCTGTGGCTCACTACAACAAAGGAGACTTCGTGTGAAACTTCAAGTCTGTGGACACCATAACAAAGAAGTTCACAGATGCGGTTCTTCACACTAGTTATATTACATCATTACCCTGTGTGCGTAAGTAACATAGCAATTAGTTTATCAAAAAGTGATATCTTAACACATGCACACTATTGGAATTTAACATAGAGCACATTAATATTAAGATTTGTTAACAATGAACCTACTTTTTCAGTCTGATTAACTGAGCTTTCTAACACATCAATTAACACATATTAGTCTTTATTATTGGAAAATAATGTATCAGACAAAAGTTAGTGTAACTATCATTTCTCACTTTGCAAGTCAGATTCTTATGATATGCGGTCTTTTTTCTTTTCATTTTCTTTTCTTTTTCTATGCAAAGCACACAAACACACATAACAAAAACATATGGGCATGGAAAACATTAACGAGATCGACTTATTTCTTTTTCTATGCAAAGCACACAAACACACATACCATAAACCGAGATTGGGTTTTCCTTTGAGATATCTGAAGATTCTTTTGACGGTGATTAGGTGCGACTCTTTTTGATCTGATTGGTATCGGGCACATACACATACAACATACATGATATCCGGCCTTGAAGCAGTAAGATACATCAGAGAGCCTATCATTTATCTTTATAGTGTTTGATCAACAAATTTCTTCCAATTGATTCAGTTGCTTTCTTCTTAAAGCTTGATACCTTTCCTCTAGTTTTGGATCAAGGTTGTTGTTATTTTGCCTTTTCCCACCAACCATCACAGCTCTTGGTACAAACCTGTTTGACTGATACTGCTTTGTAGGCATATCAAAGAACTCACTTTGTTCAGAATTGATTCTTCTGAAAGATCTTAAACCTAAGGAAGGATTATCAGTTAAGTTTTGAAAACCATAGGCTTGTTTTCTTTGAAAATTAGGGTAAGTAATCCCTTCCCATGGTGAGCTCTTTCTAAAGAAACATTTAGGTGTATCATGATTACGGCTTTCACAAATATCACAAAATTTGTTATAAAAACATTACTCATATGAAAGCTTCATTTTGTTGCAGATGTGTTAATACCTGCTAAAGAAACATTCAGCAGTCTTAATATTATAATGATCACAAATCTCACAATATCATTGACTGATTTGAACAACCGATTATTAACTTTAGAAGTTGAATCAACATGTGACTCTATCATAATTTGAGGAGTTTGAAAGTTAATTCGTTGTTTCTTCCGTGATTGTGTTTGTGATTTTTGTTTGATTAGTGAAGATTTGATTGATTGTGTTTTAGTACTTGAGTTCATTTTTTATTCAGACACACCCTTCTTGGTTACCTTCTTTGATTCAAACATGTCAGCAGCGGAAGTCTTAGTAGGACCTGAACTTGTTTTTTTTTGGCCAAAGGGTTACCCCGGTGATTTTATTACTATAAACAAATCAGTACAAGTAATGTGACGGAGTTGCCACATTAAACAAGAATATGACAGACCATACTCTTGAAAACAACTAAAGTAGTAAACAAATAATAAAGAAAGCCCGCCAAAAGCTAAACTAACAAAACAAAGTAAACCAACTACCAAACAATGCTATAAAACATTATATCCTCATCTGACATAAACCATGGTCATCTTTTCCATCTATCTTCCATTCCATGTTAATCTTCCATCGCTACAGAAGCCTTCTACTGCTCGCTGTGTTCTTGAACTTGATGCTCATCAGACGCATTCTAACTGTGTTTTATATCATATCTGATAATTGTTTAGGGTTACGCATATGATTACTAAAGATCCTTGCATTTCTTTCTTGCCAAATGTAGTAGGATGAAGCAGCTACAACAAGTCTTTCAATGATACTCCTCGCTGATTTTTCCTTTACTCTTGGAATAAGCCATCCAGTAATTTCCTCCCAATCACTATCAATATGGTCCATATTGATCATAGATCTGGCTATGTTCCAAACTTGTTCAGAATAATCACAAGCAAAGAACAAATGCCCATGCGAGTCAAGGTTTCTAGTACATAAACTGCAACACATCATGTTCATATTCCAAGTCTTGATTCGATCCTGAGTATTGAGCTTACCCTTGAACACCAACCACATGTGAAACACATGCCTTGGAATGCATTTAGGAAACCACACCACCTTAGACCAAAGAACCTGATTATGTCGCTTCCTAATGGTTTCCCATACCATTGAAACAGAAAAATTATTTTCTATTCCTTGAACATCTCTCCATATACACCTATCCCTCATATTTTGAAAATCAGGAATCGATATATTTATTAAGAAAGGATAGATATCATTCCAAGCTAAAGGCCACAACCATTGACGATCTTCCACCATATCAACCAACTTGTCATTCAGATCAAACCCCGCATTATGAATCTCTCTTGGCGTAATATATTGGTGTAATGGGCTATAGTTACACCAATTATCACTCCAAAAAAACGTTGTAGCACCATCACCTATCTTCTTCCAAATAAAAGGACGAATTTCATCCCTAATCTATAGCAACTTGCACCATCCCCAACTCATATTCCGTTTAGCCGTCACATCCCACAAGCTATTACCTTTAAGTTTATACTTATGAACCCAGTTAACCCAAACTGACCTCCTACAGCTAATAACACTCCATATGTGCCCAGCTATTAATGACTTGTTCACATCCACAATTTTACGACTAGCAAGACCTCCCTCAAAGACTGGGAGGCAACCGAATCCCATGCCACGTTGGCCCTGACATTCCCATTCTCATTTTTACTCCATAAAAACGATCTCATCTTTTGTTCAAGGTCTTTTACAGTGCTCATAGGCAAAACAAGAACCGACGCCCAATACACATACATCGAAGATAGAACTGAGCGAATTAATTGCAGTCTACACGCATACGTTAAAGATTTGTTCTTCCAATCATCAATTTGTCTCTCCATCTTATCTTTCAACACACCATACTGCGATTGTAATAGCCTAGAAGATATTAGAGGTACTCCCAAATATCTCACCAGAAGTTTAACCTCCTCAAAAGGCATGATATCAAGAATAGCACGTTTTGTAGCCAAGGGAACATTGAAAAAAAAAGATAGTGCTCTTTGCAATACTAGGAACAAGACCCGAGCAGTTTTAAATTCCTCCAGCACATCCATAATGATCCTGCAAGATTGAACCTCTCCTTTTGCAAATATAAATAAGTCATCAGCAAAACAAAGGTTAATTAATCTTTGTTTGTCACATAAATTATGAAACTTGAAACTATGTGTACCACGAATAGCACGGTGCAAAAGAAGAGAAAGCACCTCCATAACCAAGGTAAATAAGTACGGGGATATTGGATCGCCTTGCCTTAGACCCCTTTTACCCTTGAAATACCCATGAATATTTCCGTTCACACTTAAAGAAAACGAAGCCGACGTAATACACTCCATAATCCAGCAAACCATGGTTGGATGAAAACCAAAAGCACTTAAAATCCTTCTCAGAAACGTCTAGCTAACCATGTCATATGCTTTTTGAATATCAATTTTAAAAGCACATCTAGGAGGTCCTCTATTCAAATGATAGTTATGCATCAACTCCTGTGTTAAGAGAATGTTATCCGAAATCTTTCTACCCAGCACAAAAGCAGATTGATTTAGGCTTACTGTATCATCCAGTCCCCCTTTAATTCTATTAGAAATTATCTTGCTAATACATTTATATATAACATTACAGCAAGAAATAGGACGAAAATGAGTAACCTTACTTAGAGATGGCACCTTCGGAATAAGAGCGATAATCGTGTGATTCACCTCTTTCAACAATCTAGAGCATTTAAAGAAATCTTGGATCATTGAACAAACATCGTTACCAACAACATCCCAAGATTTCTTAAAGAAAGCCAAAGAAAAACCAATCGGCCCCGGCGCACGGTCATTCTCTATCGAAAACATAGCCTCCTTTATTTCTTCATTAGTAACCTCTCTAACCATCCTCTCAACTGTGTCCTGGTCCAATCTTCGGGCAAACAGATCTTGTGCATTCTGTACATCGGTGTCACTTTCCCTCCCCAAAAACACTTTATAATGATCAACAAAAGCAATAGGAACCGAATCACCCTCAAAAACATTTTGTTGGCTATCTGAGACTGTCAATTCTACCTCTATGAAGCTTACACTTTAGAGCTTTATGGAAGTAAGCTGAATTCAAATCCCCTGCACATAACCATTCAACTTTAGCTTTTTGCTTAAGGAACAGTTCTTCATCATATGCGGCTGCTATAAATTCCTTTAAATGACTAGCTTCTAACTCGCGAAGGGTAACATCAAAAGGATTACTATCTATAAGCTTCTGGATATCTTCAACCTCCGTCCTTAGTCTTCTGACATTATCATGCAGATTACCTTGCTGAAACAAAAGCTTCCTCAAACCTGGCTTAACCGCTTTTAATCTCTTCATAAGACAAAACATAAGGTTACCCCTCACCTGAACTTGCCACGCCGATCTCACTGTCTCCTTGAAACCTTCTTTATCTTCTAAAAAGTTAGCTGTGAAACCCCGTAATTTCAGGTTAACACCATTGACCTGTTCTCGTTAAATTCAGTTAAACTATGTTAAAAAAAATTTATGGCTCGGTTCGTAAATCAAACAATGTAAGTTTAGGGTCCGTTCGGTAATTAACTAAAGTTAAACTTATTAACTCAAAATACCAAATGACAAACTATTAAACTCTACGGGTCCAAGTGTGAAAATTAAAACAAATTAAACAAGCCCTATGCAAAGATGCGATATGTATATATACATACATTCACGTCACCTACTGCATCTTCTTCATCATCGATATCGAACCCTAACAACAGCAGAACTTGAGCAACCCCCCCCCCTTTTGCCTCCTCTCCGATCAGCAGCAATAAGCAGTCCAGAGTAGTAACCGTTGCGAACCCGCTGTTCCGATCATCTTCATCACTTTTCGGTGAGTTTCACAACCCGAATACATGAATATTATATAACCGAGTATGTATGTCCGTGAGAATGATTGTGTGAAATTGCTAAATGTCGATCGATGTGTATATGTGTTGGGTGTACGTAGATAGCAGCATGTATGTAAAGTGGTAGGCACAAGTCATATGTGATCGGCATGTGTATGACAGTATGTAGAAACAACCCAACGGGTCACGATTATTATCGTTTTCGTTCCGAGTGTTCGATTGGGTATCGGTCTCGTTACGAGTTACGGATTTGTTCGGTTCGATTTATTGTGTTAATTGTAACTACCTGTGATCGGTTGTGTATACATGCGTTGATAGATAGGAAAATATATATATATAGGATGTGCTGCAATATATATATGTATGCGATGCGTGAATATATGTTTAATATGCAACATTGAGTATGTATATAAGTATGAATGAGTGCGGATATGTATGCATGCATAGAATTAGCAACATAAGTAACAATTGAAGCTTATATATATATATATATATATATAGACGATCGTGATGTAGGTAGTAATTGTATATAGGTTGCCATGAATGTTCATGTATGTATGTATGATTTTAGTACCAATTATCGTAGTGAAGCTAAGCAGGTCATATACGTATGATTATGTGTAGATGTATTCACGATTGTGATGTGCGTATGTGCACTGCCATGTATTATATGTGTGTGTAGGAGCATAATAGAAGCAGTATAGGAGTAGGTGCAGGTGTATATATATGTATGTGTTTTGTCATGTTTGCATGTATGCTTAGTATGTAGGCATATATATATATATATATATATATATATATATATATATATATATATATATATATATATATATATATATATATATATATATATATATATATATATATAGGGGAGGGTTCAAAAGAGAACCCATTTTAAGTTGAGAACTAGATAACGTATTTTTAACCATAGATCTTGGGTGATCAAGGGTCAAGATTTAAAGATGGAAATTTAAACAAAAAAGAGGAGATTATAAAGAAAGGGGTATGTTGGGAATTTGATTTTCTTTCATTCCTAAGAATTGAGTTAACTGTTCATTTTCTCTTCTCATCAATTCAAAATCTCGTCTGATTCTTTCATCTTCATCATATACTCTCGCAATATAACAATACCTAGGGTTTCATCATATAATTCTCGGAAAGTCACAAGAGAAATGGAAGGAGAAGTTGTTCCAGTTCAATGGGTGATGCAAAAAGAACCTATACAATCGGTGATGCAAAACGAACCAGCACAATCGGTGATGCACTACTAGAAAAAAGGCCTTTAATGATACGCAACGCGTGTCATTAAAGGGTATACATGACACTCAAAAGTGTGTCAAGGAAGCCCATGTCATAAAAAAATATGACATCCATTTGTGTGTCATATTTTTATGACATACAATTATGACAAACAATTATGACAAACAATTATGACAAACAATTATGACAAACAATTACGACATCCATTATTGCGTGTCATGGTTTTAAATGTTTAAATTTTTTTGTCAAATTACTAGTTTACCCTCAATGCATAATGACCAAAACAATATAGTAAAAACAAATGCATTTCATAATAAAATTCATATAAACTAAAACCATTCATTTTATAATCCAAACAAAAATCATTGTCAATATATTCTTCGACACCTAAAGTTATCGTTTATCAATATATCTATATCACCTAAAAATAATAGTTGCTCCAAAACTAGAACATTCTTCCCGAATTCCATCAATATCCGCATCCGTATATTCATCTTTGCCTCCTCCAACCTAAAAAAAATAAAACAAACAAAATCTTAAAACAATTATCATATTGGCACATATGAAACGAGTCAATAACACAACAAAGACACTCACATATGAGACACGCGGGTCAATAACACAAAAGACACTCGCATATTAGATGGGTCAATAATACCAAAGACACTTGCATATGATATGGGTCAATAACACAAAATTATATCTAAAAATTATAATACTTACATTGTCATCAACGAGTATTTCAACTCCTTTATCAACTATTTCTTTCATGAACTTCATCACATAATAGCCACATTCAGTACTTCCCGGCTGACATGGACACTACACAGTTTAAAATTCCAATCAATCCGATAATTCCCAATTAATCCAATAGCATGTTGTAACATAACCTCCAAACATCTATCAATCAAATTATAACAAACAATAGATTAGTAACCAAATAAGACTACAAATTCCTGTAAGATTAACAACAATCTCCCTACAAACAGCCAAAGGACATTTCTCAATCAACTCACATCCATCATAAGCTTCAGTCAAGAATATGCTAAATCTTTTCCCTATCTCCGAAACATAAAAGATCCAAAAAGTTTTAACAATTTCCTCATTATCTTTTGTGGCATCACAAATTCCCTCCTAAAATGAGTCAAATGATCAAACTCAATCGTCCCGCTTATAATTAAAGCCTAGCTAAGGTCAAATAAGTCTATCATATATCAATTAATGCTCCTATTAAACAGTTAATGCAAATATAACCATAACCATTACATAAGCAAAAGACCAAAACCATTACTCACCCAAGTGTTGACCCAGTTGACTTTAACTCTCTTCTTGGTTGTATGTGCAAAATACAAGGCCATTGCCCTACAAAAAAAAGTTAAGAAATTTATCAAATAAGATTATATAACATTTCAATAATTTGTAATACTTACTCATTAATAATTTTCTGCAACTGTGTATTGACATTACTAGGCCTTAGCGAATCAAGATAATAACATGTAGTTGTTTTCATGTCTACTACGGCCAACACCCAATGTCTACTGCAAAACCAAAAACCAAATTAAGTCAATATAATAGTCATTTCTTTATCAAAACTTAATTAAATGAAAAATCAAACCCGGGATTGTAGGGCAAGAGGATGATATCATTGTCCTTTCTTTTAGACAACCGATCCGCAACCAATTTACTTGAATCATTGACATGTCTAGCTTTTGATTTGCGTTCACTTGGCGATGTTGCAGTCGGGCTTACAAAACAAATTCCATGATCTTGTTTTTGCCCATTCTTAATTTGCTCATACAAAAACCTGTTAACATACAAATAAACTAAGTGAATTAAATTAAATTTGTTTTAGATACAATTATTTAAACTATGACTAAGCACTTACATCATATAAGAAGTAATTATAGCACCACTCAGCTCATCACATGTATAAATCGCTTCAAAATCATTCCAAGTTAGGTAAGTGAAACTCTCATACCCGAAAAGATCATTCTCACATTGCACTTTTATGGAACCTTTTTTTAAAAGTTTTCCATCAACCACATGTGCACTCATCTTCAAAATTGCACTTTTATCGATTCTTATTCTTTTCTTCTCATGTTCTCTCGGCACTGACTCGCTCTCTTTTTCCTTCTCTTTTTCCTTCTCTTTTTCTTTCTTGATTTCTAACAGTTTTCCATTCTCCTTTTCTTTTTCCTTCTCTTTTTTGCTTTCCTCATCGGGTTCCCTTAGCCGTTTTTTTCCATTTTTACATGCTAATTCTTTTACAGATTTTCTCATTGGTTTCGCCATCACTTTTTCCTATAAAAATTTAAATAAACTCTTTATATTAGATCTCATGTATATGCATTAAATCTATGTAAATAATATTACCAAGTCAGAGCATCGAACGACTAGATCTCTCGGCCAACTTAGAATGTGCCCAACTGCATCTTTGACCTTCACAATGAACTCATCTTCAAGTGGAATTGGTAGTAAAGCTTCTCCTTGTAAGCATATTTCCATCGTAACTTCAATGAACTCCTCTTCACATATCTGCGACATTATGGATCCTTTGGCGACTATATTTGAGGCAACACCAACCCCAAGATAACACGAATTATCCTACAAGTATATATAGGATGTACCTTGTAGCCAACACTTGCAATGAACTCTTATAAAATAGAAAATTAGTATTTTAAAAGAATTTTTTTTACCGAAGACTTAAATGATTCTTCAATTGGATCGTCTTCAAAATCTTCTTTGTCACCCCACATTTGGCAACTTTCGGCTTCGGAAGCATTAATCGTGCCTCTTTTCAGTTTCTCTAACTCATCTTCAAGTTTGTTGAACCTTTGATCATATTTCTTCTTCTCGGCATCCAAGAAATGCTTAACGGTCTGGGGTAAGTAAAAATACTGTTGTGGCGTCACAAATTTACCCATCCCACGTACATGCCCACGTTGTTCCTTAGTACCCAATGCTTGCGTAAGCACATCATCTGTTCCACATGTAACCTCTTCAGAACCTTCTGATTTTTGTAGCTTATCCTGTAATTGGGTACAAATTTAGCAATAATATGATTCACATAAGTTAACTTATAAGTGATAGACCAAGCATGTCAACAAATTATTATTTAGGGTTGTGGCCCACAACAAAATTTCCCAGGACTAATCAAGATCACTAATTGTCAACATGAAATAACTTACAATTTTATCAACAATAACTTGAACATCTTTGTCAAAACCTCCTGTTTTTAAGACTCTTGCTTTTTTCCACAACAGCACCCTATCGATCTCCTCTTCTGCCTTGCCAGTTTGTTGCATCTAGATTATCAAGAATAATAAAAGTCAATTAAAATAAACAAATACAAGTAAACAATTTGATTAATTTAGTCCATACAAGCTCAATAGTGAGTTTGGCATATCCCTTCCTACTCAAATGATGATTGTATTTATTATGTGCACGAACGTTTTTAGCTTTCTTACTCTTCTCCTGCATTAGACACGTTAAATTGTTATTATTACATTTTTTGCCATCATAACATGAACTAAAAAAGTTTTTCGTTTGGCCAAAAGAGTCAAGTTTAACAAACCTCCCAATTTTTTGAAAGTCTTTGTGCTACAAAAAGTTTCCAATCTTCTTTTTTCAAGTATGGATACTTGTTAGGAGGATTTGAAGTTAGAAGTATCTTCCTCTCCACAGGGTCATTTTTTTGTTTCTCAATATATCGCTTGTATAGAGTATGTTTGAAGTTTCTCCACTTGTTCCCAATTGATTGGAGAGTTTGCTTCCGGCTCTTTGGGTCAACTACAAAATTGGCCTGAAACATAAAATGTAATCAATGTTATTTTTTTTAAAAGAGAAGACAATTCGAAGTTAAGATTAAATGTTAGACTTACCAAAACATATCGCCATGAATCTTCCTTTGTATCGTCACCAACGTCCTTCCAAGTGGCATAACTTATGGGAACCATAGTCCTTGCTACCAATCCCTCAAAAGTAGAGAGTTTTGTTGCTTCATCTCCAATTGGGACACCTCTTTTATTGTAAGTAATTATTGTTTTCCCTTTAGTAGCTTTTGAATTCATTGTCGGACCTCTTTGTGATTTGTTCTCTTGATCATATTCCGAAGCAGAAGTTGAATCCATGTCACGAAAAAAAACCTGTTTCAACAAGATCCGAAGACAAATATAGTGACAAAAGAGACATTCTGTGTAATTTGCTCTCTTAATCATGATCCGAAGCAAAGTTAAATATTAATGACACATAAGTAATCACAAAATCATTAAATTCAAATCACTTTCAAGACTAAGATAAAATGACTAAAACTAAAGTTTTTATCATAAAAATAGTTTAAACTAATATGCCCTCGCCATCTAGGCGCCTACACGAAAAATCATCATCAAGGTCTATTAAAGCAGAGTCTTGTGTAATATCAACAGTAGCATCGAATTCCAACATATCATCAATTTCACCACTTGCTCCATACTTGTACATCTTATGCGGTGTGAAGCCAACAACAAACAAATTCTCATCTTGTTGATCTTGAACAAAAAAAACTTGTTTGGCTTGACTAGCTAATATAAAGCGTTCAGATTGGTGACCAAGCCTATCAAAGTTAACCACTGTGAATCCAAAATCATCCTTTTTTACTCCACGATTATCAGCCCAATCACACATGAAAACAGGAACGGTAAACAAGCGATAATCAAGATCCCATATCTCCTTTATACGACCAAAGTACGTAACTGCACCATACACCGGATTAGAGTCTTTTGCACTAGCAATCTGCATAGCATGTGCAACTAAAGATACTCCACTACATTGAGTTGTTCTAGATTCATCATGAGATGTGGTATGGAATTGATACTCATTTATGGCAAAACCACTATATTTATTAACAGCAGCACTAGGCCCTTTGGCTAACCAACGAACATTGTCACAAATATCTTCCCCATTTGCCAAACGTTTTTCAACCTATTGGAATAGGAATTAATGTTAATTCAGACAAAATTATTAGAAACTACTGTAATTATAACAAACTTATATAAAAATAAACCTCCTTCTTAAGCCAACTAATAAACGTCCGCCTGTGCTGGTTCTGCAACCATGTACTATTTCGAGAGGCACGGGGGTTAAGATCCTTCAATTCCAACATATGTTGCCTGAATAATAGTAGAACTTAGACAAAGTTTAATGTATTAGATAAAGTACAAAGAATATATACGGTGTATTCAACTCTTACTCCATATATGGCTCCACAATAGCAGTGTTTCGTAATACATAAAGATGAGCTTGATCAAGTAACTTAGTATCCACAACATCCATTGTAGCCCGCGATAAAGGCTTGCCAGTGCGGATTCTTTCATCAAAACGTTCATGAGGATTACCAATTGATTTAATGTTTTTTAAGTAGTCCGAGCAAAATTCTAAGGCTTCCTCTGCCACATAACATTCTGCAATGCAACCCTCGGGTCGATGATGATTTCGTACATACCCTTTGAGTGTTTTCATGTATCTCTCAAAAGGATACATCCACCTAAAATGAACCGGGCCACATAACCTCACCTCTCTAACTAAATGAACCATCAAATGAATCATGATATCAAAAAACGAAGGAGGAAAATACTTCTCTAACAAACACAAAGTTAATACGATGTCACTTTGCAACTTGCGTAGGTTACTAACATCAATAACTTTACTACACAACTCGTTGAAGAAATGACACAAACTTATGATCGTTTTCCTCACTTTCACGTCTAACACCCCCTTGATTGCAAAAGGAAGAAGTTGTTGCATTAGTACATGACAATCATTAGACTTCAAACTATTCATCCTTAAAGCATCATCAGACACGAGATTCTTGAAGTTGGAGCCATACCCAGCAGGCACTTTTATGTTAGAGAGTGTACCATAAAATAAATGTTTCTCCGAGGTATTCAAGGTGTAGCATGCTGGTGGAAGCCAAAGCCGATCTCCTCTTGGTTGAGTGTGTATTTCATGCTTAATGCCTAGCTCCTCAAGATCTTGCCGTGCTTTTAACCCATCCTTCGTCTTGTGAGGCAAATTTAGCAATGTCCCATAAACACTCTCACACACATTTTTCTCTATGTGCATTACATCTAACTGATGACGAACAAGCAACTTCTTCCAATATTCAAGTTCAAAAAAAATTGATTTTTTATGCCACAATTTAGCTCTCTCATCAATACTTTCTTTTTTCTTCTTTGAACTTTTCTTCTTACCCCATGTATTATCAAACCCGACCAGATAGTTGAAAATTTCTTCACCAGATAATGGTTTTTTTACAACACTCTTCTCTTGTTGATTGTTGAAATCTTTTTTTCTTTTACGAAAAGGATGTTCAAGTGGGAGGAACTTTCTATGCCCAAGGAAGCATACTTTTTTGGACTTTGGCAACCATTGTGAACTTGTACTATCTGAACATACAGGACATGCATAATAACCTTTGGTAACACACCCCGAAAGATTACCATATGCAGGAAAGTCATTTATAGTCCAAAGTAGTACTGCTCTCAGATTGAAGTATTCTTTCTTATACGCATCAAATGTCTTAACACCGTTTTCCCATAAGAGTTTTAGATCTGCTATCAATGGTGCCAAGTAGACATCAATATTGTTACCAGGTTGGTTCGGCCCTGATATCAATAGAGTCAACATCATGAATTTTCTAGACATACACAAATAAGAGGGTAGATTATATGTTATTAGGGTAACCGGCCAACACGTATGTTTGGAACTTAATGACTTATGAGGATTGATACCATCAGCAGACAAGGCTAATCTAAGATTTCTACTTTCTTTACCAAAATCTTTCCATGTGTTGTCAACAAGCTTCCAAGAGGGGGAATCACGAGGATGAGTTAGCTTACCATTACTAACCCGGCCTTGTGCATGCCAAGTTAGGTCATGTGCAGTTTCTGGCAACGAAAACATTCTCCTAAACCTTGGGATGGGAGGAAAATACCATAAAACTTTTGAAGGCACGTTTTTGGTATTCGTCTTCCAACGAGAGGCACCACAAGTTGGACACTGAGAAGCGTCCTTATGTTCTTTCCAAAATAGAACACAATCGTTTTCACAAGCATGAATCTTTTCATAATTTAGACCTACTCCTTTTAGCAACTTCTTGGCCTCATATATCGAGCAAGGGATTGTATTGTCTAATGGTAAGATATCTTTTAGGACACCCAATAAAGCATCAAAACTAATATCAGACCAACCAAATTGACCCTTTAATTGTTGGAATTTCAATAATCCACTAAGAGCATTGTACTTTGACCCTACGTAAAGTGGTTTATCACATTCTTCAAGAAGTGATTTCAAGGAATCAGGTTCTTTCTCTGCATATGTGAAGGCATCATGTAGCATTTCCTTTGTACAATAAAATTCGGGAGGTCTCGATTCATTTGGGCATTCAAAATCAAGCTTGGGAAGTTTTTCTCCATGGAAAGACCATATCTTATAGTTTTCATTGAAACCATTGGCAAACAAATGAAAACGCACGTTGTCAATTGAGTGGTGACACAGATTGATACACTTTACGCAAGGACATGGAATAACATCTAAGTTTTGATTGTTACTTTGCGCAAACTCTAAAAAAGCCCTCACGCCTTCTTCATACACATTTGATAATCGATCATATGTAATCCATGACTTATCCATGACTATTTCTGGGGTTGTCAACTGAAATACATAAAACTAACAAAAGCTAAAGTAAATCATGTAAAAAGGTCTACATTTTAACCGCTTTTAAGGGTTTAGTCACAATTAGTTTTGCACTCTACTATGGATACTAATTGTGCTCATTACTCAGGTAATTATATACTATATGTTAGTCCTCTGTTTGAATTTTAGCAACATTGCAATAGACCTAGATAACTTAATCAAGTATCAAGAAAGTGGTCTTGAGTATATAAAAAGGTACAAAACACATTTGTATACCATATTAAGTTACTGTTAAAGCAGAGTTTCTAGAGCATGCTAGTGGAACTATATATCACATACAGCCTTAAAAAAGATCCAAATAATACCAAAACAGAGTTTCTAGAGCATGCTAGTGGAACTATATATCACACAAGGACCTATATTAAGTTACTGTTAAAGCAGTTTAGTAACTAACCTTTCAAAGTAAACCTGTTTTTAACTAGAGAAAACAAGCATATAGACGTGCGATTTCATTCTTGAGTGATCATATAAAGGATGAGACTAATATATCATACAAATCATTTATTGCTGCAACAAATACCAACTTGCAGATATTTTTATTAAACACCTCAAATCATCAACATCTATGAAGCTAAAAAAGTTTTTTAAGTATCTATACTTTGAGCGAGGACTTGCATGTTAGAAGAGCTTTGAACATGGAGATTTACACACATCACTTATTTACATATCATCAAATCTTATCTTTGAGAAATTCACGGAACTATAAGAAGTTTTCGTCTTTGCTACGCTTTAATTGGGCAGTCCGCGAGTGTTTTAGATTGCTAATCTAAGTTTTTTATTTGAAACTGTTTGCCTGTTTGTTAAGCTTATCTAAACGTTCTGTCTGATCATTTGTGAGTGAAATAAGCCACCTAAAATAAACCAATTCAAGTTGCTTGCTCAAACCAGCTTTTACATCAATAACCAATTAACAGATATGAATTTTTAAACAAGTAACCCTAACAAATAAATCAGAATTGAAAACAAAGTTGCAGAAACCAGCTTATTGATCAAAATTAAGCTCCCTAACTTCACTTATTTGATTCTAATTCTTCATCTCCACAACAACCAAATACATCACCTCCTTCATATATACATGATCCATCGATCACATATCAGAACCAAAAAAACGATTCATTAACTAAACCTTTAATCCTAATACTTGTGTAAATTTACGTTACAAATACACATTAATTCCTAGCATCAACCATATAGCAAATACGAACATCAAACTATTCAAACACGTACGAAATTCATATGCACAAACGAAAACTACGCACAATTCGTATACCAACCATATAGATAATCAACAAAAAGTGTATCTATGACGTACCTTGAAACAGTTGCGTTAAGAAGATGAATATAATAAGACGATCTACAAATCGATCTCCAAATCCTGGTGAAGCCTGGTGAGCGAATGTACAGAATCTGGTGAGCGATCTCCAAATCGATCACCGGAGGTTACAAACTATCTCTAAATCGAAGTCTCGGGGTGTGAAATCTGGTGAGCGATTGAGAAGATCTGGTGAGTTTACATGTCGTCGGACGTTCGGTGGTTTGCTCGCCGGTGAGGTGGTGGTGGTGGTGATGCGATTGACTTAGGGTTTGATTGTAATGTGCGTGTTCAATTTGGGATTGGAGCGATAGTGATGGTGATCTTCTGTAATGTGCGTGTTTAATTTGGGATTGGAGCAATGGTGGTGGTGTTTTTTTTTAATTAATGACATTTAAAGTATGACACATAAAAATTAATGTCAAGATTTCCTTTAAATTTGAGTAAATATGACATACTTTTAATAACACACCATTTTACATGTCATAAAACTAGTGTGTGTCAACGTTTGCGTGTCATTAAAGGTCTTTTTTGTAGTAGTGATGGAAAATGAACGTGTTCAATCGGTGATGCAAAACGGACCAGTTCAATCGATTATGAAAAAGGAAGCAGGTAAACAATCGTTGATAGAAGATAAAACAGATAAACAATCCTCTTCCACAATGAAATGTATTACACATATCTAGTATGAAAACGTATGTGAATTGATACATTTTATGACAACGAACAGTAGCACAAATATCTAGTTTCACAAATTGCTAGGTTTTGAAAGCGCTACTATAAGTATAGTTTTTTTTAATAATGTTAAGGATTGTTTATATGTACTACATATGTGCAGTATCTGAATAGATGTTAATATTGATGCAAGTGTTAGTGTTTTATCTCTACTGCATATGTGTAGCACATGTGTTGTATGTTAATAGATGTTGATGCCGATGACGTTATCTCCAATAGTTTCAGGTGTGTATGTGTGCTGCATATGTGTAGTATCTTAATAGACGTTTATTTTGTTATTAAATTGTTTATGTCTATTGCCTATGAGTAGTATGTTAATAGCTGCTAATGCTAATGTTATTAATTCCAATAGTTTAGGTGCTTATGTGTAATGCATATGTGTAGTTCTGAATAGATGTTCATGTTGTTATTAAATTGTCTATGTCTAATGCCTATGAGTAGTATGTTAATAGCTACTAATGTCGATGCTGTTAATTCCAATAATTTAGGTGCTTTTGTGTAATGCATATGTGTAGTTCTGAATAGATGTTGATGTTGTTGTTAAATTGTTTATTTCAATGGTCTATGAGTAGTGTGTGTATCTGAATAGATGTTAATGTAGTTATGCAGATGTTTAAAGTGTTTATGTGTAGTTTTCTAAAAGATAGAAATATTGTTTTCCAAGTATTTATGTCTACTACATATGTATATTAACTAAGTAGATGTTAATTTTGATGTTGTCCATGATGTATTACATTAGATAAGTAGATGTTAGTTTTAATTTTCAATATTAATAGATGGTGATATCGTAATATATGGTGATCTTGATGTTGTTATATATATGTTTTTGTTTGCACTACATAGGTTTACAAATTGATGGAAATGTTAATGTTTTTACCTTGTTAATCTGTTTTTCGTACTGTTTATGTGAAGTTTAATTAAACATGTTCATACTAATGTTGTTCTGCAAGTGCTTACATATATACTGCATATGTGTAGGATCTGAGGTTGCATCAACGAAACAACAAGTAACAACGGCTGTGAATAAGTTAAAAGTTTGGCTTTTCAACAATTAAGCAAAAGACAACTAATAAATAAGTAAAGAAAACCAAAAAAAATAGAAGTAGAGGAAGATAAATAATTTGGTAAGTTATATTTATCTGTAATGCACTATGCTTCACGTTAAGTTACCTAATGAAATGTGTTGTGAAAACAGATAAAGAGCTCAAAATGAAATTGGAAAAGAAACAAAAAAAACATAAAAGAATGAGCCAAATATAGACTCTGATACAAAAGGTATGTTTGATGTATAAATCTGTTTCTGATACTACATATATGTAGTAATGTTACTTCATATACGTAGTAAAGTTAACCATATACATAGTTAGTTTTTGGCAGTAAAAAGATCAAAATGATTCATAAATGAAATATTATTGCATAATCATGTATTAGAAGTCAAGAAGACTTCAAAAACAAAAACAATACAAACTAACAGAAGAAAAATGTGAAGAAATAGAAAAAGAAGAAGATTCTGATGATAGCCTTAAAGATATTTAATTTTTTATAAGTAAATATATTTACAATTGTTACTGCATATCTAATAATGGCTAGTTAATTGACGTTTTCTTAGAATTAGTGCATGAAAAAAGATGAAAGAAAGGTTAAAGGCCTGAAAGAAGTCAACTGGCCTGGGTTAAGAACACGTACAACACCTCGCCAACTTAATCTGGCACTTCAAACACTGTCAAAGAAACAGAGGGATGCAGTTAGAAGAATGAGATTTTGAAAATATATCAATGGTTATGGATGCATCCCTGCGAAACTTGGTCATTTTGTAGTTGACCGCTTTAAGCCTGAATTAATGGCCATAGACTTAGGAAGTGTTAAAGCAGAGGTGGATTGTGAGTCGTTGCATCAACTACTTAGAGTACCATATGGTGGGATAACCTTGACATCCTGTGAATATAAGAATGGTTTTGAAGGAACCTGAAGCAATGGAGGGAAATGTATAAAAATAAGTATGTGGGACCTTCTAAGATTGTGCAAAGAATAGAGAAAAATGCTGATGATGATAGTATCATGTTCAAGTTGGATTTCTTGGTATTGTCTATGAGCACAATGGTGGAGTGCCAAAAACATGAAAAATGTGCCCTTGATTTTCTACTCTACTTTTCAGATGATACAAAGATTGAGGAGATTGACTGGTGCAGTTTTATTTTGAAAAAAATTGAAGAATGTAAAGTTGGATGGACTAGATGTGATCACGACTCAAAATTCACAAGCCTGTTGACAATACTCACGGCTTGGGTTAAATTCTGTCGATATGTTATATCTTAAAAGATGATGCATAATGTTTATAGTTACATTGTTGGATATAAGTAGCCTTTTTGAATGTTACACCGTTAATGCTTTTGGAACTACTTATGTATGTTGCATATATGTAGTTAGGAAGGCTACATATATGTAGTTTGTTGTTTAGAATAGTAAAAACATTTTTTTTATCTTTAACATGTTTACTAATGAAATGTAAAAATTGCAGCTTCTGTATGTTGACAGAATTGTTTGCCCAACAATTAATGTAGAACGAAAAGTGGGCCCGCCCAAATTCCGTACAATGAAGAAATTATCTGAAAGAGAAACGTACGAGACAGAAATTAGAGTGTTTGGTACTGGTGAATTAAGGGACTTGTACCTCGATTGCGACCTCAACGGAAGTGAAGAAGAAGAAGAGATGGAAGTCGTAAAAGAATATTATGTAATTTTGTATCTGTTGACAATACTCACGGCTTGGGTTAAATTCTATCGATGTGTTATATCTTAAAAGATGATGCATGATGTTTATAGTTACATTGTTGGATATAAGTAGCCTTTTTGAATATTACACTGTTAATGCTTTTGGAACTACTTATGTATGTTGCATATATGTGGTTAGGAAGGCTACATATATGTAGTTTGTTGTTTAGAATAGTAAAAACATTTTTTTTATCTTTAACATGTTTACTAATGAAATGTAAAAATTGCAACTTCTGTATGTTGACAGAATTGTTTGCCCACCAATTAATGTAGAACAAAAAGTGGGCCCGCTCAAATTCCGGACAATGAAGAAATTATCTGAAAGAGAAACGTACGAGATAGAAATTAGAGTGTTTGGTACTGGTGAATTAAGGGAATTGTACCTCGATTGCGATCACGACGGAAGAGAAGAAGAAGAAGAGATGGAAGTCGTAAAAGAATATTATGTAATTTTGCAAACTGCATATGTGTAATATGTCACACTACATATATGGAACTGTTGAAACTAGTTGTAAAATGTCATATATTGAAAATTTAGTGAATAAGCAAGCACGGGAAAGATAAAACTGAGTAAAAAATACATAATTAAAAAGAATATAGTGAATAAGCAAACAAGGGATGATTTTATGGTGTTGCTTTTTGAATATGTCATACTGCATATGTGTAACAAAGTTCTTATAATCTGTTTTGGTCCCGCGAACCTAGGTGCACCATTCGCCCCAATTTTATTCAAACTCAACTTATGGATATACTCTTGATCTGAAAAACAAGATTCGTTTGGTTTTAGAAAAATCCATGTTCGCCTTATCAATAAGTCGATGATTAAGAGATTCCACAAATTCATAAAGAACATAAATTGTTGTTCCTCGACCCCCTTTAAACCTAATACGAGCCTTACAATCCATAACCTTAAAGTTGCTGCGACGAGAACGAGAACGCTACTACTAGCACTGGAGTCAAAACTCTGAAAAACTAGGTTTACCGGCTCTTATACACAACATATACTTATGAGTAGTAAAGCCTTTGAAGTGCTCAAACGAGTAGAAAAACTAGATTGGTCAGCTTACGATTGATACATATTGTCAGCATCTTCCCATTTATCATAAACCGTTCTTAAAACAGGTATATAATCAGCGGATACATCAGGCATCCAGTAGGTTGTTCATTTGTTGGTTGAAAAATGCTACTAGAAAAACCTCATTCATTAAGCAAAAATGACATAATAAATGTGAATATTCTATATAAATTGTTAAAAACAATAACATTGCACACAACATACTAAAAACAGAAAATCAGCATATGACAGATACTACCATTTAACACACGTATAAACAACATTAATACAAATTACACCATCAAAGTTATACAAGTTCATCAGTCATATTACATATATGTAACATCTACAATAAGATTTAACATTTTTACTTGTACAACTCACTCATACTACATATATGTAATACTAGCAATTATAGGCGTACTCAACATATATAGATCTATATAACATATATGTAGTACACAAAATAAGAGTTTACATTGTTCACTATACATAAAAGTCATGTTACATATATGTAATATTCTCAATTTCATTCATACTATATATCCAGATCTATATAATATATATGTAGCATAGAAAATAAGAATTTACCGTCTTCATCAACACCGGCAAATTACAAAAAAGGAACGTCAGATGATGAAGATGAGCTCGTTTCAACATTCGGATCCATTGAATTTTGTTCTTCCAACTTATTTTAATCGAACACGGTTTCATTAACATCCTTCGCAGCAACGATATTTGTAAAACTCTCAGAAGAATCAACTAAATCCATAGAACATCAATACAACCTAAGTAAATTAGAAAATCGGTGTATAAGAATTCGCGATTGAAGGATTTAAAAAAACAAAGAAAAACCTTCAATTAACGTCATGACGTGTTGTTTCAGTTTTGTTGTTGTAATCGATTAACTTTGAGTGACTGTTTAATGAGAATGAATGTTTGATGATGATGAACTGTGATTCGTTTGAAGAGGATGAACTTTTGTAGAAAATTGATGATGAAGATGAACTGTGTTGTAAGTGATTAACTTTGAGTGATCATTTGATGAGGATGAATGTTTTATAATGATGAACTTTGATTCGTTTGAAGAGGATGAGTTTTTGAAGAGGATTGATGATGAAGATGACTGTGAATCTCGTATGAAGAGGATGAGAGGATTATTGTGAGATATTTTGAGAAGATATCTCATGAGAATTGAAATTAAATGGTGAGAAATTGGTTTAAATGGTAAAATGACAACTATACCCTAGTTCTCTAGTTCTCAACATAATATGGAGTTCTCTCTTGATCCCTCCCCTATATATATATTCTGTTTTGTATGTATGTATGCTAAATTAAGGTTGCTAAATGCATAAACAATATATGTATGTGTAAGTTTAGATCAACAATAGCAGGTATATAATTGTATGTTTTTATCATGTATTTGTGTATGAAATCTCAACAAATTATTTTTCAATTACATGTAGTAACATCAATTTATATATGATCCTTGTAGGTATGTGTAGACTGTTCGTAGGCTGATATATATGTATATGAATACATTGGTTGTACGTGATTAACAGCAAGATGATTAGATATTGTATGTATATGTACGTGTTGTGTAAATGTGAACAAAATGTATCGCGTAGGGATATAAGATTGTAAATAACAACAATATTTAGATATAATGTATGCGTGTGTAGGTATAAATGATTAATGATGATGTGTTGCTACTGATGATTTGGGTTGAGTTTAAATTACATGAAAAAGTCACATATGTGTAAGTGTGTGGTTGATGATACGTGATAAGTATGTGTTATATATTTTCATACATGCGCCTATGAGTAATAAATAGCGATTGATTATTAAACAGGTCATAGGACGGTCTAGGATTTCGTTTTCATATATTTTTGCTGTGCGCTTCAAAGGTGAGTTCTTTGCCCGATTTTAAACATTTTTCGGGGAGAAAACATACAAATGATTTTACAGAGCCTTCGGGCAACTATTTTTACAGCGCCTTCGGGCAGACTACATTTTATACCTTCGGGTAGGGCCTTCGGGCAAGATTCTAACGGCTTTCGGGCTGCATTTTTATGCCTACGGGCAGGGCCTTCGGGCAACACTTTATGCCTTCGGGCGGGGCCAACTAAGGCTGCATTTTATACCTTCGGGTAGGGCCTACGGGCAGGTTTCGGTAAAAGTATAAATGCCTACGGGCAGGTTTTTATTAGGGCTTATAGTGCTTTACACGAATTGGAACCACATTCAAGTCCTTATAAAAGTTCGAGGTTGATTAATATATGATAGCGGGGAAATTTGAGTAGTACTACCGGGTTGCGACGGCACCCCACCCTTGACTGGGCGTCATGTGGTGCAGATTGTCCTTAATGGTTATGGGTCATCCTGGTTAGATGACGACAAGGCAAAAGTAACGTTTAGCTTTCATCTCGACGTGTTGACAAGCAATAAGCATACGGTCTTGCAAACCGCCTAATAAAATGGATTTTGTTTATCTGTGTTATAAACGGCATCTTTTATTTATATACAAAACTCATTGAACTCACCAACATTATGTGTTGACTCGTTTTAGTATGTTTTCTCAGGAAATTTAGGAGCACGAGCACGAATAGGACATGCATGCATTGGGTCGTCTTTTGGACTGTTATAAAAAAACTATATTTAATACTTTATTTAATTAATTTAGTTTATTATTTTTGTGCGCGGGATGTTGCGTACCAGATTTAATTATGCTTCCGCTAAAAGTTGGTTATTACTTTTAAACCCTGAATTTTGGTTTATTTACAACATTAAACATTTTGTTAAAATGTTGAGTCAGTGTTAACTGTAACTAATGGCTTGAGATCCTGGTATGTCACACACCCAACGGATACCCCGTTCGTGGAAAATTGAGGGTGTGACAGATTGGTATCAGAGCCATATGTTATAAGGAACTAGCATTTCATTGCATATAGTCTATAACTTTAAGCATTTAGTTACACTCACACTGCACAGTAGTACCATAGTTAGAAATAGTGCTTGTTTGCCTATACGTGTTACATTTTATGTGCCTACTTGATATAGAATCTTTATAAATAAAGAATCCTTATACGAATTACTGTGTCCTTATCCTAAACATGAATTTAAAATTTCCCGCCTAAGTCTAATTCTTCTCCGTACGATGTGACTGAGTCTTCTTCTCGAGGTGCCAAGAGGCCAAGATGTGAGACTGACGACTGCAACTGTTTTGACCCGTTTGAGGCTATCTCTGCCTAGAGTTCGTGAAGTGGAGCGTAAGTTTATTCAGCATATCATTCATTCCTCATGCTTTGTGGTAGCTTATGTTAGTGAATGATTCCATCAACACTCCTTAACTAAAAGTTAATACTTAAAATGATCAATTCCCAACCACACTTTCTAATATAACTTCTAGTTGATCAATACAGAATTGAGGACTAAGCTTTAAATAGCCTTTTATCTTTGGCTCTTGGCCAATTCTTGGTACTCGATATTATATTCTTTGGGACGTTATCACAGTAGATAGGTGGGATTAGGGTGAACATGCAAGACAAATTAGTATCACGGGTGCACACGAGATAGTAATTTGTAGTGCATGTGAATCCTGGTGAGACCTAACTCGGGGATAAGCGGTTCTTAGGTGTAATTTTTCACTTGAAATTTTTCCACTATCAGTAGAAATTCTTGTAAGCCACACTTGACTAGTGGCTGGTGTAGTGAAACCTGTTCGCTAAATAATGGAACGTTACCATCACGTTGAAGAGTTTTACGGACTCGCGAAAGCGTCATCAATAATATCTCCGTGAATCTAAATCGCTCTCAATAATAGATAAGTTAATGTAGTATTTATTGTAAAAAAAAATTAATTAATAACAACTAGAATTTTGTGCTAACCTTAAGCATTACTATTCCGAATAACAACCTCTCATTTCGTTTCATCCCTATACTTCTTTACAGCTTCTACAAAATATAAGGGTTGATGCTCTTATTTGCATTTGACACTTCAAGCGTGCGATGTCTTTCATTCGATTTAATTAAGAGAATCTACCTTGTATCTAATAAACTTCCTTGATCAAAACTATTTAAAGTGCAATATAAGCAATTGACACTTAATCTTTCTAAACCATAAAGATCCTAATAGAAGAAACCACATACTTAATGAAATTATTGAAGTTACACGATACAAGTAGCAAAATAACATGGTATTTGATCCGTTTAAACTCTGAACCTCAATCAGATTGTCATCTCTCACCATCTCTTAAACATTCTAATGGCAGATTCAAACACTACCACTCAATGATTCTTGGTATTCAAATCCGTGCTAGCATCTTATTGTTTAGAAACCTTTATCAAATTAATTCGTAACCTAACACCCATATTTTATAACGAGTACTGCTAGGTCACACTAGTGAACCAACAAGATTAAACAAATTTTCTATTGGAATAGAAATACAAAATTCTTGAAAATTTTCTGTATGAGAAAATGCTTGGCGCATCGTATATCCCCCCCTTCACGTTTACTAACAATAACAATCATTACACCCTTAAGGGTTTGGAACAACTCGTGTTTCAAATACGTTAACCCTTTATATCGTAGTAGCTATCCAACCACTAGTTATTCTAATTACAACAAACCTGATGATCATCGAAATCAACAAGTTATATGTTTCTTGACTCCATTCTCTTCTATTCACAAGGTCTCTAATGATGAATGAAACTCTCGATTCATAAGTATTGGTGTTCTCACAAGACATGATTCAACAACGCAAAAAAAAAATTAATTAATAATAATAATAATAAATATATATATATACACACACTCAATGGAGAGATCATTCTCTCTTTACGTTGTATACATTCCATACCAACACAACAATCCATAATCGCATATTGATCCCTTACTTACTAAATTGATCTTTTGATATTTGAGTAACGGCTCGAAATCGCGTTAATCTAAATTCTCAAAACAAGGTGATCATCAATTGTCTCTTTAAATCTTATTTGATGACTTCAAAAAAAAAAAAAAAAAAACTTAGGTCCCCATCAGTCCCATAATACATTGTATAGTTTCAAGCAGAACATGGAACGCAGTCCATGCTAAAAGCGTAAAGATCTGATAATGCATAGGCATCCCAAGATATTTAAAAAGAACAATAACAAACAATAATGATACACATTAAATTTTCGGGACGAAAATTTCTTTTAACAAGGGGATGATATGACAACCTAAAAAAAAAAAAAAAATTCTTTTCTTTTGTTCAAGTTCGTTGCAGGCAACCAATGACGCGGCGTAATTTTCGGGACGAAAATTCAATTAACAAGGGGATGATGTGACACCCCGTAATTTCAGGTTAACACCATTGACCTGTTCTCGTTAAATTCAGTTAAACTATGTTAAAAAAATTTATGGCTCGGTTCGTAAATCAAACAATGTAAGTTTAGGGTCCGTTCGGTAATTAACGAAAGTTAAACTTATTAACTCAAAATACAAAATGACAAACTATTAAACTCTAGGGGTCCAAGTGTGAAAATTAAAACAAATTAAACAAACCCTATGCAAAGATGCGATATGTATGTAAAGTGGTAGGCACAAGTCATATGTGATCGGCATGTGTATGACAGTATGTAGAAACAACCCAACGGGTCACGGTTATTATCGTTTTCGTTCCGAGTGTTCGATTGGGTATCGGTCTCGTTACGAGTTACGTATTTGTTCGGTTCGATTTATTGTGTTAATTGTAACTACCTGTGATCGGTTGTGTATACATGCGTTGATAGATAGGAAAATATATATATATGTATAGGATGTGCTGCAATATATATATGTATGCGATGCGTGAATATATGTTTAAGATGCAACATTGAGTATGTATATAAGTATGAATGAGTGCGGATATGTATGCATGCATAGAATTAGCAACATAAGTAACAATTGAAGCTTATATATATATATGTGGACGATCGTGATGTAGGTAGTAATTGTATATAGGTTGCCATGAATGTTCATGTATGTATGTATGATTTTAGTACCAGTTATCGTAGTGAAGCTAAGCAGGTCATATACGTATGATTATGTGTAGATGTATTCGCGATTGTGATGTGCGTATGTGCACTGCCATGTATTATATGTGTGTGTAGGAGCATAATAGAAGCAGTATAGGAGTAGGTGCAGGTGTATATATATGTATGTGTTTTGTCATGTTTGCATGTATGCTTAGTATGTAGGCATATATATATATATATATATATATATATATATATATATATATATATATATATATATATATAGATATAATGTCAAATGTAAACCACTCCTTAAAATGTAAACCAATGCACCTCGACCTAGATCTTCCATTATTATTTTTTTTGTTGGATCAACATCATTACAAATATACAATGCTAGATTTTTCATGCATTTATGCAAATTCACATTCGTTTTTAATTTGACACATGTGTTACTCGTAATTATTTGCATAAAATGCAAAATAATGATATTTTTACGTATATATACATATATACGTAAAAATAATGTTATTTTTTTGTTGGACTAACATTATTACACATATGCAAAGTTAAATACTTCAACAATACGTACAAAATTGCCCTCCCTTAACAAATAACACATGTGTACTTTGTACCTACACATGTTTAACATATATATATGTAACACATGTGTCATATTAAAAATGAATGTGAATTTACATAAATGCTTGAAATATCTAGCATTGTGTATGTCTAATGATGTTAATCCATCAATAAAAACAATAATAATCAAAGATTTAGGTCAAGGTGCATTGGTTTACATTTTAAGGAGTGGTTTACATTTTACATATCCCTTATATATATATATATATATATATATATATATATATATATATATATATATATATATATATATATATATATTCTGTTTTGTATGTATGCTAAATTAAGGTTGCTAAATGCATAAACAATATATGTATGTGTAAGTTTAGATCAACAATAGCAGGTATATAATTGTATGTTTTTATCATGTATTTGTGTATGAAATCGCTACAAATTATTTGTCAATTACATGTAGTAACATCAATTTATATATGATCCTTGTAGGTATGTGTAGACTGTTCGTAGGCTGATATATATGTATATGAATACATTGGTTGTACGTGATTAACAACAAGATGATTAGATATTGTATGTATATGTACGTGTTGTGTAAATGTGAACAAACTGTATCGCGTAGGGATATAAGATTGTAAATAACAACAATATTTAAATATAATGTATGCGTGTGTAGGTATAAATGATTAATGATGATGTGTTGCTACTGATGATTTGGGTTGAGTTTAAATTACATGAAAAAGTCACATATGTGTAAGTGTGTGGTTGATGATACGTGATAAGTATGTGTTATATATTTTCATACATGCGCCTATGAGTAATAAATAGCGATTGATTATTAAACAGGTCATAGGACGGTCTAGGATTTCGTTTTGCATATATTTTTGCTGTGCGCTTCAAAGGTGAGTTCTTTGCCCGATTTTAAACATTTTTCGGGGAGAAAACATACAAATGATTTTACAGAGCCTTCGGGCAACTATTTTTACAGCGCCTTCGGGCAGACTACATTTTATACCTTCGGGTAGGGCCTTCGGGCAAGATTCTAACGGCTTTCGGGCTGCATTTTTATGCCTACGGGCAGGGCCTTCGGGCAACACTTTATGCCTTCGGGCGGGGCCAACTAAGGCTGCATTTTATACCTTCGGGTAGGGCCTACGGGCAGGTTTCGGTAAAAGTATAAATGCCTACGGGCAGGTTTTTATTAGGGCTTATAGTGCTTTACACGAATTGGAACCACATTCAAGTCCTTATAAAAGTTCGAGGTTGATTAATATATGATAGCGGCGAAATTTGAGTAGTACTACCGGGTTGCGACGGCACCCCACCCTTGACTGGGCGTCATGTGGTGCAGATTGTCCTTAATGGTTATAGGTCATCCTGGTTAGATGACGACAAGGCAGAAGTAACGTTTAGCTTTCATCTCGACGTGTTGAATTGGTAATAAGCATACGGTCTTGCAAACCGCCTAATAAAATGGATTTTGTTTATCTGTGTTATAAACGGCATCTTTTATTTATATACAAAACTCATTGAACTCACCAACATTATGTGTTGACTCGTTTTAGTATGTTTTCTCAGGAAATTAAGGAGCACGAGCACGAATAGGACATGCATGCATTGGGTCGTCTTTTGGACTGTTATAAAAAAACTATATTTAATACTTTATTTAATTAATTTAGTTTATTATTTTTGTGCGCGGGATGTTGCGTACCAGATTTAATTATGCTTCCGCTAAAAGTTGGTTATTACTTTTAAACCCTGAATTTTGGTTTATTTACAACATTAAACATTTTGTTAAAATGTTGAGTCAGTGTTAACTGTAACTAATGGCTTGAGATCCTGGTATGTCACACACCCAACGGATACCCCGTTCGTGGAAAATTGAGGGTGTGACAGATTGGTATCAGAGCCATATGTTATAAGGAACTAGCATTTCATTGCATATAGTCTATAACTTTAAGCATTTAGTTACACTCACACTGCACAGTAGTACCATAGTTAGAAATAGTGCTTGTTTGCCTATACGTGTTACATTTTATGTGCCTACTTGATATAGAATCTTTATAAATAAAGAATCCTTATACGAATTACTGTGTCCTTATCCTAAACATGAATTTAAAATTTCCCGCCTAAGTCTAATTCTTCTCCGTACGATGTGACTGAGTCTTCTTCTCGAGGTGCCAAGAGGCCAAGATGTGAGACTGACGACTGCAACTGTTTTGACCCGTTTGAGGCTATCTCTGCCTAGAGTTCGTGAAGTGGAGCGTAAGTTTATTCAGCATATCATTCATTCCTCATGCTTTGTGGTAGCTTATGTTAGTGAATGATTCCATCAACACTCCTTAACTAAAAGTTAATACTTAAAATGATCAATTCCCAACCACACTTTCTAATATAACTCCTAGTTGATCAATACAGAATTGAGGACTAAGCTTTAAATAGCCTTTTATCTTTGGCTCTTGGCCAATTCTTGGTACTCGATATTATATTCTTTGGGACGTTATCACAGTAGATAGGTGGGATTAGGGTGAACATGCAAGACAAATTAGTATCACGGGTGCACACGAGATAGTAATTTGTAGTGCATGTGAATCCTGGTGAGACCTAACTCGGGGATAAGCGGTTCTTAGGTGTAATTTTTCACTTGAAATTTTTCCACTATCAGTAGAAATTCTTGTAAGCCACACTTGACTAGTGGCTGGTGTAGTGAAACCTGTTCGCTAAATAATGGAACGTTACCATCACGTTGAAGAGTTTTACGGACTCGCGAAAGCGTCATCAATAATATCTCCGTGAATCTAAATCGCTCTCAATAATAGATAAGTTAATGTAGTATTTATTGTAAAAAAAAATTAATTAATAACAACTAGAATTTTGTGCTAACCTTAAGCATTACTATTCCGAATAACAACCTCTCATTTCGTTTCATCCCTATACTTCTTTACAGCTTCTACAAAATATAAGGGTTGATGCTCTTATTTGCATTTGACACTTCAAGCGTGCGATGTCTTTCATTCGATTTAATTAAGAGAATCTACCTTGTATCTAATAAACTTCCTTGATCAAAACTATTTAAAGTGCAATATAAGCAATTGACACTTAATCTTTCTAAACCATAAAGATCCTAATAGAAGAAACCACATACTTAATGAAATTATTGAAGTTACACGATACAAGTAGCAAAATAACATGGTATTTGATCCGTTTAAACTCTGAACCTCAATCAGATTGTCATCTCTCACCATCTCTTAAACATTCTAATGGCAGATTCAAACACTACCACTCAATGATTCTTGGTATTCAAATCCGTGCTAGCATCTTATTGTTTAGAAACCTTTATCAAATTAATTCGTAACCTAACACCCATATTTTATAACGAGTACTGCTAGGTCACACTAGTGAACCAACAAGATTAAACAAATTTTCTATTGGAATAGAAATACAAAATTCTTGAAAATTTTCTGTATGAGAAAATGCTTGGCGCATCGTATATCCCCCCCTTCACGTTTACTAACAATAACAATCATTATACCCTTAAGGGTTTGGAACAACTCGTGTTTCAAATACGTTAACCCTTTATATCGTAGTAGCTATCCAACCACTAGTTATTCTAATTACAACAAACCTGATGATCATCGAAATCAACAAGTTATATGTTTCTTGACTCCATTCTCTTCTATTCACAAGGTCTCTAATGATGAATGAAACTCTCGATTCATAAGTATTGGTGTTCTCACAAGACATGATTCAACAACGCAAAAAAAAAATTAATTAATAATAATAACAATAATAAATATATATATATACACACACTTAATGGAGAGATCATTCTCTCTTTACGTTGTATACATTCCATACCAACACAACAATCCATAATCGCATATTGATCCCTTACTTACTAAATTGATCTTTTGATATTTGAGTAACGGCTCGAAATCGCGTTAATCTAAATTCTCAAAACAAGGTGATCATCAATTGTCTCTTTGAATCTTATTTGATGACTTCAAAAAAAAAAAAAAAAACTTAGGTCCCCATCAGTCCCATAATACATTGTATAGTTTCAAGCAGAACATGGAACGCAGTCCATGCTAAAAGCGTAAAGATCTGATAATGCATAGGCATCCCAAGATATTTAAAAAGAACAATAACAAACAATAATGATACACATTAAATTTTCGGGACGAAAATTTCTTTTAACAAGGGGATGATATGACAACCTAAAAAAAAAAAAATTCTTTTCTTTTTTTCAAGTTCGTTGCAGGCAACCAATGACGCGGCGTAATTTTCGGGACGAAAATTCAATTAACAAGGGGATGATGTGATGTAGGTCCATATCAACCTTGAATCAACAGATTTGTGAAGATTTGGATAAAAATAACATAAAACATGATAAACAAGGAAGAACAATGAAGAACATAATGAAAGAACAAACAAGAAATTACTCAAATCTTCATATGCTTCCATAGAATTGCTTTGATTTTGTTTACATGTGTAACCTCCCAATTCTAGGCTATGTTTCAAGCAAACTAAACCCTAACTAAACTAATCTATATATAGTGAATGTTCAATCCACTTAATTACATATTAACCCCCTAGACTTAGTTTAATTAGGAAAAATACAAATAAACCTAAAATGTGACTACAACTTGATTAAATATATTTTGTTGACACAAAATATATTCTTTACAATAATGCTCCTAGTCACGATCTATCTTTAACGTCTTCTTCGTCCTGAACACTTCATATGACTTTAATCATGACATTGACTTTTGTTGACTTTGACTACATTGATAATATAGACTATCATTTTCAGACCCAACAATACTCCCCCTTAGTCTATCATTATCAACATCCTCAATTGAGTTCAGCTCCGGTCAAAGTCAACAAATGAGCGATCTTCTATATCTCCCCCTTTATTGAAGCTTTTCGACATTGTAGGCAAAGATTGATCCATTAACTCCCCCTACTTGTAAGCTTCTCCATCTTTTAATTTTGGCCCAAAGATTGACAAAATAAACACCCGGCCAAACATTAAACGAACCAACTCCAACACGGCTCAAAATTTAGAACACTAACTCCCGGCCACTTGAACACAATTTTCCTTATAATGATCTTGGCCCGACTGATTAAACATTAGCTTCCAGCCCAAATCACACTTGTCTCGGCCCATAAGAAAAACAATTAGCCCCGGCCAATATAAAACGAACCAAATCCAACTAAAGCCCAACAAATATTAATACACACTTAACCCACTCTTTCAACCAAATTTCAGCCCAAATTTCGACCCAGCATGACACAAATTTCGGCCCAACAAAACCTAAGCCCATTACAAGTAAATAACCCCATCCCTAACCCTAACCCTAATTCCTTTTTTTTAAAAATTTCAGCCGTTTTTTTTTTTTTTTTTTTTTTTTGTTTCATTTAACAGTAACTCAACAACACAACCACAACATCATCGATCTCTCTCTCATGTTCAACCTGCTGCTTCTTCTTCTTCCTTGCAAACAACACAAACACAAACATAGATTGCTGCTTCTTTATCAATAAAAAACCACAAAGGCAGCAGCTTCTTCTTCTTGCCATGAATTTGACCCACAAGCACAAACAAACAAGTCGATCTGCTGCAGCTACTTGTCTTGTTTTTTGTTCGAAACTCGGCATCAACACAGCAACAAACATACACACGTACCAGATCTGCTCCGTTTCTTTTCCTGGTTCGAAACAAGCTGCTGCTCTTGTTTTTCATACACAAACGAACGAACGGTATCTTGTTCTACAACACCACGTGCTTCAACTTCTTGAACAAACACACGCTCACTACATACTCGATCTGCTGTAGCTTTCTTCTTCTTGTAACAGTAACAGTCGATCTGCTGCTGTTTTGTTTTAACAATGGAAGCTGCTTCTTCTTCTACTTTTCTGTTGTTTCTTTTAAGTGATGTTAAAGGTGAAACGGAGCGGTGGTACGGTTAGGTAGAGGTGGTGTTGGTGTGATAGTGACGAGGTTCAGTGGTGGTTGTGAAGACGATGGGGGAAGGGTTTGGTAACGGGTGAATGTGGTACGGGTTAGGGTTTGGTGTATGGATCTGTTTGGTTATGGTGATGGTGAATGGGTTTTGGTTTAGGGTTAAGGGTTTTGATGTATGTTTTGGTATGAATTTGAGATGAACTAGATGAGTAGATGATCAGATCTGGTTTGGGTATATGTTGGAATCGAGTTTAAAAACCCAGATCTGAGTTGTAGAGACAATAGATGATAATGATGAATCTTCAACAAATCTGATGAAATTTGGTTCAAAATGGATCCTTTTTAGGCTCTGATACCATTTTGTAGGTCCATATCAACCTTGAATCAACAGATTTGTGAAGATTTGGATAAAAATAACATAAAACATGATAAACAAGGAAGAACAATGAAGAACATAATGAAAGAACAAACAAGAAATTACTCAAATCTTCATATGCTTCCATAGAATTGCTTTGATTTTGTTTACATGTGTAACCTCCCAATTCTAGGCTATGTTTCAAGCAAACTAAACCCTAACTAAACTAATCTATATATAGTGAATGTTCAATCCACTTAATTACATATTAACCCCCTAGACTTAGTTTAATTAGGAAAAATACAAATAAACCTAAAATGTGACTACAACTTGATTAAATATATTTTGTTGACACAAAATATATTCTTTACAATAATGCTCCTAGTCACGATCTATCTTTAACGTCTTCTTCGTCCTGAACACTTCATATGACTTTAATCATGACATTGACTTTTGTTGACTTTGACTACATTGATAATATAGACTATCATTTTCAGACCCAACATGTGACACCCCGTAATTTCAGGTTAACACCATTGACCTGTTCTCGTTAAAATTCAGTTAAACTATGTTAAAAAAAATTTATGGCTCGGTTCGTAAATCAAACAATGTAAGTTTAGGGTCCGTTCGGTAATTAACGAAAGTTAAACATATTAACTCAAAATACCAAATGACAAACTATTAAACTCTAGGGGTCCAAGTGTGAAAATTAAAACAAATTAAACAAACCCTATGCAAAGATGCGATATGTATGTAAAGTGGTAGGCACAAGTCATATGTGATCGGCATGTGTATGACAGTATGTAGAAACAACCCAACGGATCACGGTTATTATCGTTTTCGTTCCGAGTGTTCGATTGGGTATCGGTCTCATTACGAGTTACGGATTTGTTCGGTTCGATTTATTGTGTTAATTGTAACTACCTGTGATCGGTTGTGTATACATGCGTTGATAGATAGGAATATATATATATGTATAGGATGTGCTGCAATATATATATGTATGCGATGCGTGAATATATGTTTAAGATGCAACATTGAGTATGTATATAAGTATGAATGAGTGCGGATATGTATGCATGCATAGAATTAACAACATAAGTAACAATTGAAGCTTATATATATATATATATACATATATATATATATGTGGACGATCGTGATGTAGGTAGTAATTGTATATAGGTTGCCATGAATGTTCATGTATGTATGTATGATTTTAGTACCAGTTATTGTAGTGAAGCTAAGCAGGTCATATACATATGATTATGTGTAGATGTATTCGCGATTGTGATGTGCGTATGTGCACTGCCATGTATTATATGTGTGTGTAGGAGCATAATAGAAGCAGTATAGGAGTAGGTGCAGGTGTATATATATGTATGTGTTTTGTCATGTTTGCATGTATGCTTAGTATGTAGGCATATATATATATATATATATATATATATATATATATATATATATATATATATATATATATATATATATATATATATATATATATATATATATTCTGTTTTGTATGTATGCTAAATTAAGGTTGCTAAATGCATAAACAATATATGTATGTGTAAGTTTAGATCAACAACAACAGGTATATAATTGTATGTTTTTATCATGTATTTGTGTATGAAATCTCAACAAATTATCTGTCAATTACATGTAGTAACATCAATTTATATATGATCCTTGTAGGTATGTGTAGACTGTTCGTAGGCTGATATATATGTATATGAATACATTGGTTGTACGTGATTAACAGCAAGATGATTAGATATTGTATGTATATGTACGTGTTGTGTAAATGTGAACAAAATGTATCGCTTAGGGATATAAGATTGTAAATAACAACAATATTTAGATATAATGTATGCGTGTGTAGGTATAAATGATTAATGATGATGTGTTGCTACTGATGATTTGGGTTGAGTTTAAATTACATGAAAAAGTCACATATGTGTAAGTGTGTGGTTGATGATACGTGATAAGTATGTGTTATATATTTTCATACATGCGCCTATGAGTAATAAATAGCGATTGATTATTAAACAGGTCATAGGACGGTCTAGGATTTCGTTTTGCATATATTTTTGCTGTGCGCTTCAAAGGTGAGTTCTTTGCCTGATTTTAGACATTTTTCGGGGAGAAAACATACAAATGATTTTACAGAGCCTTCGGGCAACTATTTTTACAGCGCCTTCGGGCGGACTACATTTTATACCTTCGGGTAGGGCCTTTGGGCAAGATTCTAACGGCTTTCAGGCTGCATTTTTATGCCTACGGGCAGGGCCTTCGGGCAACACTTTATGCCTTCGGGCGGGGCCAACTAAGGCTGCATTTTATACCTTCGGGTAGGGCCTACGGGCAGGTTTCGGTAAAAGTATAAATGCCTACGGGCAGGTTTTTATTAGGGCTTATAGTGCTTTACACGAATTGGAACCACATTCAAGTCCTTATAAAAGTTCGAGGTTGATTAATATATGATAGCGGTGAAATTTGAGTAGTACTACCGGGTTGCGACGGCACCCCACCCTTGACTGGGCGTCATGTGGTGCAGATTGTCCTTAATGGTTATGGGTCATCCTGGTTAGATGACGACAAGGCAAAAGTAACGTTTAGCTTTCATCTCGACGTGTTGACAAGCAATAAGCCTACTGTCTTGCAAACCGCCTAATAAAATGGATTTTGTTTATCTGTGTTATAAACGACATCTTTTATTTATATACAAAACTCATTGAACTCACCAACATTATGTGTTGACTCGTTTTAGTATGTTTTCTCAGGTAATTAAGGAGCACGAGCACGAATAGGACATGCATGCATTGGGTCGTCTTTTGGACTGTTATAAAAAAACTATATTTATTACTTTATTTAATTAATTTAGTTTATTATTTTTGTGCGCGGGATGTTGCGTACCAGATTTAATTATGCTTCCTCTAAAAGTTGGTTATTACTTTTAAACCCTGAATTTTGGTTTATTTACAACATTAAACATTTTGTTAAAATGTTGAGTCAGTGTTAACTGTAACTAATGGCTTGAGATCCTGGTATGTCACACACCTAACGGATACCCCGTTTGTGGAAAATTGAGGGTGTGACATTAGCAAACTTGAAAGGTTTAGGTTTTCTATTATTGGTAAACGGGATTCTCAGGATACATGGAGAATGATCGGATACTCCTGAAGGTTGAACAAACACATTCGCTGATTTAAAAGTCTCAATAAACTCCAAGTTAGCCATTACACAATCAATATTTTTCATAATACCAGCGCCTCCCTTAGGTTTTTGAGACCATGTAAATCGCATCCCAGAACTAACAACATCCATGACCTTAATTCTTTACACACAATCCTGGAAGTCTCTCATTCTCGTGGTAAACTTGGATGAACCCACTACACTTTCTTCCACATGAAGCGCCTCATTAAAGTCACCCAAAACCACCCACAATTTATTTTTACAAATAAACAAAACTTTTGCAACTCCTTCCACAAAGTCCCTCCTCTGAATATATTGATTGTGGGCATACACAAAGGAGCAATACATACTCTTATTTTCCAATTTAAGTAAAATCTGAACATGCAGTACCTGTGGTGTCTGAGATAGAACCATAATATCAACTTCATCTGCATTCCACCCAAGAATAATACGAGTACCCTTATCACACATGCGATTATTCGATGTCCACTCCCATCATCGAAACACTTTATTGCACACCTTAACCAACTTAGACGCAATGACATGGGATTCCAATATAGCACAAACTTGAATATGATTATCATCCACTAACTGCTTCACCTCATTTTGTTTCAGGGGACGGTTCAAACCCATTATATTCCATGCTACAATACTAATCATTGGAAACGATGCACCAGGAGTGCTTTCCCCCTCAGAAGAATTTGAATTTATCCCCAGATTATTCTTTATCAGCAGTTCCGTTTCGTTATATACCTCCTCCACATCAGACTCATCCTTTATTCCACAATTATTCTTTTTGCTCGTCTCACCAACTTTAGTAGATTGTAGACTTATAAAACTGTTTCTTGTCAGAAGCACACTATCAATCATTAAACCATGTGAATTCTCTGCTTGCTTATCTTTACTAACCTTCGAATTATTGTGTATCGAATCCCCACGTTTAACCGGCTTATACTAGACTCTAGGTTTTTGTTTGCCCACTTGAAATCCACTTTTATTTCCCGAACTCTCCTTCCTTTTGACCTCTTGAAACCCATCCTTATCAGCTTTCGGCTGAACATTAGGCACCTGTTTGGGTTTGCATGGGCAGTTCTTTTCCTTATTCCCAAACACTTCACAAACAACACAACTTTGCGGCCTCCATTCATAATCAACCTTCATTACTTCCTTCACGTATCCATCCCCTTCACAAGTAGGGATGGCTATAGACAAGTTATCTTTAAGTTCCTTTGACGCATCAATTTCAATCATAGCCTGTGCGTAATTACTTCTACCCCAACCACCCAAACACATATTAGAAGTGTAAGTATCCAACCTTTTTGGATGACCCAATTTAGAAGCAAGAAGGCTTAGACCATCCTCAGTGAATGCAACAATTGGCACATCATATATTTTAACCCAAACCGCCACCTTCTTAATATCATCCTTCTTCAATTTCAAGGTAAGCGACCAGGTATTCAAGATTATTGGAACATTACGGATTAACCATGGTCCCCCTTCCAAAGCACCATTCATTCCTTCTTTAGATTCAATTTTAAAGAAGAAGAACCCATTCGCATTCATCATTGTTCTTTTTAGTCCAAACTTTGCCCACGCGCTCTTTACATACTAGTAAACCACTGTGAAAGGTAGTCGTTTTCCAAGAAAATAACCAACCAACGTGTTTTCAAACTTTGATTGCATAACGCGAATAGATTCTTTAGGTAAAACAACATCAATATTACCAATTTTACCCTCACTCTCCAATAACTGAAAGTTTACCTGTTGTTTTATACCTTCTGTTAGTTTAGCCGCATATGATTCCACTACAGGAGCTGCAGTAGTGGTTTCAATCGTTTCAGCATGTACTTGCGGTTCAACTTGTGCATGGGAATTCACATTAGGGTTTGACTTTTCCATTTTTGCATGCAATTCATGTTGTTGCTCCTTTGACACTGATTTCGATTTCCCTGGATCTCCCTTCACTTTATCCGAATCTTCCTTTGACAACATACCCTTAGTAGGTTTTAAGCAACTCTTTCTAACAATTATCCCGTCAATATTTCTGATTTTTTATGCCAGATTATGGGTCGACATTTATATCGAAACCCTAATATCAAACCCTAATTCAAGAACCCTTGATTGGTTAATAGGATTCGTACCACTCTAGCTAAGTTATATCAATAACAACGAATAGTGACAGGCCTACTAAGCAACTAGGAACTCAAGAAAACTGTTCGATAAAGTGTTAGGGTTATTTCCTAGTTAAGATTTACTTTGTATTTTGTTTATATGTTTGTATATAGTTTAGGGTCTATTTTGTTATATTCCTTAAACTTGTATTTTGTTGCTTTAAGCATGTAGTGAGAGAGTGTTAGGAGAGAGGCTAGATCACTTTTACACGTTAGAGAGAGAGTTAACTGTGTGTGATTTATTTCTCCTGCACTTGTACTACAAATTTGCTTTGATCATCAATATACAAAGAGAATTATGAGTATGAATTGTGTTTGTGATTGAACTGTTTGTTTGTGCGAATTATTCTGATCATTGTAAGTGATATTAACGATCCAATTGAACCTATCAATTGGTATCAGAGCTTTCGGTATTGTGTTCTTCGCTGTTCTTAAGCAAAACACTACAATATTGCTCAAATATCATGATCTGAATGAATTGTTGCTGTTTTTAGTTGTGATTCATCAGCATAATCACTTCTAATTCACAACGATTGTGCAAATTCTATCAGATTATCATCAGATCTGAAGAATTAAGAAGATTGAGAAAGTTACTATTCAATCAAATTTTTGCTCAATTTCATCAAATTTGATCATGTTTTGGATTGATTGAGATTAGGGATTGATAATCGGACCATTTCACAGCTTGTGTGTGAATTTTGGACGAATTGGACAAGTTTTTGACAAAACCCAGAAAATTCTCATGGAGAAGATGATGAACAGTATGAACTTGGTTGAAGATTAACTTGCCGGGTGATTAATTTGACTTAGACATTTTCCTTTGGACTTAGATTGAATAACAATTAGGTCCTGTGCAGCCGTGTAAAGGAATTTGTGCTTGTCGGGTGAAGAATTTGACGAAGAAAAGGTGTTACTGTTCAGCCGGATCAAACACTGTTGTGCCGGGTAAAACACTGTTACGCCGGGTGATTAACAAATTTCAGCCGGGTAATCATCAACTGTGTAGCCGGGTAAACAACTGTGCCGTGTGATCGAGAACTGTTCAGCCGGGTAAAGCCTTCTGCCGTGTCAAGATTCAAGCCGGGTCAAAGATTATTGCCGTGTCAAAGTTAACTATTCTGCCGGGTAACTGTTCTGCCGGGTGAAGAACCAAAGTTTACAACTGTTTAGCCGTGTGACTGTTTAGCCGTGTAAAGACTTTTTCTCTGCCGGGTGAAGAACAAAGACACTGTTTAGCCGGGTGAAGAAGGATTTTCACTGTTCAGCCGTGTGACTCATTTTAATTGTTTTTCAATACTTGTTTCTTATCTTGTCTTTAATTACTTGTCTTAATTTTTAGTATTTTACTTATCACTTTTCAAAAATTAACAAAAACCAAAAATATTTTCATTAAAAATTAAAAATGGCTCCTACTGATGATTCTGATAACCGTGTTCCTAGACTTGTCAATCGTGCAGATTTCAAGAACTGGACTATCAGGTTGAGACATCATTTGTGCTCTATTGACAATGACTTATGGAAATCCATTGAGAAGGGTCCTCATATTCCAACTCAGACTGCTCCAGACAGTGCAAGTACCTACACCAAAGACTCTACTGAACCTTATCCAGAAGATAATCTGTCAGCAGAAGATTTGAGGAAAGTAAAGAATGATAGCAAGGCTTATTCTTTAATGTGCAAGGGACTGCCACTACAAGTTTTGTCGAGATTGGATGCATATCAGACTGGTTATACATGTTTCAAGGCATTAAAGTCGATATGTGAAGGAGGAGAACAATTGAGAAGTTTGAAGAAATCAAAGTTGAAGAGACAATTGGAATTGTTTGAGCACATTAATGGAGAAACAGTACACCAGATGATGAACATGTTTGTTCACTTAACTACTGAGATGTCAAACCTCGGAGTTAAGACTGAACTTCAAGACTTGAATGATCGATTGTTATGTGCTTTGCCATCATCATGGAAGCAGACTGTTACTTTGTTGAAACATACTGAGAAATTTCCAATGGAATTAGATTTGCTTATTGGAAAGATTGAAGAAGTTGAGATTGATGAAGGATCAAGAAATACTGATAGATCAAGCTCACAAACTCAGTATAAGTATGTGGTAAATCCTGCCAATACTGTGGAGAATGCATTTCTTGCACAAGATGCAATGAAATTTGAAGAAGAGGGCGATTTATTCGTTGGTGCGAGTTTCTATACTGATTCAGCATACTTTCCAAATTCACCAACTTATTCTCAACCTCAATCTCCACCAAGAGCTCAAGTTCAAAATCAGAATCTAAAGAATCAAGTTGAAAATCAAAGTTCAAATGTTCAAGCTAAAGTGAAAGACGTAATGAATATTCTGTTGCAAGATGACGAGACCAAAACTGCTTTCACAACGTTTATGGCAAGTTTTCAAGCATACCAAGGAAGCCACTTAAGTCAAATGGACGTGGTTCTTCAAGACTTATTTGAGATGGATCCAGTTGACGTTGAAGAAATGGATTTGAATTGGCAAATGGTTATGGTTGCATATAGAACACAAAAGCATGCATATGTTAACCGAAGTTACAAGCCTCATGCAAACAAAACTGTTGGTTTTCACAAATCAAAGGCCAGATGTTTCAATTGTAACCAGTATGGTCATTTCTCAAGAGAATGCAAAGCTCCCAAGAATCAGAATTTCAATGACCAAGCTAGTTCAAGCAATCAAGGTCAAGGTCAAAGCTCGCAACAGTCTTCAAGTTATCAACAAAGAAATCAACGATACTTTCAGAAGCCATATCAAAGTCTTCCCATGCCGGAATTGAAAGATGAAGGAAAGAAACCAGAAGACCAAACAAAGGCACTGGTAGTGAGTGTAAAAGATGGATATGATTGGAGCGCATATGCAGAACAATTTACGTCTGATCTTACATCAAGTCTGGCACTAGTATGTGAAATAGAAGAAGACTGGTCTGAAGAAGGGGATGGAAAGATGATTGAAGATGTGAGTGAAGATTCTGAAGATTATGACTGGAGTGCAAAGTCTGATCCTGTTGAAGAATCTGAGTCTGAGATTGCACTGATGGCTACTGCCAATGAATCTTCATCTTCTACTGAACAACCAAAGGTTAGTAATGACTTACCCCCTAACTATGTTCCATTACCTGCTGATGTGAAGGAAAGGTTGTGTTCTGATCAATGCATTCAACAAGTAGAACATTATCGAACTCATTCATTTAAAATTGGTGATAAATTAAGTAAACATGAAAAACTTCATGAACAACTTAAAATTGATCATAAAATTTCTGATGAGAAGATTTTGTCACTAACTGAATCATGGAACAAAACTTTAAAAGAACTGGAACTTGTTACCAAACAACTTGAAGAAATGACAAAGAACTTTGAACAAGAAAAAGTTGCACATGCAGTCACTCAAGTTAAATTGAAAAAGGTCAAAAGTTGTAAAACAATGGTTGAACAACTTGTTAATGAAAGAGTAACAAAAACAAAACTGGATTGGGTTTTACTCATGAACCAATGCCAAATTCAATCACTCAAACCTTACCGGAAAACTTTAATGAATTTGATCATTCACCTGAAAATGAACGTAAATTTAAAGAAATTCAAAGAAGTAAATCCGAGTCCGAAGGATCTGAGGTGTTGATTGAAAGCTTGAAAGATGAAGATGACGTGACAATTGAAGCAGATGATGAAGCAAGCAACAAATCCGAAAACAAACTGGAGCCTGTTCTAATTCAACTCGTTGATTATCCAAAGCTTAATCCTGAACCAGAACAAACGGTGAAGGAAGAAGGTGAATTTTCAGGATTCAATGATCCAAATTACATCAAATGGAAGAAGAAAGAAGAAAAGGCAAAAGTTGCTGCTCAACTGCTCAAGAAGAATGCTGTGAAGAAGGATGAAGTTTCAACCGCAAAGAAGCAGAAATCGAAAGTAATGAACAATCAATCTGAAACAAAAGAATCAAAAGGTAAAAGTGTCATAAAATCAGATGACAACACCAAAGCTCAAAACGATAAAACTGTCAAAAAGAAAGTGACAAAAGGTAAAACAATCAAGTTTGTTTCTGCAGGTACTTTCGACATGAACAGTTCTTATGGTAACCAAATCAATTCTCAAACCAAATCTAACTCTGGTCTGAAAACAGGTTCAGGTCCTAAGTCTTCCGCTGTCATTGATAAAAGAATTGAAAACAAAAAGGTAACCAAACAGAACAGTTTAAAATCGAACCAAAGTCCCATGCAATCAAAATCACAAACCAAGTCTCCACAAAAGAATCAAGTTAATCTAAAACCGAACAACCATGATAATGAATCACGTTTTGGTTCAACATCAAAAGTTAACAATCGGCTCTTTAGGATTAGCAAGAAACATTGTGAAATCTGTGATAGATATAATCATGCAACTGCTGAATGTTTCTTTAACAGGTACTGCAGTTTCTGTAACAAAAGAAATCATTCTTCAGAAGAATGTTTTTATAACAAATTTTGTGAAATTTGTGAGAGGAGAAACCATGACACAAAGGATTGTTTCTTTCGATCAAACTCAACAAGAGAAATGACTCCGTTTTCAAATTTTCAAAGAAATCACTCAATTGGTTTTCAAAATATGAATCAAAGTCATTCTCCGGTTTTGAGAAATTTCAATCGAAACAATTCTGTTTCTAACTTTTCAAGAAATGTGCAGGTTAACAGTTTTAAGCCAAGAGCTTTAATGGTAAGAAATCAAAAGTTTGAAAATAACCTTGATCCTAAATTAGAGGAAAGGTTTAGTGCTTTGAGAAGAAAGCAGTCAATGAACGCCAATGGGCGAAACAATAGTTATCAGCATCAAAATCTCTTAAATGAAACAAATTTTCAAAATGTTCAATATCAACAAGTTACTATTGCAGATAGATTCGGAAAACCCAAGACCGTGTGGGCCTGGGTTGACCAAACTAACTAAGTGATTGTTGAATTGTAGGTACTCCCAAGAAGACCTATCAACTCATGGTTCGTTGATAGTGGGTGTAGCCGGCACATGACAGGCAACCATGCCTTGCTTCAGGATTTCAAGCTGAAAAATGGTACACACGTTGCATTTGGAGGTGATGCGGGTGGTAAAATAACAGGAGAAGGAACCGTATCGAATGGGGTCATTAGTTTTGATAAAGTCAACTACTGTGCACAGTTGAACTTTAACTTACTAAGTGTATCTCAAATTTGTGATAAATCTTATTCAACTTTATTTGATGATTCTTTCTGTTATATACTCAAACCAGGTTTCAAGATCGACAATGAATGGGTAGTGGTGAAAGCTCCAAGAGATCGTGATGTATACAAGTTGGATATGTCGCAGATTGATGCCGAAACCGAAACTACTTGTCTCATTGCTCATGCTTCAAATGATGAGAGTCAGCTTTGGCATAGACGGCTGGGCCATTCAAACTTCAGAAACATGAATCGTTTGGTGACTGGAAATCACGCTGTGGGAATCCCATCAAAGAAATTCTCTACAACTGATCTCTGTCCAGCATGTTTGAAAGGAAAACAGCACCGAATGTCTTTTAAGTCCAAGCAAGAAAACTCCATTTCAAAACCCTTGCAGATGCTACACATGGATCTTTTCGGACCAACAAATGTGCAAAGCATTGGAAAGAAGTCTTATTGTTTTGTCATTATTGACGATTTCACTAGATTTTCTTGGGTTTATTTCTTGCATGCTAAATCTGAAACTGCGGAGTTATTAAAAGAATTTATCATCAAAGTTGAAAATCAGTTGGATTGTAAAGTAAAAGTTTTACGAAGTGATAATGGTACTGAATTTAAGAACGCTAATGTTGATTTGTTTTGTGCAGAAAAAGGAATTGCTAGACAATTTAGTGCTCCAAGAACGCCTCAACAGAATGGGGTTGCGGAACAGAAAAACCGGACACTAATTGAAGCAGCAAGATCCATGCTCGCAGATGCCAAAATCCCTATCACATTCTGGGACGAAGCTATTGCTACTGCGTGTTTTGTACAAAACAGGACATTATTGGTTCAGGATAAACAGAAAACATCATATGAGTTGTTATTTGGAAGAAAACCGAATATTTCTTATTTGAAAGCATTTGGTTGTCCTGTAACGATTCTAAATTTAAATGATCATCTCGGGAAATTTGAGTCAAAATCTGACGATGGATTTTTCCTTGGATATTCGTCTGTTTCTAAAGCTTATCGGGTTTTTAATAGCAAAACAAATACTGTTATTGAAACTATTAACGTAAAGTTTTTAGAAAATTCGTTTCCGTCAGTGGCGCATGGTCCCGAATGGTTATTTGATTTAGATTCGTTATCAAAATCTTTCAATTCTAACTTGTTTGATTTTTCAGGAAAAGCAAGGAAAGAATCAGGTGACTTGGGATGCTTTAGTGACGATTCTGATAATGACGAGGATGGCAATCTCAATTCGGAGTATCCGTTCATGTCATTTCATAATCCTGATCATGTCAAATCCAGTCAAGATCCGGGTCCCTCTGGTTCTCAAGAAGATCAAGAATCAAACAATCTTGAAGAGGATGTTAATCCGCAAAGTTCTCCTAATGATGGTGGATCTGTTCAGAATCAACCATCATCAGATCCGAATGTTGAAGTTATTCCAGAATCTTTTGATTACTTCATCAATTCACCGGATCAAGTCCCGAATTTCACTCCGCATACTTCTACCATTCTACAAGATCTACCGAATCTGAATCAATCTAATCTGGAGACTCAAGTGCAAGGAGATGAGATACCAATTCATCGAATTCACAAGAAACATCCTGTCTCTCAGATTATTGGGCCGTTGAATCAGAGAACTACAAGGAGTCAAACTGAGCAAGCAAACGTTTGTCTTTATTCATGTTTTCTTTCTCAAGTGGTTCCAAAGAATATTTCAGAAGCGTTACAAGATAATAGTTGGATTGAAGCCATGCAAGAGGAATTACTTCAATTTCGCAAACAAGAGGTTTGGAAATTAGTGGACTTACCTGAAGGAGAGAATGCGATTGGTACAAGATGGTTGTACAAAAACAAGCCATACGAACATGGCATCGTTGTGAGAAACAAAGCAAGACTCATTGCACAGGGATACACTCAAGAAGAAGGCATTGATTACGAAGAGGTGTTTGCTCCGGTCGCAAGACTTGAAGCCATACGCGTTTTTCTTGCATATGCTTCCTTCATGAAGTTTAAAGTATTCCAAATGGACGTTAAAGGCGCTTTTCTGTATGGACCGATTACAGATGACGTATATGTCAGACAACCTCCGGGTTTTGAAGATCCTGACTATCCTCATCGGGTATACAAGTTGAGTAAAGCACTATACGGTCTACATCAAGCTCCTAGAATCTGGTATGAGACACTATCTAAGCATTTACTAGAACATGGATTTACAAGAGGACAGATTGATCCAACTTTGTTTATGAAGAGGGAGAATGACGATCTCTTATGTGTTCAAGTTTATGTGGACGATATTATCTTCGGATCAACCAGTGAGTCAATGTGCAAAGAATTTGAGGAAATCATGAAGTGCAGATTCCAGATGAGTTCTATGGGGGAGATTAACTTCTTTCTTGGATTACAAGTAAAACAATCTGCTGACGGAATTTTCATCAATCAATCAAAATTTGTTGAGAAGTTGTTGAAGAAGTTCAAGATGCAAGATTGTCAGACAATTCGAACTCCATCTGATGTGAACTGCAAGATACAACCGGATCCGAAAGGCAAATCCGTGGATCAAATACTATACAGATCAATGATCGGTTCACTGATGTATCTTACTTCATCAAGGCCAGACATCATGTATGCTGTATGTGTGTGCGCAAGATATGAGTCTGATCCAAAAGAGTCGCACCTGATTGCTGTGAAACGTATTTTCAGATACCTTAAAGGGAAACCGAATCTTGGGTTATGGTATCCTTATGAAGGAAATTTTGAATTATATAGTTATTCTGACAGTGATTTTGGTGGGTGTGCTCTTGACAGGAAATCGACTACTGGTGGATGTCAATTTCTGGGTCCTAGACTTGTCTCTTGGCAATGCAAGAAGCAGACCAACGTTTCTGTATCCACAGCTGAAGCAGAGTATATCGCTGCATCTGCAGGATGTTCTCAAGTTTTGTGGTTACAAAACCAATTGCTGGACTACGGGTTTAACTTTCTCAAAACTCCTATATACATAGATAATATTGCTGCTATGTTCATTACTGCTAATCCTGTTCAACACTCAAAAACCAAACATATCGAAATTCGATATCACTTTTTAAGAGACAACTCTGAAAAAGGTTTAATAATTTTGATTAAAGTTCATACCGACAAACAACTGGCAGATCTTTTCACAAAATCATTTTTGTCAGGCCGGTTTGAATTCTTAATTCAATCCATAGGATTAATCAATCATGATTGATTCTATTTTTCAAAAACAAAACAAAAATCAGAAAATTTAAAAGCCAAAAACAAAATAAGTTGATGTCAAGTATTGATTCCTTTGTCTTTTATTTTATGTTTTGCATTGTGTGTGTGCATGAAAAAGAAAAGCAAAAACAAATTATAAAATCAAAAAGAAAAGAAAATATCATGTCATAAGAATCTATATTGCAAAATGTGAGAAATGATAGTTACACTAGACATTATTTGTTACATTACTTTTAATAAAGACTGATGAATGTTAATTGATGTGCTAGACAGCTCAGGCAATTAGACTGAACAAGCAAGTTGATTGTTGACAAACATAAACTTAATGATCTTTGTGTTAAGTTCCATTGTTATACATGTCTAGATATATATCTTTTGATACATTGCTTGTGATGATAGTTGTACATGATCGGGTAACGATGCAGTCTATTCAGTGTGATGAACCGCATCGTGAGCTTCTTTGTTGTGGTACCCACAGACCTAAAGTCTCACACGAAGTCTCTTTTGAGCTTCAAGGTGCAGCAAAAGATTCCAAAATGGAACAAAAAGAGTCCCAAATGTGGACCAACACCAAACAAAAAATTCCAAAAAGGAATTCAGAAGATTCCCAAGGGGAACGATAGGAAAGAAAAATTCCCAAAGATGGAATTAAAAAGAAGTCCCAAAGTGGACCAAATCCGAATAGAACCCAGATTCCACACTGTGTATGACTGTAAGTGACCAGGTTTTGTGCAATATGCATTCAGGTAGTGATTGATAAGGAAATATGTTGACATATGTATACATGTGGGTCACATAAGTCATTTTAATCGAACCTTAATATCATCATGATACTGAAAAAGTAAGTGTGCCAACTCGAGCTAATTGGTATGTTTTCATATCATCACTCAATCAAACATAAGTCAAATGTCTATTCAAAACTTGCAAATCATGTTCAGATAATGTGTGGTATGATCTCACTGCGATATTTTGATTCATTGCATTGCATATGTCTTTATTTTAATGTGTGTGCTTTGTGTGTGCAGGCATATGGAATCTTTATTGACACATCGACATCCTTGTTAAACTTAAAAATTTCAAGAAATTTCAAGTTTAGGGGGAGAATAAATTGATGAAGAAAATCATTTGCAAAAAATCCAAAAATATCCAAAAATATCTTTGAATAAGTGTGTTTTGAATGAACAAGATTATGTGGTATGAAAAAGCAAAGGTATTGGATGTGTTAAAAACAAACCCAAGGTCTTGCAAAATGTTTTTCAGAAATTGCTTCGGGATATAGAAAATTTAAACATTTTTGAAAAAGAAAAAGAAAAATGAATTTAATTGTGGATGTAATGTTATTGACTTGTTTAATGTTGATTGATAATTAATGTGACAAATTCTTTTTAAGGATATCTTGTCTAATTAATGTGTCGAGAATGTTTGCAGGTGCAATAAATGACGTTGAAAAAGTCAACAGACGAGAAAAGTGAAGAAAAATCGCAAAGTGTTATAGCCGGGCAAAGATATCAGATACAACTATTCTGCCGGGTAATGAACACACTGTTCAGCCGGGTAATGTTGTGTGTGATACAAGCCGGGTGATTGAGAAAAAGGTGAAGATATTGTGACCACTGTACATCCGGGCAATGATCATGTCAAATACAGCCGGGTGAAGGTCATAGATATCTGCCGGGTGACAAGTGTTCACTATACAGCCGGGTAAAAGTCTTTTATCTTGCCGTGTAAATGAGTCACTATGTTGCCGTGTGAAGAAGAAAAAGCATGCCGGGTGATACAACTGTGTTGCCGTGTAATGAAGAAAAGCATGCAGTGTGAAAGAGAAAGCAACTATGTTGCCGGGTGATGAAGAAAGCAAGCCGGATGAAGAAGGAAAGCAACTGTGTTGCCGGGTAATGAAGAAAGGTTGCCGGGTGATGTTTGAAGACTACTATTCTGCCGGGTGATTAATAAAACCCATCAGGTGTAGTTGTTTCTAACCTTTACCCGTCACTACAGTGACTTACCCGTCTCTACAGTGTTTGACCCGTCAAGTGTGTTTTACATGTTGTGACTTGTCCAAACAGTACATGACCCGTCACTACAGTACATGACACGGATCAACAGTGCTTGACCCGGCAAAGCTTATTGGGCCTTTTTATGTTTACCCGTCCCTTTTGTTGACCCGGCACCTCAAGTTTGACCTAATTCTTAAACGATATAAAAACCCGCCTCTTCACAAACACTTATCATTTTTCACAATCACTTTCACACAAATCCTCTGTACTTAAATCGTCTGTTATCATATTCAATCGTTTTGCTCTATAACAAGGTTGATCGATTGAATAAGGTAGTGATTATGTGTTTTTGACCTTGATAGACCTGCAAATCGACCGATAAAATGAAAAACGATGATGAACAGTGTTTTGATCATTGAATCGACACTTTGATTGTGTGTGTTAAAACCTAAATCAAATGTTGTTTTGTGTCTAAAATCTGTCGATCATCAACAATCAATCACTCATTTGCACTAAAACACCTTAAAATCAACTGAATCAATCAAAATTGCCATAACAGTTAAAATCGCCATTGTTGAACTTTGAAGCTTTTAACTGTTAAACATCAAAATGATGAAATGTTTGTTAAAAAGTGACAAATCATTGTTAAAACTGAACTAAAACATGATAAACAATTTCATCATACAAATGTCAAAATTAAGCTTAAGTGTTAAACTGTTAAATTGAAAAATGGTGTATAATCATTAAAATTCAAAGTTGTTGTGATCAAAATGATGAAAATCAGTTTGTTAGATCAATTTAGGGTTAGAATGATTATGTGAATGTTTTTCTTTCTAATTTTTGTTCAAACACTTATGAAAATTTTGATATATGTTAATGAAGAATCTAACACATTTGTCTTGTTTGTGTTTGTTTTTGTTTTAACAGATGGAGAATCTCAAGTTTGAACCTAAACACAACTTGGTGGCATGTCTAGATGAATATATCCCTAAAACAGATGGTTACAGAGATATGATCAAGTTTATCAAGAGGACCAAATATGTGTATGCTATGTGTGCCAAACCGGTCATATATGCAAGGTTGATTAAAAGTTTTTGGAGGACAGCAGAGGTCATTAGAGAAGAGAATGGTGTTACTGTTGTTCGAGGCAACATAACTAGAGATATGGTGTTGACAGTCTCGGAAGAAGCAATCAGAAATGCCCTGAGAATAGATGAAGATGAGATTGGGATGAATGATGAATTGACAATGGCAGAGTGTCAAACGTGTTTTGTTAATATGGGTCATCCACCTGTATTTCCAAAGTCACAGTTTTATAGGGCGAAGTTGGGAAAGAAGTATAAGTTGTTGTGCTATGTTGTCCAACAGTGCATGTCCAGGAGGAGTGCAGGTTTTGACAATTTCCCATCAGACATAGCATCTCCGATAGTTGCCATTGCAGAGAACAAACCATTCAACATGTCAAGATGGATTATGAATGGATTTGTGTTCAACCTGGTGAAAGGCAAGAGGTTTAAGTTTCTCATGTACCCGAGATTCTTACAACTGATGATTAATGTTGCCTATCCTATCATCAGAACTGAAGGTTATGCTGGAGGCATGTTATATACTGAGGACATGAACGATCTATCTTACAGAAAGATGAGTATCGGGAATGTGCCTAATGTGGAGCTGTTTGACTATATGAGAGATATAGCCAACAATGAAGAAGATGTTGAGGGTGTGTATCATCATATTTCTCATGGTGAGATAGTTAATCCACAGGACCTAGTGGATGAGGTGCCTGATGATCTGTTAGATGATGATGAGTATTTTGCTCGTCATCCAGAAGATTAAGAAAATGAATCTGAGGACGATGGTAATGATGATAGTGATGATGTTCAAGATGATGAGAATAGTGATAGTGAAGATGGTAATGATGATGGTGGTAATGAAGGTGCTGAATCTGAATCTAATTCAGAGGAGGCAGAGAGTGTTGAGATGGCCGAACCAATGGATTTGGATATAGAGAATGTTGGAGTTATTGAACAAGCTGAAATAGAAGAACCTGTTGAGGTTGCTTCTGTTGTTGAAGAAGTAGTTGCTGAAATCCCAAAGGAGGTTACTGTTCAGTATGTCAGAAGAAAAAGGTCGAAACCAGTAATAGAGCCTGTGATTGTAGAGCCTGAAGAGATTGATGTAATTCAGATTGCTCAGGAAGTAACTGCCGAAGCTGAAACTATTGCACAGATAGTTGAGGAAGCTGATACTGGCGTTGCTGATCCTATTCTTGTTAATATACCAACCACATCATCCCCCGCTGCTCAAAACATTGGACAAGGTTTGGAGTCTTCACCAAATTTTGTGCCAAGTGTTGATCAAACAGAGAATGAGAAAAGAATTGCTGAGTTAGAGGATATGGTGGCAAAGCTGATAGAAGCAAATGACTTGTTGAAAGCGTCGAATGAAAGGAAAAAGAAAAGATTTGAAGAGTTTTGGAATATTCATAATCAGAATTTGAAAACCTTCAAAAAGTTGGATGAGGATCATGTCAAGCTTGTTGATGAACATGTGAAATTGAAGGACGATTATGAAAAACTAAAGGAGGAGCATGAGAATCTGAAATATGATTACAAGGAACTGAAAGCTGAATGCAATACGTTGGAGGATGAGAAAGAAATGTTAGAAAAATGGCTGGAGGAAACGAAACCAAAGAAAGCTGGTTCGTCATCTGATAAAGATTTTTCAGATGAAGTGGTTGAAATAGCTGAAGCGGCTCAAGTTCCAAAAGTTTATCTAACCAGAGCAAGAGGTACTACGAATGTTGGCATAAGGGTGGAATCTCCAATCATCATTCCCGATGAAGTTGTTGCTGAAACTGTCATCTCTGACAAAGCTGAGGGAAAAAGGAAGCTAGATGCAGTTCCAGAGATTATGGGAGATGAAAGCAGTTCGAAAAGGGCGAAGATTGATGAAACAGTGCAGATTGAGCCGATTCAATCTGTAGCTGTAGTTGAGACTGAGAAAGTTGAGGTGACTATGACTGAAGCTGAAATTGCTAAACCAGTTCAGATTGAGCCGATTCAATCTGAAGCTGCTGTTATTGAAGAAGTGCCTGAAACTACTGAAACTGCTGAAATTGTACCTGAAGTTGCAAGTCAGTTTGAGCCGGTTCAAACTGACAATGCACCTATGATTGAAGCTTTGGATGACTTAGATGATATAGACTTTACTGAATCTGAAGATGAAGCTGAACCAGAACCTAATGTTGTTGAAGAGATTCCGGATGATTTGGATCAAAGATTTGCTTATCTTGAAAGGATGAAGTATAATCCTGTGTTTTTGAATGGGTTGACTGTGAGCCAGATAAATGAAGAATATGAAAAATGTATGATTGCCCAAGACAAAACCGAAGCTGATAAGAAAGAGTTTGTTGTTGAGATGGGAGAATGGACACCAATGCAAGAAAGCCTGAACATAGAAGACTTGCCTCCAACTGAACTTTATCATCAAAATCCGGAAGAAATGTCGAGTACAGATATGCGAAGTTGGCTAAGCTCAAGGAATTATCCATATAGAACTTTGAAGAGGTTGAAATCTGAGTCACTGAGGAAGATTGTTACTAGTTTTATGAAGACAGAGAAAATGTACAACCGGATGTTTTATTTGGACTACAACAATCCTCAGTATTTCGAGCTGACAAAGAGATATAAAGTTCTTGGACCAAAAGAACTTCCGGTGATGGCTTTACCTGAAAATGCTCACAAGAAAAGGCACGAGTTGATGGATATGTTCCCTAGTGAAGTTAAATCCTATAACATACCGATGGATGTTCGTGAGTCATGGCATAAATCAGCCACAGCAGGTGACGTGGTGAGGTCACTGTTGAGTAAAGGTCAGTCAATCGCTGAATTACTTGATTCGATGATTGTGCCAGAAAAGAACAAGAAGGTGAAGATAATTGCATGGAAATACGATGAAGTATTTGATGCGTTCATGATTAAGAGAGTTAATGGTTTATGTGACGTATACCATTACTACTCGAGCATTTTTAAGTTGGAAGTTCAGGACTTGAAGGAGTTGCACAAACTCAGGTTGATAAATCACACGCATGCTGAGCGTGGTGATAAATGTGCAATGCTTCTTGATGCCGGGATTGCCGGACCACCAAAGTATCTTGATTTTCGAGGCCAACAGGAAGATACAGCTTATGTGCAAGCAAAGAAAGAAAGAAAGAAAGAAGAAGAGATTGGTTGTCAGTGAAGACATGTACTTAGAAGAATTTTCGGATGAATACTTTGACAAGGTGACAAATCCAGGATTGAAGGTGATAGATGGTTCGCAAATGACAAAGCCTATACTTAGAGTTTTCTATAATCAAGAAACCTTTGAGTTGAAGCTTGTTCGAAATTTGGAAGATTGGGACAAAGACATGATCACTCTGTTCAGTACTTTTGAGTTGAAGCTGCTTCATCCATCCTATATCGATTATTTAAGAAGTTGCAGAATGGAGAAATGCAAGGATAAACTAGCTGAAGCTGATAGGAAGCTGTTTGTTGTGATGATTGAAGTGATAGCTGCGGCAACTGAAAAGATTCGAGTGAGGAAGGCATTGCTGAACTCTAATCTCGTGAGGGTTGATTTACCAGAGATAGAGTATATGAGAATATCTAGAAGAGGAACTTTGGAGGTGCAAGTCAAAGGACAAGAGATGCAGTTTGAATTTTATGCTAATATTGACTTTGCAGGTTTAAATCTGGATTCACTTAGACGCATGAATGCCTGCCCAATTCTGACAAATGAGTCCAAGCCGAGACAAGCCAAAATTGCTGAAAAGTTCAAGTCCTGTATTGAAGAAGCATTGAAGGAACAAGAAGAGTTCAAGGGAAGAGAGCTGCTGAATGTTAAAGACGAGCCAGAAGATTGGTAGAAAGAGATTGATGCTGAACAAAGAAGAAAAAGATAGAAGATTTTGCTGAAGATTCAAAGATAAATCTTAGGGGGAGTACTGTTAGGGTTATTTCCTAGTTAAGATTTACTTTGTATTTTGTTTATATGTTTGTATATAGTTTAGGGTCTATTTTGTTATATTCCTTAAACTTGTATTTTGTTGCTTTAAGCATGTAGTGAGAGAGTGTTAGGAGAGAGGCTAGATCACTTTTACACGTTAGAGAGAGAGTTAACTGTGTGTGATTTATTTCTCCTGCACTTGTACTACAAATTTGCTTTGATCATCAATATACAAAGAGAATTATGAGTATGAATTGTGTTTGTGATTGAACTGTTTGTTTGTGCGAATTATTCTGATCATTGTGAGTGATATTAACGATCCAATTGAACCTATCATAAAGCAATTATACGAAACCCTAATTGATTATCTTTAATCCTGCTAACAAGCTCGTACTACACTTATAGCGCAATCACAGGGTTGTTACACAAGACAAGAACAAATCAAGATAAGGTTATTGAAAACGAAACAAGAACTAAGGTTTTTATGCGAAACCCTAGATCAGAACAAGAAAAAAAGAAACAAGAAGACAATAGGAACAAGATCAAGAAACAAACCAAGATTCAAGAATCAAGATCAAGATTCTAGAAAACCTCAAAATCGCCTATCACCTAAAAAACGCCCCCTTTTGTTAATACGATATTGAACTTGTTTTCAGATCAGAGATAGATTTGATCTTGGAATTGTTTTGGTTACCTTGAGATGAGTTAAAATCATTTGTACCTGCAGACATAAACTTCATAGGTTTTGGTAATTATGACACTAGTTTGTTCTTGGATGGAGTTCGTTTGATCAATGGTTTGTTACTTGATGACACTTGGGATTTAGCTTTCAATTGATTAGATTTTGATTGATTGATTGATTTCTTTGAACTTTGGGATTCTGAAGTTGAAGCAACTTCCTTCTTTGAATTTTGTAATTGTTAAGCAGCAACTGCAGCAAGTTCCTTTTATTCCTTTTTCCATTTAAAGAATTCTAGATCTCTGAATCCTATTAATTCACTTTCTGGTTCTTCTTCCTTTGGATTTGTTGGCATCCTTTCTTCATAGTCAACAATCTGTTCAAGGACGTGCGTTCCTTTGGGAACATAGATGTGCATTGACTTCTTTCGTTGAGCATGAGCCTTGTTTCTTGCAATGCTATCGTCATTAATTTTGGCATCATCCTTTCCAACACACAAATCCACTTCCTTCTCGACTTCTTGCTTGATCTATCCATCATTCTTTCCTTCAGAACTTCCTGATTCAGATTTCTTCCTTTGATATTCTTTGGATTTTTCTTTATTTTCAGGAGAATGATCATGCAGGTTAAGGTTTTCAGATAATGTATTAGTTATAGATTCTGGCATTGGTTCATGTGTGAAGCCTAATCCAACTTTGTTCTCTTTACGTTCACTTACCAATTTTGCTACAATAGCTTTTGAACTTTTACCCTTTGTTAGGTCAACCTGTGTTGCTGCATGAGCAATCTTTTCTGATTCAAGAGCTTTTGTCATTTCTTCTAGTTGTTTAGTATTTCAAGTTCTCTCAATGTTTTATTCCATGATTTTTAAGTGAAATTATCTTTTCATCTGAAATTTTATGATCATTTTTAAGATTTTCATAAATCTTTTCGTGTTTGCTTAGTTTATCACATATCTTAAATAAAGGAGTTCAATAATGTTCAACTTGAGCAATGCATTCCTTGGAACATAGCCTATTCCTCACATTGTTAGAAATTTCAACATAATTAGAAGGGAGTTTAGAACTAATAGGCAGCTCAAATTTAGCTGATGTGATTGATTCTTTATATGTGGCCAAGAGTGCAACTTCAGATTCTGATTCTTCAGATGGATCAGCTTTAGCACTCCAGTCATTGGCCTCATTTTCATGATCTTCATCTTCAACAATTTTTACATCACCGTTTTTTGACCAGTCCTCACTTATAATTTCAGCAATAAGTGCCAGATTAGAGGTGAGATCAGCAGTGAGTTGTTCTGCATAAGCACTCTAGTCATATCCCTCTTTCACACTGACTACAAGTGCTTTGTTCTGATCATCCTGCTGCTTTCCTTCTTCTTTAGGTTCTGGCATTGGAAGACTTTGGTATGGCTTTTGATAGGATCGTTGATTCCGATGTTGATAACTCTGAGGTTGTTGAAAGTTCTGATTGTGAATCTGATTCTGGTTTTGACTGCTGGAACTGGCTTGGCCATTTTAATTCTGATTCTTTGGTGCCTTGCATTCATTAGAGAAGTGGCCAAAGCAATTGTAGTTAAAACATGTGACAACGCGTAATGTTAACGTCCTTAACCTATCTTCGTTTATTTTCGTTAAATTTATGTAACTAATGTGCACTCGTCCTCGTGAAATATAAATCATGTAAAGTGCGGGTTTGTTTTGTAATTTATTAAACTACTTTATAAACTTTAAAACCGAATTAAATAATCTACAAATGTTAAAGGACCAAAAGCGTAAATTAGCAATTAACCCAACCTTAACCCCCCATAAACCGTCGACATCAACACCTCTCCTCCCTTCTTCCTTTGTTACTTGCCGTCAAGGGGAGGAGAAGCAGCAGCTCCGGAGAAACCCCCCCTCCATCTCTCGCTCGGCTTTGCTCACAATCGAGGAAAGCAGTAGGGCAGGAACAACAGCGACGAAGAAGGGGCACTGCAACAGCACTAGCGGTCGCTTGCAACCACCGGTCACCATTGCCGGCAGACCTGCAACTCCGGGAACCACTTTCACCAACACCTGTCACTATGTTTCTCGTTGTTAATCGCTACAACCTTCGGTACGTGTCGTTTCGGTCGATTATCACTTTGTCTCGTTTGGTTTTGGTTACGGTTTCGCGGGTATGGATTGGGTTAAGGGCTGTAACAGTGAGCAGATGTATTGGTGTGTTTAATTTCAGCCTATGTACATATGCGTATGGCTTGTGTGTATTGACAACAGTTTATATATATATATATATATATAACTATTGCAGTGTAGGTGTGCGAGTGTATATATATATATACACAATATAGTGATACCGCAGCGTATATATATATATATATATATATATATATATATATATATATATATATATATATATATATATATATATATATATATATATATATATATATATATATATATATATATATATATATATAAGTGTATGTATTAATTGTATGCGTACGTGTGTTCAGCTGTAAATATATGTACATGGTGTGTGAGTATTTATATAATAATAAGTTAGGGTCTCGGGTTTCGATTCGTGTATTTAATACATGGTAGCATCGATTATGTATGCGAATATATGTGATTCGTGTTTTCAATATATCTGTATTAGTTATCTGGACATGAGTTCATATACGTATGCGAATTAACAGTGTGTTGTGGTAGAGACATAAGGTTGCATATATGGATAGATCGATATGGTATGTGTGTGTATGATCTTTACGTGTTTTGTGTATGCGATTCTGTATATATATCTATGAAATCAGTGCATGGATGAATGTTATATGTATGATTGGTGTGCAGGAAAAGGTTCATATCCATGTATGTGTTCTATATATGTATGTATATACCGATTATTCAAGTAGGTGTCTTTGTATGTATGCATAACTGAATAACGCTGCGTTAATATTTATAATCAAGCACAATCGAACAACATAAAAACACATATCTATATATACTGGTATGCATAGGATTATATATATATATATAGGGGAGGGTTCAATGGGGAACCTTTTTTTATTGGGAACTAGGGAACAATTTTGAGCCTTTGGATCATCTAAGGGTGGGGAACACCTACACCCTCATAATCCTATGCTTTGCACTTAAAAAAAATAAAAAAACACGCGCTGTTGGAATAGAACACGTGACCACACAGTCAAACTTCACAAGTCTTACCACTACACTACACGAGCTCTTTGTTATTTTGTTCGGTTTTTTTTAACTTACCATTTTTGAACAGTTTTTTTTTGGTTTTGTTTTATTTTTAATATATGTATTACTTATTATTGTTTAAATCTTTAAGTGTTAGTTTTGAGATTAGATTTATCTAGATTGGTATTTAGATTTCCATTAAAAAAAACTGGTATGTAGATTATTTTTTACTTAACGATTTTTTCGGAACTTTTTTATATTTCTAAATATAATTAAACTCGTTCAATCCTAGCTTTAACGAGCTCGAACCCGAGCCTATAAAAATGTTCATTTTGTTATCGAGCTCGAGCTTTGCATTTAAAATTCATCGAGCCTTAACGAGCTTTTTGTTTATTTTTAATTTAGTTTTATAAATATTTATTTCTAAATACAATTAAAAATATGTATAAAATTATGATAAAAAAGATTAAATAATTTGTATTTGTTATATATAAGATGTATGTTATAAATATATCAATGCGAGATCTAAAAACATATCTTTCCGTGGCACCGGTACTAAGTACTCTATGGTTCGGTTCTTTGGCAGGTTTATTCATAGATATTAATCATTTTTTCCCGGATGCGTTGACGTTTCCCTTTTTTCATTCTAGTTATTGACGCGGGAAGGAATAAAGAAGATTGGAGATACAATAGTATAAAATAATTAAATACTAAACGAGCTGAGCCTGAGCCGAGCTTTAAAAATTTCTGATGAGCCGAGCTCGAGCTTTGGAAGTAAAGCTCGAAACAAGCCGAGCTCGAGCTCTGTTAAACTAAAACAATCCGAACTTTAGCCTTAACGAGCTCGGGGTCGGCTCATTACACCCCTAATTTTAGCTTCTTTGGTGAGCGGCGGGTTGAGTGTGGGATTTGAACTAGTGACGTTGGGTACGCAACTCACAAACAAAATGCTCAAACTACTGCGCTAGCACTAGAGCATTATCTTTTTATTATTTCCGATTCATTAATATTATTACCATTAAACTAGCTAATTATTATTAATTGTTTTTTACTTGCTTATTTTTTTATTAATTTTACGGTTTACCTTTTAGCAATGTTTTCAGAACCGGACCGGACATCAAACCGGTCACCTTACCGGTCCAACGGTCCGACCTATTTTTCTACCGGTTCAACCGCCAAGTTTTCCGGTTCGACCGGTCGGACCGTTGCGACCTGCCGGTTCACGACTAGAGCGGTTCAAACCCTAAACCGGATCGGTTCCATGCCCGGTTCACGGTTCAACCGGTTTTCAAAACACTGCCTTTTAGAGTTTAACTTTAAGGTTTAGTTTTACGATTAAGTTTTTTGGGTTAGGTTTTTGGGTTTAGGTTTCTCGAAATCACATTTGCTAAAACCTAAAGTCACATGTTGTTAAATCCACATTTGCTAAACTTCGAATCACATGTGCTAAAAATTAGAATCCCATGTTTTAAACTTGAAATTTATATAAATACTAAAAAACTTAGAACATGAGATTCTAGTTTTTAGCACATGAGATTCTAGTTTTTAGCACATGTGATTCGAAGTTTAGTACATGTGATTCTAGTTTTAGTACATGTGATTCTAGTTTTAACACATGTGGTTCTATTTTTAGCATATGTGATTTGTGGTTTATCACACGTAATTCTAGTTTTTAGCACATGTGATTTTAGTATGCTTATAAATTTATTACATATTTTAGAGTTTAGGTTTTTGGGTTTACTTTAGGTTTAGCGTTTATGATAGGTTCAATTGGATCGATAATATCACTCAAATGATCAGAATAACAAGTACAAACAAACGATTCAATCACAAACACAATTCATACTAATAATTCTCGTTGTATATTGATGATCAAAGCAATTCGTAGTACAAAGTGCAGGAGAAACAAGGTCACACACAGTTAATTCTCTCTCTAACAGTGTAAAAGTGATCTAGCCTCTCTCCTAACACACACACACTACATGCTTATAGCAAACAAAATACAAGTTTAAGGAAAATACATAATAAACCCTAAACTATTTACAAACATGTAAATAATAACAAAATACAAAGTAAATCTTAACAGGAAATAACCCTAACAGTACTCCCCCTAAGATTTATCTTTGGATCTTCAAAAACTTCAATCTTTTTCTTCTTTTATCAGCATCAATCTTCAATCTTTTTCTACCATTCTTCTGGTTCTTCTTTCACATCCAGCAACTCTCGTCCTTTATACTCTTCTTTTTCCTTCAAAGCTTCTTCAATGCAGGACTTGAACTTTTCAGCGATTTTAGCTTGTCGAGGCTTGGATTCATTTGTCAGAATTGGCAAAGCATTCATGCGTCTAAGCGAATCCAGATTTAAACCTGCAAAATCGATATTAGCATAAAACTCAAACGGCAACTCTTGGCCTTGAACTTTCACTTCCAAAGTACCCTTCCTACTGATCCGCATATATTCTATCTCTGGTATATCAACCATCACGAGATTAGAATTAAGTAATGCCTTTCTCACACGGATTTTCTCTGAAGCAGCAGCAATTACTTCTATCATCACAGTGAATAACTTTCTGTCAGCTTCAGCAAGTTTGTCTTTGCATTTCTCAATCTTGTAACTTCGCAAAAACTCAATGTATGAAGGATGCAGCAATTTCAACTCAAAAGTACTAAAGAGTGTGATCATATCCTTATCCCAATCCTCCAAGTTCCGAACAAGCTTCAGTTCAAACGTTTCCTGATTGTAAAATACTCTGAGTATTGGCTTTGTCATCTGTGAACCGTCTATCACTTTCAATCCAGGATCAGTTACTTTGTCAAAATATTCGTCCGAGAACTCTTCTAAGTACATATCCTCGGTCACCACCAATCTTTTCTTCTTTCTTTGTTTCTTAGCTTGCACATATGCTGTGTCTTCCTGTTGACCTCTAAAGTCCAGAAACTTTGCTGTTCTACTCATTCCAGAATCAAGAAGCATCACGCATTTATCACCACGCTCAGCATGCGTGTGATTGATTAACCTCAGTTTGTGCAGCTCTTTCAAATCCTGAACCTCCAGTTTAAAGATGCTTGAGTAGTAATGATAAACGTCACATAAACCATTTACTCTCTTGATCATAAATGCATCAAAGACTTCATCATATTTCCAAGCTATTATCTTCACTTTCTTATTCTTTTCAGGCACAATCATCGAATTCAGTAATTCAGCAATCGATTGTCCTTTACTTAGCAGTGACCTAACAATGTCACCTGCTGTTGCTGCCTTATGCCAGGACTCACGCACCTCCATTGGTATATTGTAAGATTTAGCTTCGCTTGGAAACATGTCCATCAGTTCATGTCTTTTCTTATGTGCATCTTCAGGTAAAGCCATTACTGGAATCTCCTTTGGTCCGAGCACTTTAAATCTCTTTGTCAACTCGTAATACTGAGGATTGTTATAATCCAAGTAAAACATCCTGTTGTACATCTTCTCTGTTTTCATAAAGCTGACCACAATCTTTCTTAGAGATTCAGACTTTAACCTCTGCAGCGTCTTGTATGGATAGTTCCTCGAACTCAACCAACTACGCATGTTTGATGCAGTCATTTCATCCGGATTTTGATGATAAAGCTCAGTTGGAGGTAAGTCTTCTATGTTTAAGCTTTCTTGCATCGGAGTCCATTCACCCATCTCAACCACGAACTCTTTCTGATCAGCTTCGGCTTTATCTAGGGCAGTAATGCACTTCTCATACTCTTCATTAATCTGACTTACTGCCAAACCATTCAGAAACACCGAATTATATTTCATTCTCTCAAGATATGCAAACCTCTGATCCAAGTCATCTGGTAACTCTTCAGCAACATTCTGTACTGGCTCTAGCTGCTCTTCATTTTCAGACTCAGTCCAATCTATGTCTAAATCATCAAATGCCTCTATCATAGGTGCATCATCAGTTTGAATCGGCTCAAACTGACTAGCCACTTCAGCTTCTGTTTCAGGCACATTAACAGCTTCAGATTGAATCGGCTCAATCTGAACTGTATCTCCAGAGTCAACTTCTTTCTCACTATCTGTTGCTTCAAATACTTCGGTTTCAGCTTCTGATACAATCTCAGTTTCAGCAACTTTCTCAATCTCAGTCACAGCTACAGATTGAATCGGCTCAATCTGCACTGGTTTGTCAACTTTTGCCTTTTTCGAACTTTCTTCATCACCAAAGATTTCAGGAATAGCATCTATCTTCCTCTTTCCCTCAGCTTTGTCCATCTTGACAATTTCAGCAGCAGCTTCATCGGGAATGATAATTGGTGATTCAACCAAAATACCAGCATTTGCAACACCTCGAGCTCTAGTCAAGTAAACTTTTGGCACTTCAGCTTCAGTAACTTCAACTATATCATCAGAAAAATCTTTGTCTGATAGTGATGAGCCAGCCTTCTTTGGTCTCATTTCCTCCAACTCCTTTTCTAACATCTCTTTTTCTGCCTCCAATGTATTGCACTCAGCTCTGACCTCAGCATAATCATATTTCAAGTTCTCATATTCCTCCTTCAACTTTTCATGCTCAGCTTTCAAATCATCATGTTCAATCTTCAACTTCAAATGATCAGAATCCAACTCTTTGAAGATTTTCAGATTTTGATTGTGAATATCCCAATATTCATCAAATCTTTTCTTTTTCCGTTCGTTTGAGGCTTTCAACAAATCATTTGCCTTAATCAGATTTTCAACTATCTCCTCCAATTCTGCAATCCGTTTCTCTTTTTCATCCTCAACTTCATCAACACTTGGCACAATATTTGGTGAAGACTCCAAATCTTGTCCAATGTTTTCAGCAGTTTGTGGAAAATCAACAGCAATAGTATCAGTAATGCCAGCATCCACTTCATCTATCTGTGCAATAGATTCAGCTTCGGCCATTACTGTCTGAGCAATCTCTATCACATCAATCTCTTCAGGCTTCTCTACTGGTTTAGATCTCTTCTTTCGAACATACTGAACACTAACATCTCTTGGAATCTCAGAAATAACTTCTTCAATCACAGAAGCAACCTGAGCAGGTTCTTCTACCACAGTAGGTTCAACAGCCTCAATATTCTCTGTCTCCATTGGTTCAGCCTCCTCTGAATTAGATTCAGATTCAGCATCATCACCACCATCATTACCATCATCATCATTGCCATCATCTTCTTCATCCTCTGGATGACGAGCAAAGTACTCGTCATCATCCAATAGATTGTCTGGCACCTCATCCACAAGGTCCAGTGGATTCACAATCTCACCATGAGATATGTGATAATATACTCCATCCACATCTTCTTCGTTGTTGATTATATCTCTCATATAATCAAACAACTCAACATCGGGCACATTCCCGATACTCATCTTTCGGTAAGATAGATCGTTCATGTCCTCGGTATATAGCATGCCTCCAGCATAACCTTCACTTCTGATCACAGGATATGCAACATTGATCATCAGTTGTAAGAACCTCGGGTACATGAGGAACTTAAATCTTTTTCCTTTCACCAAATTGAACACAAAACCATTCATAATCCACCTCGACATGTTGAATGGCTTGTTCTCTGCTATTGCCACAATTGGTGATGCTATGTCTGAAGGAAAGTTATCAAACCCTGCACTCCTCCTGGACATGCATTGTTGCACTACATAACACAGCAACTTGTACTTCCTTCCCAACTTAGCCCTGTAAAACTGAGACTTTGGAAATATAGGTGGATGTCCCATATTAACAAATCCAGATTTACATTCCTCCATTGTCAGTTCATCCAACATACCAACCTCATCCTCATCTATCCTTAGGGCCTGCCTAATAGCATCTTTTGTAACATTCAGTACCCAGTCTCTAGTGATATGCCCTCTTACCATAGCAGTACCATTCTCATCTCTCACAACCTCTGCTGTTCTCCAGAAGCTCTTGATCAGCCTAGCATATATGACCGGTTTGGCACATATAGCATATACATACTTAGTCCTCTTGATGAACTTAATCATATCCCTATAACCCTCTGTCTCAGGAAGTGATTCATCTAAACATGCCACTAGATTATGTTTAGGCTCAAATTTGAGATTCTCCATCTGTTAAAAACACAAACAAACACAAAACAAGGCAAATGTATTAGATTCTTCATTAACCATATCAAAAGTTTTAATAAGTGTTTAACTAAAAGTTAGAAGGCAAAACATTAACATAATCATTTTTAATCCTAAATTGTTCTAATAACCTGATTTTCATCATTTTAATCAAACAATATTGAATTTTAAGGATTATACTTCATGTTTAAACTTTTAACAGTTAATCACTTAGGCAAAATTTTTGATAATTTTATGATGAAAAAGTTTAACATGTTTTGGTTCAGTTTTAACAAGTTTAATCACTTTTAAACAGATATTTTATCGTTTTGATGTTTAACTTTTAAAAGCTTCAAAGTTCATCAATGGCGATTTTTATCAGTTAAGAACATTTCACTTGATTCAATAAATTTTAAGGTGTTTTAGTGCAAATGAGTGATTGAATGTTGATGATTGACAGATTTTATACATAGAACAACATTCGATTTAGGTTTTAACACACAGAATCAAAGTGTCGATTCAATGCACAAAACACTGTTCATCATCGTTTTTCTTTTTAACAGTTGATTTGCAGGTCAATTTAGGTCAAAAACACTTAATCACTACCTTATTCAATCGATTAATCTTGTTATAGAGCAATAGATTGAATATGATAACAAGGCGATTTGAGGTTCAGAGTGTTTGTGTGAAAGTGAAGAAGTGAAATGATAAGTGTTTGTGAAGAGGCGGTCTTTTGTATCGTCAAAAATTTTAGGTCAAACTTTAAGTGCCGGGTCAACAAAAGCAAAATAGGCCCAATAAACCTTGCCGGGTCAAGTACTGTAGTGACGGGTCATGTACTGTAGTGACGGGTCAAGTACATAAATCAAGTCACCAACATATGAAACACACTTGACGGGTCAAGCACTGTAGAGACGGGTAAGTCACTGTAGTGACGGGTAAAGGTTAAGGAACAACTACACCTGATGGGTTTTATTCATCACCCGGCAGAATAGTTATCTTCAAAACATCACCCGGCAATCATTTCTTCATCACCCGGCAACACAGTTGCTTTCCTTCTTCATCCGGCTTGCTTTCTTCATTACACGGCAACCTTTGATAACCTTCTTCACACGGCAACCTTCTTCACACCAATCTTCACATAACATGCATTTGTTCATTACCCGGCAACATAGTTGCTTCTATATCACCCGGCATGCATTCTTCTTCATTACCCGGCAACATAGTGTCATACCTTTACACGACAAGAAAACTTCTCTTTCACCCGGCTGTATAGTACACACTTGTCATCCGGCAAGATATCTATGACCTTCACCCGGCTGTATTTGACATGATCATTGCCCGGCTGTACAATGGTCATAACATCTTCACCCGGCATGTATCAGACTTACAACTTCACCCGGCAGAACAGTTCTTTACCCGGCTGCACAGTTGTATCTGATATCTTTGCCCGGCTATAACACTTGAGCAATTTCTTCACTTTTTCTCGTCTGTTGACTTTTTCAACGTCATTTATTGCACCTGCAAACATTCTCCGACATATTAATTAGACAAGATATCCTTAAAAAGAATGTTTGTCATATTAATTATCAAACAACATTAACAAGACAATAACATTTATTCCACTTAAATTCATTTTTCTTTTTCTTTTTCAAAATTGTTTTTGCACAACCAATTTTTTTTATATCCCGAAGAAATTTCTTAAAAACATATTACAAGACCTTGGGTTTGTTTTTATCACATCCAATACCTTTGCTTTTTCATACCACATGATCTTGTTCATTCAAAACACATTTATTCAAAACAAAATATTTTTGGATTTTTTAAGAATATTTTTCTTCAAATTTATTCTCCCCCTAAACTTGAAATTTCTTGAAATTTTTAAGTTTAAACACGGATGTTGATGTGTCAATAATGATTCCAAATGCCTGCACACACAAAGCACACACATTAAAATAAAGACATATGCAATGCAATGAATCAAAATATCGCAGTGAGATCATACCACACATTATCTGAACATGTTTTGCAAGTTTTGAATAGACATTTGACTTATGCTTGATTGAGTGATGATATGAAAACATACCAATTAGCTCTAGTTGACACACTTACTTTTTCAGTATCATGATGATAATTGAGGTTCGATTAGAATGACTTATGTGACCCACATGTATACATATGTCAACATATTTCCTTATCAATCACTACCTGAATGCATATTGCACAGAACCTGGTCACTTTCAGTCATACACAGTGTGGAATTTGGGTTCTATTCGGATTTGGTCCACTTTGGGACTTCTTTTTAATTCCATCTTTGGGAATTTTTCTTTCCTATCGTTCCCCTTGGGAATCTTTTGAATTCCATTTTGGAATTTTTGTTTGGTGTTGGTCCACATTTAGGACTCTTTTTGTTCCATTTTGGAATCTTTTGCTGCACCTTGAAGCTCAAAAGAGACTTCGAGTGAGACTTCAGGTCTGTGGGTACCACAACAAAGAAGCTCACGATGCGGTTCATCACACTGAATACACTGCATCGTTACCCGATCATGCACAACTATCATCACAAGCAATGTATCAAAAGATATATATCTAGACATGTATAACAATGGAACTTAACACTAAGATCATTAAGTTTATGTTTGTCAACAATCAACTTACTTGTTCAGTCTAATTGCCTGAGCCGTCTCGCACATCAATTAACATTTATCAGTCTTTATTAAAAATGATGAAACAAATAATGTCTAGTGTAACTATCATTTCTCACTTAGGCAATATAGATTCTTATGACATGATATTTTCTTTTCTTTTTGCATTTATATTTTGTTTTTGCTTTTCTTTTTCATGCACACACACAATGCAAAACATAAAATAAAAGACAAAGGAATCAATACTTGACATCAACTTATTATATTTTTGGCTTTTATATTTTCTGATTTTTTTTTTTTTTTTTTTTGTTTTTGAAAAATAGAATCAATCATGATTGATTAATCCTATGGAATGAATTAAAAATTCAAACCGGCCTGACAAAAATGATTTTGTGAAAAGATCTGCCAGTTGTTTGTCGGTATGAACTTTAATCAAAATTATTAAACCTTTTTCAGAGTTGTCTCTTAAAAAGTGATATCGAATTTCGATATGTTTGGTTTTTGAGTGTTGAACAGGATTAGCAGTAATAAACATAGCAGCAGTATTGTCTATGTAAATAGGGGTTTTGAGAAAGTTAAACCCGTAGTCTAGCAACTGATTTTGTAACCATAAAACCTGAGAACATCCTGCAGATGCAGCGATATACTCTGCTTCAGCTGTGGATACAGAAACATTGGTCTGCTTCTTGCATTACCAAGAGACAAGCCTAGGACCCAGAAATTGACAACCACCAGTAGTCGACTTCCTGTCAAGAGCACAACCACCAAAATCACTGTCAGAATAGCTATATAATTCAAAATTTCCTTCATAAGGATACCATAATCCAAGATTCGGTTTCCCTTTGAGATATCTGAATATACGCTTCACAGCAACAAGATGCGACTCTCTTGGATCAGACTGATATCTGGCGCACACACAAACAGCGTACATGATGTCTGGCCTTGATGCAGTAAGATACATCAGTGAACCGATCATTGATCTGTATAGTGTTTGATCCACGGATTTGCCTTTCGGATCCGGTTGTATCTTGCAGTTCACATCAGATGGAGTTCGAATAGTCTGACAATCTTGCATCTTGAACTTTTTCAACAACTTCTCAACGAACTTTGATTGATTGATGAAAATTCCGTCAGCTGATTGTTTCACTTGTAATCCAAGAAAGAAATTAATCTCCCCCATAGAACTCATCTGGAATCTGCTTTTCATGATTTCCTCAAATTCTTTGCACATTGATTCACTAGTTGATCCGAAAATAATATCGTCCACATACACTTGAACGCACAACAAGTCGTCATTCTCCCTCTTCATGAACAAAGTTGGATCAATCTGACCTCTTGTAAATCCATGTTCTAGTAAATGCTTGGATAATGTCTCGTACCAGATTCTAGGAGCTTGATGTAGACCGTAAAGAGCTTTACTTAACTTGTATACGCGATGAGGATAGTCAGGATCTTCAAAACCCGGAGGTTGTCTGACATATACATCATCTGTAATCGGTCCATACAGAAAAGCACCTTTAACGTCCATTTGGAATACTTTAAACTTCATGAAAGAAGCATATGCTAGAAAAACGCGTATGGCTTCAAGTCTTGCGACCGGAGCAAACACCTCTTCATAATCAATGCCTTCTTCCTGAGTGTATCCCTGTGCAATGAGTCTTGCTTTGTTTCTCACAACAATGCCACGTTCGTCTGGCTTGTTTTTGTACAACCACCTTGTACCAATTGCGTTCTCTCCTTCAGGTAAGTCCACAAGTTTCCAAACTTCCTGTTTGCGAAACTGCAGTAATTCCTCTTGCATGGCTTCAATCCAACTATTATCTTTCAACGCCTCTGAAATATTCTTTGGCACCACTTGAGATAGAAAACACGAGTAAAGACAGACATTTGCTTGCTCATTCTGGCTTCTTGTAGTTCTCTGATTCAATGGCCCAATAATCTGAGAAACAGGATGTTTCTTGTGAATTCGATGAATTGGAATATCACCTCCTTGCACTTGAGTCTCTAGATTAGAAGTATTCAGATTTGGTAGATCTTGTAGAATGGAAGAAGTATGCGGTGTGAAATTCGGGACTTGATCCGGTGAATTGATAAAGTAATCAAATGATTCCGGAATAACTTCAACATTCGGATCAGATGATGGTTGATTCTGAACATATCCACCATCATTAGGAGAAATCACATCGTCTTCATGATTGTTCGATTCTTGATCTTCATGAGAACCAGAAGGACCCGGAGCTTGACTGGATTTGACATGATCAGGATTGTGAAATGACATGAACGGATACTCAGAATTGATATTTCCATCCTCGTCATTATCAGAATCGTCACTAAAGCTTCCTAAGTCACCTGATTCTTTCCTTGATTTTCCTGAAAAATCAAATAAATTAGAATTGAAAGATTTTGATAACGCATCTAAATTAAATAACCATTCGGGACCATGTGCCACTGACGGAAACGAATTTTCTAAAAACTTCACGTTGATAGTTTCAATAACAGTATTTGTTTTGCTATTAAAAACCCGATAAGCTTTAGAAACAGACGAATAGCCTAGGAAAAATCCATCGTCAGATTTTGACTCAAATTTCCCGAGATGATCATTTAAATTTAGAATGGTTACGGGACAACCAAATGCTTTCAAATAAGAAATATTCGGCTTTCTTCCAAATAACAACTCATATGATGTTTTCTGTTTATCTTGTACTAATAATGTCCGATTTTGTACAAAACACGCAGTAGCAATAGCTTCGTCCCAAAAAGTGATAGGGATTTTGGCATCTGCGAGCATGGATCTTGCAGCTTCAATTAGTGTCCGGTTTTTCCGTTCCGCAACCCCATTCTGTTGAGGCGTTCTTGGAGCACTAAATTGTCTAGCAATCCCCTTTTCTGCACAAAATAAATCAACATTAGTATTCTTAAATTCAGTTCCATTATCGCTTCTTAAGACTTTTACTTTGCAATCCAACTGATTTTCAACTTTGATGATAAATTCTTTTAATAATTCAGCTGTTTCAGATTTAGCATGCAAAAAATAAACCCAAGAAAATCTAGTGAAATCGTCAATAATGACAAAACAGTAAGACTTCTTTCCGATGCTTTGCACATTCGTTGGTCCGAAAAGCTCCATATGTAGCATCTGCAAGGGTTTTGAAATGGAGTTTTCTAGCTTGGACTTAAAAGACATCCTATGCTGTTTTCCCTTCAAACACGCTGGACAGAGATCAGTTGTGGAGAATTTCTTCGATGGGATTCCCACAGCGTGATTTCCAGTAACCAAGCGATTCATGTTTCTGAAGTTTGAATGGCCCAGCCGTCTATGCCATAGCTGACTCTCATCATTTGAAGCATGGGCAATGAGACAAGTAGTTTCGGTTTCAACGTCAATCTGCGACATATCCAACTTGTATACATCACGATCTCTTGGAGCTTTCACCACAACCCACTCATTGTCAATCTTGAAACCTGGTTTCAGAATATAACAAAAAGAATCATCAAAGAGAGTTGAATAAGATTTATCACAAATCTGAGATACACTTAGTAAGTTAAAGTTCAACTGTGCACAGTAGTTGACTTTATCAAAACTAATGACCCCATTGGATACTGTTCCTTCTCCTGTGATTTTACCACCCGCATCACCTCCAAACGCAACGTGTGTACCATTTTTCAGCTTGAAATCCTGAAGCAAGGCATGGTTGCCTGTCATGTGCCGGCTACACCCACTATCAACGAACCATGAGTTGATAGGTCTTCTTGGGCGTACCTGCATAACAACAATTTACTTAGTTAGTTTGGTCAACCCAGGCCCACACGGTCTTGGGTTTTCCGAATCTATCAGCAATAGTAACTTGTTGGTATTGAACATTTTGAAAATTTGTTTCATTCAAAAGATTTTGATGCTGATAACTTCGCCCATTGGCGTTCAATGATTGCTTTCTCCTCAAAGCACTAAACCTCTCCTCTAGCTTAGGATCAAGGTTATTTTCAAACTTTTGATTTCTTACCATTAAAGCTCTTGGTTTAAAATCATTAACCTGCACACTTCTTGAAAAGTTAGAAACAGAATTGTTTCGATTAAAATTTCTCAAAACCGGAGAATGACTTTGACTCATATTTTGAAAACCAAATGAATTATTTCTTTGAAAATTAGAATATGGAGTCATTTCTCTAGTTGAGTTTGATCGAAAGAAACAATCCTTTGTGTCATGGTTTCTCCTCTCACAAATATCACAAAATTTGTTAAAATAACATTCTTCTGAAGAATGATTTCTTTTATCACAGAAACTGCAGTACCTGTTAAAGAAACATTCAGCAGTTGTATGATTATATCTATCACAAATTTCACAATGTTGTTTGCTAATCCTAAAGAGCCGATTGTTAACTCTTGATGTTGAACCAAAACGTGATTCATTACCATAGTTATTCGGTTTTAGATTAACGTTTTTCTGTGGAGTCATTGTTTGTGATTTTGATTGCATGGGACTTTGGTTCGATTTTAAATTGTTCTGTTTGGTCACCTTTTTGTTTTCAATTCTCTTTTCATTGACAGCGGAAGACTTAGGACCTGAACCTGTTTTCAGACCAGAGTTAGATTTGATTGGAGAATTGATTGGTTTACCATAAGATCCATTTAAATCAAACGTTCCTGCAGACACAAACTTGATGTTTTTACCTTTTGACACTTTCTTGGCAGGTTTGTCAGTTTTAACACTTTGAACTTTGGTGTTAACATTCGTTTTTAAGACACTTTTGCCTTTTGACTGTTTCATTTCAGATTGATTGTTCATTGTTTTCGATTTCTGCTTCCTTGCAGTTGAAACTTCAGTCTTTTTCACTTCTTGCTTCTTGACCAACTGAGCAGCAACTTGCGCCTTTTGTTCCTTCTTCCACTTGATATACTCAGGATCATTGAAACCTGAATATTCACCTTCTTCCTTCACCGGTTTTTCTGGTTCGGGATTAAGCTTTGGATACTCAACAAGTTGGATCAGAACAGGCTCCAATTTGTTTTCAGATTTGTTGCTTGCTTCATCATCGGCTTCAGTTGTCATACCATCTTCTTCTTTCAAACTCTCCATCAACACTTCAGAACCTTCAGACTCGGATTTACTTCTTTGAATTTCTTTGAATTTACGTTCATTTTCAGGTGAATGATCAAATTCATTAAAGTTTTCCGGTAAGGTTTGAGTAATTGAATTTGGCATCGGTTCATGAGTAAAACCCAACCCGGTTTTGGTTTTGTTACCTCTTTCACTTACGAGTTGTTTTACCATGGTTTTGCAACTTTTCACTTTTGTCAATTCAACTTGCGTGACAGCATGTGCGACTTTTACTTGTTCAAAGTTCTTTGTCATTTCTTCAAGTTGTTTTGTTACCAGTTCCAGTTCAGTTAAGGTTTTGTTCCATGATTCTTTAAGTGACAAAATCTTCTCATCAGCAATTTTATGATCAATTTTAAGTTGTTCATGAAGTTTTTCATGTTTACTTAATTTATCACCTATTTTGAATGAATGAGTTCGATAATGTTCTACTTGTTGAATGCACTGTTCAGAACATAACCTTTCTTTCACATCTAGGGGCAATGGAACATAGTTAGGGGGTAAGTCATTACTAACCTTGGGTTGTTCAGTAGAAGATGAAGACTCATTGGATGTAGCCATTAACGCAACTTCAGATTCAGATTCTTCAGTAGGGTCAGACTTTGCACTCCAGTCATAATCTTCAGTATCTTCACTATCATCATCAACCATTTTTCCATCCCCTTCTTCTGACCAATCTTCTTCCATTTCACATACCAATGCCAGATTTGATGTAAGATCAGACGTAAATTGTTCTGCATAAGCGCTCCAATCATAACCGTCTTTAACATTTACTACCAACGCCTTTGTTTGGTCTTCTGGCTTCTTTCCTTCATCCTTCAATTCAGGCATAGGAAGACTTTGGTATGGTTTCTGAAAGAAACGCTGATTTCTGCCTTGATAACTGGAAGATTGTTGAGAACTTTGACCTTGACCTTGATTACTTGAACTAGCTTGGTCATTGAAATTCTTTGGCGCTTTGCATTCTCTTGAGAAATGACCATACTGATTACAGTTAAAGCATCTGGCCTTTGATTTGTCAAAGCCAACTGTTTTGTTAGCATGAGGTTTGTAACTTCGGTTCACATATGCATGCTTTTGCGTCCTATATGCAACCATAACCATCTGCCAATTAAGATCCATTTCCTCAACATCTACTGGATCCATTTCAAATAAGTCTTGAAGGACCACGTCCATTTGACTTAAATGACTTCCTTGGTACGCTTGAAAACTTGCCATAAAAGCAGTAAAGGCAGTTTTAGTTTCGTCATCTTGCAACAGAATATTCATGACGTCTTTCACCTTGGCTTGAACATTTTGATTTTCTGACTGATTCTTCTGATTCTGACTTGAAACTTGAACTTGAGCTCTTGGTGGAGATTGAGGTTGAGAATAAGTTGGTGAATTTGGAAAGTATGCTGAATCAGTATAGAAACTGGCACCAACGAATAAATCATCCTCATCTTCAAACTTTGTTGTATTTTGCACAAGAAAAGCATTGTCCACAGTATTGGCAGGATTTACCACATACTTATACTGAGTTTGTGAGCTTGATCTATCAGTATTTCTGGATCCTTCATCAATCTCAACTTCTTCAATTTTCCCAATAAGTAGATCTAATTCCATTGGGAATTTCTCAGTATGCTTTAACAGAGTAACAGTCTACTTCCAGGATGATGGTAAAGCACATAACAATCTATCATTCAAGTCTTGAAGTTCAGTCTTAACTCCGAGGTTTGACATCTCAGTAGTTAAGTGAACAAACCTGTTCATCATCTGGTGTACTGTCTCTCCATTTATGTGCTCAAACAATTCAAGTTGTCTTTTGAGCTTTGATTTCTTCAAGCTTCTCAATTGTTCTCCTCCTTCACATATCGACTTTAATGCCTTAAAGCATGTATAACCAGTCTGATATCCATCCAATCTAGACAAAACTTGAAGTGGCAGTCCCTTGCACATTAAAGAATAAGCCTTGCTATCATTCTTTACTTTCCTCAAATCTTCTGCTGACAGATTATCTTCTGGATAAGGTTCAGTAGAGTCTTTGGTGTAGGTACTAGCACTGTCTGGTTGTGTCTGAGTTGGAATGTGAGGACCCTTCTCAATTGATTTCCACAAGTCATTATCAATAGAACACAAGTGATGTCTCAACCTGATGGTCCAGTTCTTGAAATCTACACGATTCAAAAGTCTAGGAACACGGTTATCAGAATCATCATTAGGAGCCATTTTTTAACAATTTTTAAGAAAAAATATTTTTGGTTTTTGTTAATTTTTGAAAAGAAGTGATTAAAATACTAAAATTAACACAAGAAATTAAAGACAAGATAAGAAACAAGTATTAAAAACAACTAAAGTAGGTCACACGGCAACACAGTGAAAAATCCTTCTTCAACCGGCTAAACAGTGTATTTGTTCTTCACCCGGCAGGAAAAAGTCTTCACACGGCTAAATAGTTACCCGGCTAAACAGTTGAAATACTTTTGTTCTTCACCCGGATGAACAGTTACCCGGCAATAAGAAAAAACTTCACACGGCAATAAGTCTTGACCCGACAGAATCTTGACACGGCAAAAGTCTTTGTCCGGCTGAACAGTAAACGATCACACGGCACTTGTTAATTACCCGGCTACACAGTTTTGAGTTTACCCGGCTGTATTTTCTCTATCACCCGGCGTAACAGTGTATTACCCGGCACAACAGTGTCTGATCCGGCTGAACAGTAGCACTTTTTCAAGTCAACTTATTCACCCGTCTAGAACAAATTCCCTTACACGGCAATACAGGACCTAATTTCTTCTCAAATCTAAGTCCAAGGAAAATTGTCTAAGTCAAATATATCACCCGGCAAGTTAATCTTCAACCTAAGTCTTACTGTTCATCATCTTCTTCGTGAGATTTTTCTGGGTTTTGTCTAAAACTTGTCCAATTTGTCCAAAATTCACACACAAGTTGTGAATCAATCCGATTATCAATCCCTTATATCAATCAATCTGAAACATGTCCAATTTCTGATGAATTTGTGAAAAATTCGATCGAACAGTGGTTTCACAATTCTTCAGATCTGATGATGATCTGATAGAATCTGCACAATCGCTGTGTATAGAAGTGATTATGATGATAAATCACAACTAAAAACACCAACAATTCATTCAGATCATGATATTTTGAGCAATATTGATGTGTTTTGCTTAAGAACAGCGAAGAACACGATACCGAAAGCTCTGATACCAATTGATAGGTTCAATTGGATCGATAATATCACTCAAATGATCAGAATAACAAGTACAAACAAACGATTCAATCACAAACACAATTCATACTAATAATTCTCGTTGTATATTGATGATCAAAGCAATTCGTAGTACAAAGTGCAGGAGAAACAAGGTCACACACAGTTAATTCTCTCTCTAACAGTGTAAAAGTGATCTAGCCTCTCTCCTAACACACACACACTACATGCTTATAGCAAACAAAATACAAGTTTAAGGAAAATACATAATAAACCCTAAACTATTTACAAACATGTAAATAATAACAAAATACAAAGTAAATCTTAACAGGAAATAACCCTAACAGTTTAACTTTTACGGTTTGGTGTCTTAGGTGCACCACAAATCACATGTGCTAAAAGCCTTAAATTAGAATCACATGTGCTAAAACTAGAATCACATGTGCAAAATCTCAAATCACATGTGCTAAACCTCAAATCACATGTGATAAAAGCCTAAAACAAGAATCACATGTGCAAAACCTCAAATCACATGTACTAAAGCTAGAATCACATGTGCTAAACCTCAAATCACATGTGCTAAAAGCCTAAAATTAGAATCACATGTGTAAAACCTCAAATCACATGTGCTAAAACTAGAATCAAATGTGCTAAACCTCAAATCACATGTGCTAAAACTAGAATCACATGTGCTAAACCTCAAACCACATGTGCTAAAAGCCTAAAACTATAATCACATGTGCTAAAACTAAAATCACAAGTGCTAAAAGCCTAAAACTAGAATCACATGTGCAAAACCTCAATCACATGTACTAAAAGTAGAATCACATGTGCTAGACCTCAAATCACATGTGCTAAAAGACTAAAAATAGAATGACATGTGTAAAACCTCAAATCATGTGTTAAACCATAAATCACATGTGCTAAAAGCCTAAAACTAGAATCGTATGTGCTAAACTTTCAACCAAAGACAATTAACAAGTTTACAAAACTTCAAATTAATGTGCTAAAAATTAAAATCACATGTGCTAAACCTCAAATCGCATGTGCTAAAACTATAATCGCATGTGCTAAATCTTAAATCACATGTGCTGAAACTCAAATCATATGTGCTAAAACTAGAATCACATTTGATAAACCTCAAATCGCATGTGCTAAAACTAGAATCAAATGTGCTAAACCTTAAATCACATGTGTGCTAAAAGCCTAGAACTAGATCACATGTACTAAAACTAGAATCACATATGGTAAACTACAAATCACATGTGTTAAAACTAGAATCACATGTGATAAACATAGAATCACATGTGCTAAACCTAAATCACATGTGCTAGAACTAGAATCACATGTGCTAAACCTAGAAGCACATGTGCTAAACCTCAAATCACATGTGCTAAAACTCAAATCACATGAGCTAAAACTAGAATCACATGTGTTAAACCTCAAATCACATGTGTTAAAACTAGAATCACATGTGATAAACCTAGAATCACATGTGCTAAACCTAAATCACATGTGCTAGGACTATAATCACATGTGCTAAACCTAGAAGCACATGTGCTAAACCTCAAAATCACATGAGCTAAAACTAGAATCACATGTGCTAACCTCAAATCACATGTGCTAAAACTAGATTCACATGTGCTAAACCTCATATCACATGTGCTAAAACTCAAATCACATGTGCTAAAATAAAATCACATGTGCTAGAACAAGAATCACATGTGGTAAGCCTAGAAGCACATGTGCTAAACCTCAAATCACATGTGCTAAACGCCTAAAACTAGAATCATATGGGCTAAAACTAGAATCACATATGTTAAACCTCAAATTACATGTGCTAAAACTAGAATCACATGTGCCAAAACAAGAATCACATGTGCCAAAACAAGAATCACATGTGCTAAACCTCAAATCACATGTGTTAAAAGCCTAGAACTAGAATCACATGTGCTAAAACTAGAATCACATATGTTAAACCTCAAATCACATGTGCAAAACCTAGAATCACATGTGACAAACTAGAATCACATGTGCTAAACCTCAAATCACATGTGCTAAAAGCCTAGAACTAGAATCAAATGTGCTAAAACTAGAATCACATGTGATTTTCGCTTTAGTACTTGTTATTTGAGATGTAGCACATGTGATTCTAGGTTTAGCACATGTGATTTGAGGTTTGACACATGCGATTCTAGTTTTTGCACATGTATTTGAGGATTATCACATGTGATTCTAGATTTATCACATGTGATTCTAGATTTATCACATGTGATTCTAGATTTATCACATGTGTTTCTAGTTTTAGCATATGTGATTTGAGATTTAGCACATGTGGTTCTAGTTTTAGCACATGTGATTTGTGGTTTAGCACATATGTGATTTGTGGTTTAGCACATGTGATTTATGGTTTAACACATGTAATTTGAGGTTTAGCACATTTATTTGAGGTTTTGTAAACATATTAATTGTCTCTTGAAAGTTTAGCACATGTGATTTGGTTTTAGCACGTGTGATTCTAGTTTAAATACATGTGATTTTTAATTTTTAGCACATTTATTTGAAGGTTTGTAAACTCGTTAAATGTCTTTGGTTCGAAGTTTAACACATGTAATTTGAGGTTTAGCACATGTGATTTTAGTTTAGCACATGTGATTTGAGGTTTATCACATTCGATTCTAGTTTTAGCACACATGTGATTTGAGGTTTAACACATGTGATTCTAGTTGTAGCACATGTGATTTGTGGTTAGAACATGTGATTTATGGTTATCACATGTGATTTGAGGTTGAGCACATTTATTTGATGTTTTTTAAACTTGTTATATGTTTTTGGTTGGAAGTTTAGCATATGTGATTTGAGATTTAGCAAACGTGATTCTAATTTTAGTACACGTGATTCTAGTTTTAGCACATATGACCTGTGGTTTAGCATAAGTGATTTATGGTGTAACACATGTGATTTGTGGTTTACCATATGTGATTTGAGGTTTAGCACATTTATTTGAGGTTTTGTAAACATAATAATTCTTTCTTGGAAGTTTAGCACATGTGATTCTAGTTTTAGCACATGTGATTTGAGGTTCAGCACTTGTGATTCTAGTTTTAACACATGCTATTCTAGTTTTAGCACATGTGATTTAAGGGTTAGCACATATGATTCTAGATTTAGTATATGTGATTCTAGTTTTAACACATGTGCTTTGAGTTGTAGCATATGTGATTTGAGGTTTAACACATATGATTCTAGTTTTAGCACATGTAAATTTTTTGCTTCGTTCTTAGTGTCGTTGTAAATTGTAATTACAACACTTCCAACAATTGTTTCTTCTCTAACGGCTATGGTGATGACTGTTTCTTCTCCGTGCGTGGTTATGGCGGAGAAATTGAGCAACCAAAGGCTAAAAATCATCAAAATTCGTCAATTACTTAACTAACTAACTTCAATTACTATATTAAGTTTATTATTTAAGAAACATGTGATTCTCCATCCGCATAGCCCATACAGATGACTAAAAAGAATTTGTATTTACCCTACCCCCTCCCCCTCGTGCCAAAGAAATAAAACTAAACCCCCAACTCACAAATATGTGGTTTTATGTTTTAGCATATGTGATTCTAGTTTTTAGCACTTGTGAGTTTAGTGTTTAGCACGTGTGTGATTTTAGGTTTTATCACATGAGATTGTAAGTTTAGATATATGATTTTAGTCTTTAGCACATGATTCTAGTGTTTTGCATATGTGATTCTAGGTTAAGATGTATGATTGATGTTTTAGCACACGTTATTCATGTTTAAGAAAAAACTCACAACGTTTGTCTATGGTTGAAGACACAAACAAGCGAATCTCACACGCCTCCGTGGGAGTAGCACCATGAGCCGTCGTTATTAATTTAATATTTCCATACACCTTAGTGTTCCATGATCTTATAAATATATTTTTGTTAATTATAAGATGTACGATTATAAATATATAAAAATTTGAATATAAAAATTATATATATAATATAATTAAATAATAAACGAGCTGAGTTCGAGCTTAATAACTTTCTGATGAGCAGAGCTCGAGCTCTATTAAACTAAAGCGAACCAAGCTCGAACCTTAATAGGTTCGGCTCGTTTACACCCTACCCGCCGCTCATCAAAATAGCTAAAATATAAATCTTAAAAATCCTTAAAGCTAAACAGTAATAGTTAAAAAAATATATTTAAAATTAAAACAAAATCATTAAAAAAAAGTTAAGAAAAAAAGTTAAGTAAAAAAGAAATTAAATATACCAATCTACATGTAACTTAAATATTAAAATCTAATCTCAAAAAGCAAATACTTAAAGTAAAATAAAAATAAGTAAGAAATAAAATAAAAATAAAAAAACATCAAAATAAAACAGTGAGAAATACACTATGTAAAATAAAATCGATATAAGTGTTGGTCCATCTAGATCGTGATTTCAGTGCTATAATGACTTGTATTACAACAAAACACGTTTGACTCAAACAAACAAAGTCTCATATAACCCAACAACCAAGAACAAGATTAAAACCACAAACAAGAGGTAATTAAGCTACAAAGATAGTTAATATAAGCTCCTAGCACCTCCTGGAAACACACACACGATACAAGGGTTTGGATAAGATTTTTGCCAAAAGTTTTTGCATTAAGATAAGGTTACAATATATAACAGCTTTAGGTTCGCTGATAGATTCGCTGACAGCGAATCTATCTAGCGAACCATATAGTTTCGCCGGGCACAATCAGGTTCGCCCGGTCGATACTAACACAAAAACTATACTGTGCTACGGGCGAATCTATAGATTCGTCCGTAGGTTCGCTAGTACTAAAACATTACAAAGTACATACAAAAGATATTACACCGACATGCCGGTGAGTCCGACCTATACATGACTATCAATACTCCCCCTAGGTTGGACCTCACCCGGGGAAGTCTTCTGTTTTTAAGCTCCGTCTTTTTCGGCTTCATAAATTCTCAATATACGCTCCTGCCCTCGATTCAATCCCGGCTAGCGGATTTGTCACATCTTCGGATCCGGCCTCTTCGTCTTCACTAAACACCAACATCGACTCCACGAACTCTGCTTCGGCGACATCAGTATCAGGCATATCCAGAACAATTGTTTCCGCCTGTATTTCTTCAGTATGCTCCTCACCACCCACATCCAAATCAACCACCTCAACCGGTTTTTCAAACCTCTTCTCAATCGTTTGATCAAGCTGTTTAGACAGGTCGTCTATATCCATGTTCTGATCATCTGTCATCCTCAACCTTTCATTAACACTTCTCAGCTCAGCACGTATTCCTCGGGCTTTGTTTGCGACTTTCACGAACAAGTTCGCTTCAGTTCTTATATCATCTCCTGCCCCGTGCTTGATGCGGTTCTCACACAGTACCTTCAAGTCTTCATCGCAGAATGAGAAAACCTCCATTGGATCGAACAGACGAATCTCTGGACGGTCATCTCCTTTAAGTCTAATTACCGCTTCACCTGTACCATTGTCGTAGAACCACTTCAAGAATTCTTGTAGACGAGCAGGCTGAGTATCAGGAACCCTGACCCGTGTCATAATCTTTGGAGCTTCAATCTTCAGTACCACTTTACCCTTCCATGAAACCCAGTGTCTGTCCCTCTTTTGCCTCATTCGCTTCGGCTTTTGATATCCAAAATCAGTAAAGTTGTTCTCCGCAGCCCTCCTAATTGTAACCTCAAATGCACACGCCCTTCCACTATCCTCCTTTCCCAGCAGAGGTTGTTCAGCTAACCTTCGCAGATCCCACTGAGGCAAGGTGGCAAAATGCTTCATGTTCTTTATATAGCAGATATCCCCACCCCTTCGTTTAATCATATAAGCATCAACGACAGAGTTATATTTCCATGCGATCACTTGTCTATCCAGTTGGGAGGTGTTCAGTTCATCAATATTCTGAAAAATTGGTACCTCTGGAACAACCTCTTCATCCCTTTTAAACTATTCAGATTTGTCCAAATCAATATGATCGAACTGATAGCTCACCTCTTTTTCCTCAACTTTGTATTTCTCCGGCTCATCATCCAAATCCTCCTCACTGTCAGCATTCACGTCAACTTCCGGTTCAGCACTAACAACCACTTCAGGCCCAGTAAACACATCCAGATTTATCCCCATATCCTCATCAAACAACTCCTCAGCAGATTTCCCTTTATCCTTATCCCCAAACTCACAGTCCATTAACGGATACTTTGCAGCATCCGTTAAGTTTTTCAGTTCTGCCTCAGACATAGCCGGATCTGATCCATCCTTTTCCTTCAAGCTATTCAGCTCCTTGAATATTCTAACAATCAGGCACTATTGATCCTTCATCATCCTCCCCATTTCAAAAATAACTGTTGATTTCTCAGCATCATTCGTCTCCAAATCAGCATATTTATCCTTCAAATCCACAATCTCAGCCTTCAGACTCACTATCTCATCCTTTAACTCACTAACAGTCTCAGCAGATTTACCCAAATCATCATGCTTTGCTTTCTTTGCCGCTTCAGTGGGTGCATCGGATTTCCTCTTTGTTCTATTTTCCCTACCCGCATCAATCTCAGCCTAAATCTCATCTATATCCCGATCCAATGAATAATCCTTTTCCTTAGCGTATGGCTTCCTTTTCTTCAACCTTTTCTCAACAACCTCTACATTCTCACCGCCCCGTTTCCTCTCATTTTCCATTAACCTTTGTATATGTAGCCATCTATCAACAGGGTACATGTTTTCCCATAAAAACGAGGTCCTACCAACGCAATCAGCTCGAACCGACTTGCAATCTCCAAAAATTCTCGAATGCATGTCCCAGATTTTCAGCACTTCACCAATGACAGGTAGATTTGGCAGCTTGTCATTTAGAATCATTTGCACAAACCGAGGATACATTAACCACTTATCTCTCTTCGTTGCATGAATGTTCTCGAGCATGTAATTGTAGATGAGCTTTGCAAGATTTGCCTTCTGCCCTCTGCAAAACAACTTCATAGCCCGAGCCCAATCCAAATTTAACCCATCAGTACCCCCTTTCCTATGATCCAAGCACATAATAAAGACGTGTGCAATGTATCTCCATTCTTGGATCAGATAGGATTTCATAAACTCCATCTTCTTCTCCCCCGGCATAGGACCTTCATAACCAGCAGTCCTAAATGCCCCGTAAACTTCCTCTGCCGTCATACTAACCTCTTCTCCGACATCGTCCTCTAATCTCAAAATCCTTGCCACATCGGCTTCGGTAAACTCCAAGTCAAATCCACTAACTTTGGCATAGATCCGTGATGGCTGCACAGACACATTCATCACATCAGTTCTCCAGAAGTCTCTAATGTGCAGCTCATAGATGGTTGGTGAATGGGAGATGGCGTGATGAATGTGGGACGACTTCAACCATCTGATGTAATCTTTATATCCCGTTGCCTTCTCATGATTCTCGTCAAGCAAAGCACACATATTGTGCTTCCTTTCAAAGAATAATGTAGACATCGTGCCTGAAAAATAAACGGAAATTGATCAGAAACGTAAGTTTTGAAAACAGTTAATAGATTCCCTGGGATAAATAGGTTCGCTGAAAGAGCGAACCTGAGATTTGGCAACACAAACTATAAATTCGCTGACATGAAAAATCAGTCATTTGGTCGAGCGAATGTATAGGTTCGCTAAAAACAGTCGGGCGAATCTATGTTGATGCACGGGCGGCATAACGACATAGGTTCGCTCAAAGTTTTGAACTTTCGTTCAGATTCGCCAGACGAACACATAGGTTCGCTGGAAACCCTAGTTTTTGAAAAACTCCCAAATCTCAGTCAAAACATCATAATCAAGCAAACAAAGCAACAATCAAGCAATATAATCATTATACGAGGATATTATGATGTAAATTTCTAACTAATAACACAAATCAGTCATTTGATTTACATAATATCACAGATCGATGGATTTAAGAGGTTTAATGTACGATTGATGGGATGAAACATAGATTAAGATGAAGACGATGACATACCAGACAAAACAAAGACGATTTGAAAAAGATACGACAACAGTAAAATAGTGACAGCGAACTTGCGAAAGGTTTCGCTGTCAACAAATATATACAGTCACAGGTTCGCTGACAAAAACACTAGCGAACTTCAGATTCGCCCGAAGACCAAAGGTCAAGAGTAGACACGGTGACAAAAATAGGTCCGGGCAAACCAGTAGATTCGCTGGTTGGTACGCTGGAAATGTGAACTAGCGAACTTCAGATTCGCCCGAGACCAAAGGTCAAAAGAAGATACGGCGACAAGAGGAGGCTCCGGGCGAACCTGTAGGTTCTGGCGAACCTGTAGGTGTTAGGGTTATTTCCTAGATTAAGATTTACTTTGTATTTTGTTTATATGTTTGTACATAGTTTAGGGTCTATTTTGTTATATTCCTTAAACTTGTAATTGTTGCTAAAAGCATGTAGTGAGAGAGTGTGAGGAGAGAGGCTAGATCACAATTCACGTAAGAGAGAGAACTTGTGTGTGTGATTTATTTTCTCCTGCACTTGTATTGCAAATACTGCTTTGATCATCAATATACAAAAAGAATTATTAGTATGAATTGTGTTAATGATTAAAACTGTGTTTGTGTTTGTGTTTATGTTATTATGATCATTGAGCGATATTCACGATCCAATTGAACCTATCAATTGGTATCAGAGCTTTCGGTATTGTGTTCTTCGCTGTTCTTAAGCAAAACACTACAATATTGCTCAAATATCATGATCTGAATGAATTGTTCGTGTTTTCAGTTGTGATTCATCAGCATAATCACTTCTAATTCACAACAATTGTGCAAATTCCATCAGATTATCATCAGATCTGAGGAATTAAGAAGATTGAAAAAGTTACTGTTCGATCAAATTTTGCTCAAATTCATCGAAATTTGATCATGTTTTGGATTGATTGAGATTAGGGATTGATAATCGGACCATTTCACAGCTTGTGTGTGAATTTTGAACGAATTGGACAAGTTTTTGACAAAACCCAGAAAATTCTCATGGAGAAGATGATGAACAGTATGAACTTGGTTGAAGATTAACTTGCCGGGTGATTAAATTTGACTTAGACAATTTCCTTTGGACTTAGATTGAAGAACAATCAGGTCCTGTGCAGCCGTGTAAGAGAATTTGTGCTAGACGGGTAAAGAATTTGACGAAGAAAAGTGTTACTGTTCAGCCGGTTTAACAACTGTTGTGCCGGGTGATACACTGTTACGCCGGGTGATTAACAAAATTCAGCCGGGTAATCATCAACTGTGTAGCCGGGTGATTAACAACTGCCGTGTGATCGAGTACTGTTCAACCGGGTAAAGCTTTTTGCCGTGTCAAGATTCTGCCGGGTCAAGTTATTGCCGTGTGAAGTTATTTCTTGTTGCCGGGTAACTGTTCAGCCGGGTCAAGAACAAAGTATTACAACTGTTGAGCCGTGTAACTGTTTAGCCGTGTAAAGACCTTTTTCTCTGCCGGGTGAAGAACAAATACACTGTTTAGCCGGGTGAAGAAGGATTTTCACTGTTCAGCCGTGTGACTCATTTTTAGTTGCTTTTCAATACTTGTTTCTTATCTTGTCTTTAATTGCTTGTCTTTATTTTAGTATTTTAATCATTTCTTTTCAAAAATTAACAAAAACCAAAAATATTTTCTTTAAAAATTTTTCCTTTAAAAATTAAAAATGGCACCTAATGATGATTCTGATAACCATGTTCCTAGACTTGTTAATCGTGCAGATTTCAAGAATTGGACAATCAGATTGAGACATCACTTATGCTCCATTGACAATGATTTATGGAAGTCAATTGAAAAGGGTCCTCATATTCCAACTCAGACTGCTCCAGACAGTGCAAGTACCTACACCAAAGACTCTACTGAACCTTATTCAGAAGATAATCTGTCAGCAGAAGATTTGAGAAAAGTAAAGAATGATAGCAAGGCTTACTCTTTAATGTGCAAGGGACTGCCACTTCAAGTTCTGTCGAGATTGGATGCATATCAGACTGGTTATACATGTTTCAAGGCATTAAAGTCAATATGTGAAGGAGGAGAACAATTGAGAAGTTTGAAGAAATCAAAGTTAAAAAGGCAATTGGAGTTGTTCGAGCATATTAATGGAGAAACAGTGCATCAAATGATGAACAGATTTGTTCACTTAACTACTGAGATGTCAAACTCGGAGTTAAGACTGATCTTCAAGACTTGAATGATCGTTTGTTATGTGCTTTGCCATCATCATGGAAGCAGACTGTTACTTTGTTGAAACATACTTAGAAATTTCCAATGGATTTAGATCTGCTTATTGGAAAGATTGAAGAAGTTGAGATTGATGAAGGATCAAGAAATACTGATAGATCAAGCTCACAAACTCAGTATAAGTATGTGGTAAATCCTGCCAATACTGTGGAGAATGCATTTCTTGCAGAAGATGCAATGAAGTTTGAAGAAGAGGGTGACTTATTTGTTGGTGCAAGTTTCTACACTGATTCATCATACTTTCCAATTTCACCAACTTATTCTCAACCTCAATCTCCACCAAGAGTTCAAGTTCAAAGTCAAAATATGAAACCACAATCAGAAAATCAAAGTTCAAATGTTCAAGCCAAGGTGAAAGATGTAATGAACATTTTGTTGCAAGATGACGAGACAAAAACTGCTTTCACAGCGTTTATGACAAGTTTTCAAGCATACCAAGGAAGTCACTTAAGTCAAATGGACGTGGTTCTTCAAGATTTATTCGAAATGGATCCAGTTGACGTAGAAGAAATGGATTTAAACTGGCAGATGGTAATGGTTGCATATAGAACGCAGAAGCATGCATATGTTAACCGAAGTTACAAGCCTCATGCAAACAAAACTGTTGGTTTTGACAAATCAAAGGCCAGATGTTTCAATTGTAACCAGTATGGTCATTTCTCAAGAGAATGCAAAGCTCCCAAGAATCAAAATTTCAATGACCAAGCTAGTTCAAGTAATCAAGGTCAAGGTCAAAGCTCACAACAGTCTTCAAGCTATCAACAAAGAAATCAACGTTACTTTCAGAAACCATACCAAAGTCTTGCCATGCTTGAATTGAAAGATGAAGGAAAGAAACCAGAAGACCAAACAAAGGCACTGGTAGTAAGTGTAAAAGATGGTTATGATTGGAGTGCGTATGCAGAACAATTCACTTCTGATCTTACATCAAGTTTGGCACTGGTGTGTGAAATCGAAGAAGACTGGTCTGAAGAAGGGGATGGTAAAGTAATTGAGGATGTAAGTGAAGATTCTGCAGATTATGACTGGAGTGCAAAGTCTGATCCTGTTGAAGAATCTGAGTCTGAAGTTGCGCTGATGGCTACTGCCAATGAGTCTTCATCTTCTACTGAACAACCAAAGGTTAGTAATAACTTACCCCCTAACTATGTTCCATTACCTGCTGATGTGAAAGAAAGGTTATGTTCTGAACAATGCATTCAACAAGTAGAACATTATCGAACTCATTCATTTAAAATTGGTGATAAATTAAGCAAACATGAGAAAATTCATGAACAACTTAAAATTGATCACAAAATTGCTGATGAGAAGATTTTGTCACTTAAAGAATCATGGAACAAGACCTTAAAGGAACTGGAATTGGTAACAAAACAACTTGAAGAAATGACAAAGAACTTTGAACAAGAAAAAGTTGCTCATGCTGTCACACAAGTTGAATTAACAAAGGTTAAAAGCTGTAAAACAATGGTGAGACAACTTGTGAGTGAAAGAGGTAATAAAACCAAAACCGGGTTGGGTTTTACTCATGAACCAATGCCAAATTCTATCACACAAACCTTACCGGAAAACTTTAATGAATTTGATCATTCACCTGAAAATGAAAGAAAATTTAAAGAAATTCAAAGAAGTAAATCCGAGTCTGAAGGTTCTGAAGTGTTGATGGAAAGTTTGAAAGAAGAAGATGGTGCAACAACTGAAGCTGATGATGAAGCAAGCAACAAGTCTGATAACAAATCAGAGCCTGTTCTGATTCGACTCGTTGAATATCCGAAACTGAATCTGAAGCCAGAAACGGTGAAGGAAGAAGGTGAGTTTTCAGGATACAATGATCCTGAATACATCAGGTGGAAGAAAGAACAAAAGGCGCAAGTTGCTGATCAGTTGATCAAGAAGCAAGAAGTGAAGAAGGCCGAAGTTTCAACTGCAAAGAAGCAGAAATCGAAAGTAATGAACAATCAATCTGAAACAAAAGAATCGAAAGGCAAAAGTGTCTTAAAATCGAATGATAACACCAAAGTTCAAAGTGTTAAAACTGACAAAGTTAAACCTGTCAAGAAAGTGTCAAAAAGTAAGAAAATCAAGTTTGTGTCTGCAGGAACGTTTGATTTGAACGGATCTTATGGTAAACCAATCAACTCTCCAATCAAATCTAACTCTGGTCTGAAAACAGGTTCAGGTCCTAAGTCTTCCGCTGTCAATGATAAGAGAATTGAATCTAAAAAGTTAACCAAACAGAACAGTTTAAAATCGAACCAAAGTTCCATGCAATCAAGATCACAAACCAAGTCTCCACAAAAGAATCAAGTTAATCTAAAACCGAACAAAACTGATAATGAATCACGAGTTGGTTCTTCATCAAAGGTTAACAATCGGCTCTTTAGGATTAGCAAGAAACATTGTGAAATTTGTGATAGATATAATCATGCAACTGCTGAATGTTTCTTTAACAGGTACTGCAGTTTCTGTGACAAAAGAAATCATTCTTCAGAAGAATGTTATTATAACAAATTTTGTGACATTTGTGAGAGAAGAAATCATGACACAAAGGATTGTTTCTTTCGATCAAACTCAACAAGAGAAATGACACCATTTTCAAATTTTCAAAGAAATAAATCAATTGGTTTTCAAAATATGAATCAAAGTCATTCTCCGGTTTTGAGAAATTTCAATCGAAACAATTCTGTTTCTAACTTTTCAAGAAATGTGCAGGTTAATAATTTTAAACCAAGAGCTTTAATGGTAAGAAACCAAAAGTTTGAAAATAACCTTGATCCTAAGCTAGAGGAAAGGTTTAGTGCTTTGAGGAGAAAGCAATCAATGAACGCCAATGGGCGAAACAACAGTTATCAGCATCAAAATCTCTTAAATGAAACAAATTTTCAAAATGTTCAATATCAACAAGTTACTATTGCAGATAGATTCGGAAAACCCAAGACCGTGTGGGCCTGGGTTGACCAAACTAACTAAGTGATTGTTGATAATGCAGGTACGCCCAAGAAGACCTATCAACTCGTGGTTCGTTGATAGTGGGTGTAGCCGGCACATGACAGGCAACCATGCCTTGCTTCAGGATTTCAAGCTGAAAAATGGTACACACGTTGCATTTGGAGGTGATGCGGGTGGTAAGATAACAGGAGAAGGAACCGTATCGAATGGGGTCATTAGTTTTGATAAAGTCAACTACTGTGCACAGTTGAACTTTAACTTACTAAGTGTATCTCAAATTTGTGATAAATCGTATTCAACTTTATTTGATGATTCTTTCTGTTATATACTCAAACCAGGTTTCAAGATCGACAATGAATGGGTAGTGGTGAAAGCTCCAAGAGATCGTGATGTATACAAGTTGGATATGTCGCAGATTGATGCCGAAACCGAAACTACTTGTCTCATTTCACATGCTTCAAATGATGAGAGTCAGCTTTGGCATAGACGGTTGGGCCATTCAAACTTCAGAAACATGAATCGTTTGGTAACTGAAAATCATGCTGTAGGAATACCATCAAAGAAGTTCTCTACAACTGATCTCTGTCCAGCATGTTTGAAAGGAAAACAGCACCGAATGTGTTTTAAGTCCAAGCTAGAAAACTCCATTTCAAAACCCTTGCAGATGCTACATATGGATCTTTTCGGACCAACAAATGTGCAAAGCATCGGAAAGAAGTCTTATTGTTTTGTCATTATTGACGATTTCACTAGATTTTCTTGGGTTTATTTCTTGCATGTTAAATCTGAAACTGCGGAGTTATTAAAAGAATTTATCATCAAAGTTGAAAATCAGTTGGATTGTAAAGTAAAAACTTTGAGAAGTGATAATGGAACAGAATTTAAGAACGCTAATGTTGATTTGTTTTGTGCAGAAAAAGGAATTGCTAGACAATTTAGTGCTCCAAGAACGCCTCAACAGAATGGGGTTGCGGAACGGAAAAACCGGACACTGATTGAAGCAGCAAGATCCATGCTCGCAGATGCCAAAATCCCTATCACATTCTGGGACGAAGCTATTGCTACTGCGTGTTTTGTGCAAAACAGAACATTACTGGTTCAGGATAAACAGAAAACATCTTATGAGTTGTTATTTGGAAGAAAACCGAATATTTCTTACTTGAAAGCATTTGGTTGTCCTGTAACGATTCTAAATTTAAATGATCATCTTGGGAAATTTGAGTCAAAATCTGACGATGGATTTTTCCTAGGTTATTCGTCTGTTTCTAAAGCACTGTTATTGAAACTATTAACGTAAAGTTCTTAGAAAATTCGTTTCCGTCAGTGGCGCATGGTCCCGAATGGTTGTTTGATTTAGATTCGTTATCAAAATCTTTCAATTCTAACTTGTTTGATTTTTCAGGAAAAGCAAGAAAAGAATCAGGTGACTTGGGATGTTTTAGTGACGATTCTGATAATGACGAGGATGGAAATCTCAACTCTGAATATCCGTTCATGTCATTTCATAATCCTGATCATGTCAAATCCTGTCAAGCTCCGGGTCCTTCTGGTTCTCAAGAAGATCAAGAATCAAACAATCTTGAAGATGATGTGAATCCGCAAAGTTCTCCTAATGATGGTGGATCCGTTCAAAATCAACCATCATCAGATCCGAATGCTGAAGTTATTCCAGAATCATTTGATTACTTCATCAATTCACCGGATCAAGTCCCGAATTTCACTCCGCATACTTCGTCTATTCTACAAGATCTACCAAATCTGAATCAATCTAATCTGGAGACTCAAGTGCAAGGAGATGACATACCAATTCATCGAATTCACAAGAAACATCCTGTCTCTCAGATTATCGGGCCGTTGAATCAGAGAACTACAAGAAGTCAAACTGAGCAAGCAAATGTTTGTCTTTATTCATGTTTTCTTTCTCAAGTGGTGCCGAAGAACATTTCAGAAGCGTTGCAAGATAATAGTTGGATTGAAGCCATGCAAGAGGAGTTACTTCAATTTCGCAAACAAGAGGTTTGGAAATTAGTGGACTTACCTGAAGGAGAAAATGCGATTGGTACAAGATGGTTATACAAAAACAAGCCAGACGAACGTGGCATTGTTGTGAGAAACAAAGCAAGACTCATTGCACAGGGATACACTCAAGAAGAAGGCATTGATTATGAAGAGGTTTTCGCTCCGGTCGCAAGACTTGAAGCCATACGCGTTTTTCTTGCTTATGCTTCCTTCATGAAGTTTAAAGTATTCCAAATGGACGTTAAAGGCGCTTTTCTGTATGGACCTATTACAGATGATGTATATGTCAGACAACCTCCGGGTTTTGAAGATCCTGACTATCCTCATCGTGTATACAAGTTGAGTAAAGCTCTATATGGTCTACATCAAGCTCCGAGAATCTGGTATGAGACATTATCCAAACATTTACTAGAACATGGATTTACAAGAGGGCAGATTGATCCAACTTTGTTTATGAAGAGGGAGAATGATGAACTCTTATGTGTTCAAGTTTATGTGGACGATATTATCTTCGGATCGACCAGTGCGTCAATGTGCAAAAGAATTTGAGGAAATCATGAAGTGCAGATTCTAGATGAGTTCTATGGGGGAGATTAACTTCTTTCTCGGATTACAGGTAAAACAATCAGCTGACGGAATTTTTATCAACCAATCAAAGTTCGTTGAGAAGTTGTTGAAGAAGTTCAAGATGCAAGATTGTCAGACTATTCGAACTCCATCTGATGTGAACTGCAAGATACAACCGGATTCGAAAGGCAAATCCGTGGATCAAACACTATACAGATCAATGATCGGTTCACTGATGTATCTTACTGCATCAAGGCCAGACATCATGTATGCTGTATGTGTGTGCGCAAGATATCAGTCTGATCCAAAAGAGTCGCACCTGATTGCTGTGAAACGTACTTTCAGATACCTTAAAGGGAAACCGAATCTTGGGTTATGGTATCCTTATGAAGGCAATTTTGAATTATATAGTTATTCTGACAGTGATTTTGGTGGGTGTGCTCTTGACAGGAAATCGACTACTGGTGGATGTCAATTTCTGGGTCCTAGACTTATCTCTTGGCAATGCAAGAAGCAGACCAACGTTTCTGTATCCACAGCTGAAGCAGAGTATATCGCTGCATCTGCAGGATGTTCTCAAGTTTTGTGGCTAGAAAACCAATTGCTTGACTACGGGTTTAACTTTCTCAAAACTCCTATATACATAGATAATACTGCTGCTATGTTTATTACTGCTAATCCTGTTCAACACTCAAAAACCAAACATATCGAAATTCGATATCACTTTTTAAGAGACAACTCTGAAAAAGGTTTAATAATTTTGATTAAAGTTCATACCGACAAACAACTGGCAGATCTTTTCACAAAATCCTTTTTGTCAGGCCGGTTTGAATTCTTAATTCAATCCATAGGATTAATCAATCATGATTGATTCTATTTTTCTTAAAAACAAACAAAAATCAGAAAATATAAAAGCCAAAAATATAATAAGTTGATGTCATATATTGATTCCGTTGTCTTTTATTTTATGTCTTGCATTGTGTGTGCGTATGCATGAAAAAGAAAATAGAAAAGCAAAAACAAAATATAAAAGCAAAAAGAAAAGAAAATATCATGTCATAAGAATCTATATTGCACAAAGTGAGAAATGATAGTTACACTAGACATTATTTGTTACATCATTTTTAATAAAGACTGATGAATGTTAATTGATGTGCTAGACAGCTCAGACAATTAGACTGAAAAAGTAAGTTGATTGCTGACAAACATAAACTTAATGATCTTTGTGTTAAGTTCCATTGTTATACATGTCTAGATATATATCTTTTGATACATTGCTTGTGATGATAGTTGTGCATGATCGGGTAACGATGTAGTCTATTCAGTGTGATGAACCGCATCGTGAGCTTCTTTGTTGTGGTACCCACAGACCTGAAGTCTCACATGAAGTCTCTTTTGAGCTTCAAGATGCAGCAAAAGATTCCAAAATGGAACAAAAAGAGTCCCAAATGTGGACCAACACCAAACAAAAATTCCAAAAAGGAATTCAGAAGATTCCCAAGGGGAACGATAGGAAAGAAAAATTCCCAAAGATGGATTTAAAAAGAAGTCCCAAAGTGGACCAAATCCGAATAGAACCCAGATTCCACACTGTATATGACTGTAAGTGACCAGGTTTTGTGCAATATGCATTCAGGTAGTGATTGATAAGGAAATATGTTGACATATGTATACATGTGGGTCACATAAGTCATTTTTAATCGAACCTTAATTATCATCATGATACTGAAAAAGTAAGTGTGTCAACTCGAGCTAATTGGTATGTTTTCATATCATCACTCAATCAAACATAAGTCAAATGTCTATTCAAAACTTGCAAAACATGTTCAGATAATGTGTGGTATGATCTCACTGCGATATTTTGATTCATTGCATTGCATATGTCTTTATTTTAATGTGTGTGCTTTGTGTGTGCAGGCATATGGAATCTTTACTGACACATCGACATCCTTGTTAAACTTAAAAATTTCAAGAAATTTCAAGTTTAGGGGGAGAATAAGATTGAAGAAAATATCTAAAAAAAAAAAAAAAATCCAAAAATATTTTTTGAATAAGTGTGTTTTGAATGAACAAGATTATGTGGTGTGAAAAGCAAAAGTATTGGATGTGTCAAAAAACAAACCCAAGGTCTTGTGATTTGTTTTTATGAAATTGCTTCGGGATATAGAAAAATTGGTTGTGCAAAAACATTTTTGAAAAAGAAAAAGAAAAATGAATTTAATTAGAATTGATATTATTGACTTGTAATGTTGTTGATAATTAATGTGACAAATTCTTTTTAAGGATATCTTGTCTAATTAATGTGTCGAGAATGTTTGCAGGTGCAATAAATACAGTTGAAAAAGTCAACAGACGAGAAAAGTGAAGAAAAATCGCAAAGTGTTATAGCCGGGCAAAGATATCAGATACAACTGTTCTGCCGGGTAATGAACATACTGTTCAGACGGGTAATGTTGTGATTTTGATACAAGCCGGGTGATTGAGAAAAAGGTGAAGATATTATGACCACTGTACAGCCGGGCAATGATCATGTCAAATACAGCCGGGTGAAGGTCATAGATATCAACCGGGTGACAAGTTGTGTTACTATATAGCCGGGTGAAGATATGTTGTCATTATACAGCCGGGTAAAAGAAATCTTATCTTGCCGTGTGAATGTATAACACTGTGTTGCCGGGTAATAGTAAAATCAACTGTGTTGCCGGGTAATGAAGAAAAGCATGCCGGGTGATATAGAAGACAACTATGTTGCCGTGTGAAGAAGAAAGCATGCCGGGTGAAAGTTAAAGCAACTATGTTGCCGGGTGATGAAGAAAGCAAGCCGAATAAAAGTTAAAGCAACTGTGTTGCCGGGTGATGAAGAAAGGTTGCCGGGTGATGTTTGAAGACTACTATTCTGCCGGGTGATGAACAAAACCCATCAGGTGTAGTTGTTCCTAACCTTTACCCGTCACTACAGTGACTTACCCGTTTCTACAGTGTTTGACCCGTCAAGTGTGTTTCACAATGTTGTGACTTGTCCCAACAGTAAATGACCCGTCACTACAGTGCATGACACGGATCAACAGTGCTTGACCCGGCAAGGCTTATTGGGCTTTTTAAGCTTGCCCGTCCCATTTTGTTGACCCGGCACCTCAAGTTTGACCTAAATTTTTAACGATACAAAAACCCGCCTCTTCACAAACACTTATCATTTTTCACATTCACTTTCAAGCAAATCCCCTGTACTTAAATCGCTTTGATTATCATATTCAGTCGTTGATTCTGTAACAAGTACAATCGATTGAATAAGGTATTGTCCTTGTGATTTGTTCTTGATAAACCTGCAAATCGACCGATAAAATGAAAAACGATGATGAACAGTGTTTTTGATCATTGAATCGACACTTTGATTGTGTGTGTTAAAACCAAAATCGAATGTTGTTTTAAGTATAAAATCTGTCGATCATCAACAATCAATCACTCATTTGCACTAAAACACCTTAAAACCAACTGAATCAGTCAAAATTGTTCACAACTGATAAAATCGCCATTGATGAACTTTGAAGCTCTTAAATGTTAAACATCAAAATGATGAAATATCTGTTTAAAAGTGATCAATACTTGTTAAAACTGAACTAAAACATGATAAACAATTTCATCATACAAATGTCAAAATTATGTCTTAAGTGATTAACTGTTAAAATTGAAACATGTTGTATAATCATTAAAATTCAAAGTTGTTTGATTAAGATGATGAAAATCAGGTTATTAGAACAATTTAGAATTTAAAATGATTATGTGAATGTTTTGCTTTCTAACTTTTATTCAAACACTTATGAAAATTTTGATATGTATTAATGAAGAATCTAACACATTTGTCTTGTTTGTGTTTTTGTGTTTGTTTTGACAGATGGAGAATCTAAAGTTTGAGCCCAAACACAATTTGGTGGCATGTCTAGATGAATCTATCCCTGAAATAGAAGGTTACAGAGATATGATCAAGTTTATAAAGAGGACCAAATATGTGTATGCTATGTGTGCCAAACCGGTCATATATGCAAGGCTGATTAAGAGTTTTTGGAGGACAGCAGAGGTTATTAGAGATGACAATGGTGTTGCTGTTGTGAGAGGAAACATTTCTAGAGATATGGTGTTGACTGTTTCTGAAGAAGCCATCAGAAATGCCCTGAGAATAGATGAAGATGAAGTTGGAATGAATGATGAATTGACCATGGCAGAGTGTCAATCGTGTTTTGTTAATATGGGACATCCACCTGTATTTCCAAAGTCACAATTTTATAGGGCGAAGTTGGGAAAGAAGTATAAGTTGTTGTGCTATGTTGTCCAACAGTGCATGTCCAGGAGGAGTGCAGGTTTTGACAATTTCCCATCTGACATAGCATCCCCGATAGTTGCCATAGCTGAGAATAAACCATTCAACATGTCAAAATGGATTATGAATGGCTTTGTGTTCAATTTGGTAAAGGGAAAGAGGTTTAAGTTTCTCATGTACCCGAGATTCTTACAACTGATGATCAATATTGCCTATCCTATCATCAGAACTGAAGGTTATACTGGAGGTATGTTATATACTGAGGACATGAACGATCTATCTTACAGAAAGATGAGTATCGGGAATGTGCCTAATGTGGAGTTATTTGACTATATGAGAGAAATAGCCAACAATGAAGAAGATGTTGAAGGTGTGTATCATCATATTTCTCATGGTGAGATAGTTAATCCACAGGACCTAGTGGATGAGGTGTCTGATAATTTGTTAGATGATGATGAGTACTTTGCTCGTCATCCAGAGGATGAAAATGAATCTGAGAATGAAGAAGAAAATGATAGTGATGATGATGAAAATGGTGACAGTGATAGTGAGGATGGTCAAGATGATGATAATGATGGTGGTAATGATGGTGCTGAATCTGAATCTAATTCAGAGGAGGCAGAAATTGTTGAAGCAGTTGAACCGATGGAAGTAGACACTGAGAATGTTGAAGTTATTGAACAAACAGTGATAGAAGAACCTGTTGATGTTGTATCTGTTGAGAAGGTGATTGCAGTTGAAGTTGCTAAACCCATCACTAAACAGTATGTTAGATCGCGAAGATCTAAATCTGTTATTGAGAAAGTGATGAATGAGCCTGAAGAGATAGATGTAATTCAGATTGCTCAGGAGGTAATGGCCGAAGCTGAAACTATTGCACAGATAGTTGAGGAAGCTGATGCTGGCGTTACTGATCCTATCTCTGTTGATATACCCACCACATCATCCCCCATTGCAGAAAACATTGAACAAGGTTTGGAGTCTTCACCAAATTTTGTGTCAAGTGTTGATGAAACAGAGAATGAGAAAAGGATTGCTGAGTTAGAAGAGATGGTACAAAAGTTGATAGAAGCAAATGAAATGTTGAAAGCTTCTAATGAGAGGAAAAAGAAAAGATTTGAAGAATTTTAGAATATTCATAATCAGAACTTGAAAACTTTCAAAGAGTTGGATGCAGATCATCTTAAACTGAAGATTGAACATGATAAGTTGAAAGATGAGTATGAAAGTTTGAAGGAGGAACATGAAAATCTGAAGTATGATTACAAGGAACTGAAAGCTGAATGTAATACGTTGGAGGATGAGAAAGAGATGTTGGAAAAATGGCTGGAGGAAACGAAACCAAAGAAAGCCGGTTCATCATCTGATAAAGATTTTTCAGATGAAGTGGTTGAAATAGCTGAAGCGGCTCAAGTACCAAAAGTTTATCTGACCAGAGCACGAGGTACTACAAATGTTGGCATAAAGGTGGAATCTCCAATCATCATTCCCGATGAAGATGTTGCTGAAACTGTCAATACTGACAAAGCTGAGGGAAAAAGGAAGTTAGATGCTATACCAGAGATTATGGGTGATGAAAGCAGTTTGAAAAAGGCAAAGATGGATGAGACAGTGGAGATTGAGCCGATTCAATCTGTAGCTGTAGTTGAAACTGAGATAGTTGATGAGATTGTGACTGAAGCTGAAATTGCTAAACCAGTTCAGATTGAGCCGATTCAATCTGAAGCTGCTGTTGTTGAAAAAGTGCCTGAAACTGCTGAAACTGCTGAAATTGTGTCTGAAGTTGGAAGTCAGTTTGAGCCGGTTCAAACTGACAATGCACCGATGATTGAAGCCTTGGATGATTTGGATGATATAGATTTCACTGAGTCTGAGCCAGAAGCTGAACCAGAAACAAATGTTGATCAAGAGATTCCAGATGATTTAGATCAAAGATTTGCTTATCTTGAAAGATGAAGTATAATGCTGTGTTTTTGAATGGGTTGACTGTGAGCCAAATAAATGAAGAGTATGAAAAATGTATGATTGCCCAAGACAAGGCCGAAGCAGATAAAAAGGAATTTATTATTGAGATGGGTGAATGGACTCCAATGCAAGAAAGTCTGAATATAGAAGACTTGCCTCCAACTGAACTTTATCATCAAAATCCGGAAGAAATGTCAAGTACTGATATGCGAAGTTGGTTGAGCTCGAGAAATTATCCGTATAGGACTCTGAAGAGATTGAAATCTGAGTCATTGAGGAAAATTGTTGTTAGCTTTATGAAGACCGAAAAAATGTACAATCGTATGTTTTATTTGGACTACAACAATCCTCAATACTTCGAGCTGACAAAGAGATATAAAATTCTTGGACCGAAGGTGATACCGGTGATGGCTTTACCTGAAAATGCTCACAAGAAAAGGCACGAGTTGATGGATATGTTTCCTAGTGAAGTTAAATCTTATAACATACCGATGGATGTGCGTGAATCATGGCATAAATCAGCCACAGCAGGTGATGTGGTGAGGTCACTGCTGAGTAAGGGTCAGTCAATAGCTGAACTGCTTGATTCAATGATTGTGCCAGAAAAGAATAAGAAGGTGAAGATTATTGCATGGAAATACGATGAAGTATTTGATGCGTTTATGATAAAGAGAGTTAATGGTTTATGTGACGTATATCATTACTACTCTAGCATTTTCAAGTTGGAAGTTCAGGATTTGAAGGAGCTGCACAAACTCAGACTGATAAATCACACGCATGCTGAGCGTGGTGATAAATGTGCAATGCTGCTTGATGCCGGGATAGCCAGACCACCGAAGTATCTTGATTTCAGAGGCCAACAGGAAGATACAGCTTATGTGCAAGCAAAGAAAGAAAGAAAGAAAAAGGGATTGGTTGTTAGTGAAGACATGTACTTGGAGGAATTTTCGGATGAGTACTTTGATAAGGTGACGAATCCAGGATTGAAAGTGATTGATGGTTCGCAAATGACAAAGCCTATACTTAGAGTTTTCTACAATCAAGAAACTTTTGAGTTGAAGCTTGTTCGGAATTTGGAAGATTGGGATAAAGACATGATTACTCTATTTAGCACTTTTGAGTTGAAGCTGCTTCATCCATCCTATATTGATTATCTAAGAAGTTGCAGAATGGAGAAGTGTAAAGATAAACTTGCTGAAGCTGATAGGAAGTTGTTCGTGGTGATGATAGAAGTGATAGCTGCTGCAACTGAAAAGATTCGTGTACGAAAGGCATTGCTGAACTCTAATCTTGTGAGGGTCGACATACCAGAGATAGAGTTTATGAGAATATCTGGAAGAGGAACGTTGGAAGTGCAAGTCAAAGGACAGGAGATGCCTTTTGAATTTTATGCTAACATTGACTTTGCAGGTTTAAATCTGGATTCTCTAAGACGCATGAATGCCTGCCCAATTCTGACAAATGAGTCCAAACCTCGACAAGCCAAGATTGCGGAAAAGTTCAAGTCTTGCATAGAAGAAGCGCTGAAAGAACAAGAAGAGTTTAAAGGAAGAGAGCTGCTGAATGTCAAAGACGAGCCAGAAGATTGGTAGAAAGAGATTGATGCTGAACAAAGAAGAAAAAGATTAGAAGATTTTGCTGAAGATTCAAAGATAAAGATTTACTTTGTATTTTGTTTATATGTTTGTACATAGTTTAGGGTCTATTTTGTTATATTCCTTAAACTTGTAATTGTTGCTAAAAGCATGTAGTGAGTGAGTGTGAGGAGAGAGGCTAGATCACAATTCACGTAAGAGAGAGAACTTGTGTGTGTGATTTATTTTCTCCTGCACTTGTATTGCAAATACTGCTTTGATCATCAATATACAAAGAGAATTATTAGTATGAATTGTGTTAATGATTAAAACTGTGTTTGTGTTTATGTTATTCTGATCATTGGGCGATATTCACGATCCAATTGAACCTATCAGTAGGTTCGCTAGAAGATTCGCTGGGACTCAAAATAAGAAAAATTAAAAAAATTAAAAATATTTTTGGTTTTTCTCAAATTTTAAATTCTTTGTAAATCCACGAAAATGTCCCACGATTTCAACGCTCCGAAAATAAAACAAAACCCTGAAATATAATTAGAAAGAAAATTAGAATAAAATAAAATAAAATAAAGAAAAAAAAAGCTAGGAAATAAAGCTAAAGAAGGATATATATATTTTTCATGACGTTTTGAGCAGAATCCGGAGAATCATTGATTGGCGGGATTGCAGATATGTTTGTCCATTTAAACCCATGCCTTAGTCCTTTCAACAAGAGATCAGCAGCTTCTTTTATCATGTTTTTGGTTTGATTGAAGAAGCTCAGACAACTCGGTCCCCACAGACATCTAGGTAAAAAGAACAAGTTCTGTCATCAGGATATATCTGAGCAATACGATTGACTTTGCTTGAATTTCGAGGATCAAATTTTGAATATTGATCGATGCATTAGCTTCTTTTGACACTGTGCAATTTTTGCATCTTTTTGTGAGTGGAGCTTGTCAGCAATTGATTCTTTTGAATACAATGCGACTTATTATTTGGGAAACTCAAATAGTTCAGAGCTCCAGGTCTATACCGACGTATAACAGAGGAGATAAACATTTGAGCATGCTCGGTGAATCTTCAGGTCAATACTTCCGTATAGCAGAGAAGATCCACCAACTCCAGGTCAATACTTCCGTATAGCAGAGGAGTTAAGCACTTTGACTCAATACTTTCTGAGGAGTTAACAAGTTACTCACTCAGAGGTTTTTCCGAAGAGCATCACTAGCAGCTTTTTATTTGTTTTGCAAACTAGAAACTCGATTCAGGGATAGGGTGAGGGTGATTTGGGATGTTTAGGGAAATCAAGGCAAAGATTTGACGCTCTCAACCCATTTTTGACAGAACCCGTATCTTTGTGCAATCCAATCATGTCAAGGGGATAATCCTTGTGGCCGAGATCTTGAACGTTATGTTTGGCTGCACAATCACTGTTTACTTTGTTTTCGGGCTGAGCCTATCTGACATATCCCAAAGACAATACTTCTGACCTCCTTCAACGTCTCTTCTCTTCAACATCAATCAAAACGGAGATCCTGAAATAGCAAAATTTGAAAAACTATAAATAGTTAATCTTTAATATCTCCCCCAAAATTTCTATATTATAGCTATCTAATAAGAAATTTTTGTTTTTCAGATTTTCTTAATATATATATACAGAATAAAAGAGAAATAAAAGGAAATAAAATAAAATAAAATAAAGGAGCGAAGAAATGAGTGACCCACGGAATTTTCAAAGAAGAAGAAAATGAAAAAGTTATTTACATATTTACAAATTGATTCACATGGATAAAGGTTTTCAAAAAGATATCAGTCCCAGCATAGAGATCAGTTCATAAAAACGTGGTTTGTCAAAAGTTTTTTGTGAAAAGATCAGCTTTTTTGCTTTCTAGTTTCAATAGGAATAATATCAATGAACCCCTTTTCCTGTGCGTCTCTGATGGCATGAATTCTTGTTTCGATGTGCTTGGTGCGAGTGTGATGAATAGGATTCTTGGCAATTCCAACAACAGCTTCATTATCACAAAAAAGTGGCGTATGAAGAAAGTTGATGCCATAATCCATCATCTGATGTTGGATCCAGAGCACTTGGCAACAACAACTTGAAGCAGCAATGTATTCTGCTTCTCCTGTGGACAGAGAGACGGTTGTTTGCTTCTTGCTTTGCCAGGAAACAAGACATTCGCCAAGGTATTGACATCCGCCAGTGACTGATTTTCGGTTAATCCTGCAACCAGCATGATCACTATCAGAAAAAGCATGTAAATCAAAGTTCCCACCTTTTGGATACCAAAGTTCCAAATGAGAGGAACCCTTAAGGTATCGAAAAATGCGTTTAACAGCTTTCTCATGAGAGATCCGATCATCGAGCGGTACCGATGAGCATCCACAGGATTCCCATTATCATCAGAAGTAAGGCATGTTTGAGCGGTGAATGGGATCAGTTCCGGAGTAGAATCATCCATGCCAAACTTTGTGAGGATTTCTTTGATATATTTCTCTTGGTGAATAAGAATTCCATCTGGCTTTTGTTCCACTTGCAGCCCCAAGAAGAAACACATGTCCCCCATAATCGTCATTTCAAAGCGATCCATCATCACTTTTTCAAATTCTCTACACAGCCCTTCATTTGTCGAACCGAAAATTATATCATCAACATACACTTGAACGATCAGTAGCTCACCATTCACCTCCTTCTTGAACAATGTCATATCTATAGTCCCACGAGAGAAACCTTTGCTGAGAAGATACTGTGTCAGAGTTTCATACCAGATACGTGGAGCTTGATGCAATCCATACAAGGATTTATCAAGCTTGTACACCTTTGAAGGAAAATCTGGATCCTCGAAACCCGGTGGTTGACATACGTAGATCTCCTCATCAATATCTCCATATAGAAATGCACATTTCACATCCATCTGATAAACTTTAAAGTTTTTGTTAGCAGCATGAGCAAGAAAGATTCTAATGGCTTTAAGACGAGCGACTGGAGCAAAAACTTCAGTGTAGTCAATCGAGGCTTGTTTCGGATAACAACACCGCGATCATCTGGCTTGTTTCGGAAAACCCACTTAGTGCCGATGGGACACTTATTAGGAGGAAGATCAACAAGTTCCCAAACTTTAAGCTTCCTAAATTGCTGCAGTTCCATTTGCATGACATCAACCCAACTAGGATCTTCAAGCGCTTGTTTATAATTCTTCGGAACAACTTGAGATAGAACGGCAGCATAGAGGCATTCATTAATCAAACCACTATGACTCCGAGTTCGCACACCATCAGTAATTGATCCTTTGATATAATCATGAGGATGATTCTTTAAAGTTTTGAAATCTGTGTTGAGAAGTAAAGGGTTGGTTTGGGATGAGGATGTTTGATTAGATGGGTGTGAAGGTATATTTGAAGTTGGAGGAATTGTATTAGTGGTAGATGTTGGAATGGAAGTGGATGATGATGGAATATCTAATGGAGAAATTTGAACAGTTTGAGGTGGTGGAGGTGGTGGAATGTCAAATGAAGTGGGAGGTAATTGTGTAGTTGAAGGTTGTGGTTGTGATTATGTAGGTGGATGGTTAAAGATACAAACTGATGTGTGAGGAATGATGTCATTATCGTCAGAGTCAGGAAGATTGAATGATTTGAAAATAGTGGTGGAATCATAAAACCATGCATGTTCACTGCCAATACTTGTTGTGTTTGACTCTTGCCAGTCAACATAATAGGACTCTTGCACAATCCGCGTTCGCTTGTTGTAAACACGATACGCTTTTTGTGTGTTCGAGTATCCTACAAAAAAGCATTCATCCGAAACAGCACCAAACTTCTATTTCTGATCTTGAGTATTCAACAGAGTACAAGAACATCCAAAGGGGTGCAGAAAATCAATCAACGGCTTAATCCCTCGAAACAGCTGGTATGATGTCTTCATCTTTTCTTTGACAATCAGTACCCTATTCAGAACATAAGCTGCGCAATTAACTGCCTCTGCACAGAAGATAATTGGAAGCTTTGACTCAATCAGCATAGTTCTAGCAGCCTCCACAAGAGTTCGATTCTTCCTTTCAGCAACACCATTTTGTTGTGGTGTTCGTGCGGCGCTAAACTGTCTGAGAATACCCCGTTGTTCACAGAAAGAGTTGAAGATATGGTTTCTGAATTCCGTTCCATTATCGCTTCTGATGGCTTGAACCTTTCGCTTTCCAAGAACCTCGATTTGAGGAATCAGCTTCATTAGCTCTTCAGCAGTCTCACTCTTGTATGCCATGAATCTCACCCAGGTGTACCTAGAGTAATCATCTGTGACAACCAAGCAATAAGATTTCTTAGCAACAGATTTGACACTTATTGGACCAAATAAATCAGTATGTAACAATTCGAGGGGTTCTGAGATTGAATTTGTAATTTTAAGTTTATGTGGCTTTTTGTGCTGCTTTCCTTTAGCACAAGCCATACATTTCTCAACCACTGAAAAATCTTTAAGTGGTAAACCCCTGACCAAATTGTTCTTAACCAATTTATTTAGAATTTTAAAATTAATGTGCCCTAAACGTCTATGCCATTGAAAAGATTCAAAAGATGAAGCTTTAGATAGGAGATAGGTCACGGTGGAAGTTGATTCTTTTGATCCCATATTCAGCATATATGTATCATTTCGTCTTGGAGCTCGCATGATCACCAAGTCTTCAGGAATAGAAAACTCTGGCTTCAAGAACAAACATTCATTTGGAAGAAAAAATACTGGGATATTCTTATCACAGATTTGTGATACACTGAGAAGATTGAATGCCAGTTCAGGAACATAGTTGACGTCTTCCAAAGTTAGAGAACCATTTGAGACTTCTCCTTGACCAATCATTTTGCCACCTATCTTGTCTCCCGCAAAAGCAACATATCCACCATTGATAATCCGATAGTTAGTCAGCAGGTCCTTCAACCTAGTCATATGTCTGGAACATCCGCTGTCAATATGCCAATGACTATTTACAACTGCACTTGAATGTTCCTGACATTTATTTAAATATTAGAAGTTAGACCTTTGAAATTGGCACCAAAGCCTCTGTGTACTTGGGTGGTGGAACAGATGAAGAATTACAAAAGAAATTATTTACAAACTTGTTTAATCTTTTTCCAAAAGATTTTTGCTTTGAACTGTTTGTGACTAACTTAGGGCATTGCTTAACAGTATGATCAATATTTCCACATTTAAAGCAATGAGATTTCAAACCTACTTTGGAAACTTTATCAACAAGAACTTTATCCATTTCAATTTCCTCATCACATTCAGACAGTTGAGAATTGCAATCACTGTAAGAGTCATAAGGTTCTTTTGATTTACCTGCTGTGACTTTTACTTTTTCAGATTCAGATTTAGGTTTTGAAATTCTCACTGGTGTGAAAGACGGAATTTGATGAGTAAAGAACTTTTGAAAACAGTTTGTTTTGGTTTGACTTTCAGAGACATGACCTAAAAGTTCATCTTTGTCATTCACACACTTATTTTCAATCAGATCATCATTCAACACATTAGGGTTTGAAGTAGAGCACCCTAAATTACTATTAAACATAAAATTGTCTGAATGTAACACATTACTAGAAACAGAATTAATTAATCTAATGTCTTCAACAGACTTCTTGGAATCAGAATTAGAACAACACTACTGCTAGAACAACCAAGCCCAGTACTCCCACCATAAGCGTAATCCTCTCTAACCTCTTTAAGATTTACTCCACTTAAACCTGCAATAGAGCTGTTAGTATCATTCTGTATAATCTCTTGTATCAACTCATTTGAAGGATGAGGAATAGGTGTTGGAGAGTAACAGAAGGTACTAGGTGGGGGATATGCATATGTTTCATTGGTAACACCCAAACCTGTCTTAACTCTGGCCCCCCGTTGTTTCTTGCAGAGTTCCTCACTTTTCATACTAGATATTGTCCATTGCTGCAGTTTATTTTTTGAGTTTTCTTGTTTCAAATTCAGCAAGAGTGACTTACTCAGTCAAATAATTTATTTCACAATTCTTTTCCAAGAGAGATCTTTTTAAATGTTCATTTTCTTTCAAAGCTTCTCTTAATTTGACAAAATATTTTGATTCACTCAATTTAAGCTCTTTGTTAGTTCTCTTTAATTCGTTTTCATTTGACATTAACAGTTTATTGGCTTTTTATATGCCAATTAAACGAATTTTGCATGCAGATGAACACATATCTTCAATAACGTCATAAGGAAGACCAATTACCAGTTTTTCTGCAGCAAGGGCACGATCGCACTGGCAGTAGGGAGTGTTCCTCTTGAATTCATCCACAGCATCAAGCCTCGCCTTCTCAATCACGGCTTCCAAGTTAAGCTTTGACTCTTCATCATTCTTCATCTCATTTACCGCAGCTTCACATACCAATCCCGAGTGATTAAGATGCCCTTGAACAATAACATCTGATTGATCTCTATCAACTTTCTCCAATTTCCCTTCTTCATCTTCACCATAAAATTCTTTGAAGGGATCAAAGCAATTTATATAGTTATCATCATTCTCAACAATCTCAGCAACTAGGGCATGATTAATTTCCTCCTTTGTCTCTTCAATTTCTGCACTCCAATCAAAGTTGGTGAGCAGTGAAGTTTCATTCCTTGATTTTACTTCCTCAAGCCTTTCTTGACTAGGAACAGTTCTCAGATTTGCAGAATTCACTGGTTCAGTAACAATTGGTAAAGGACATTCCCTTTTGAAGTGACCCAATTGTTTACAGTTGTAGCATCTCAGCTTTCCTTTGTCATACCCTAGCTTGTTATTCTGTCCCTGATTCCCAAAACTTCTTCTACATGTTCTCTCCATAAACCGTCTAGCACGTAGGGTAAGCATGGCCATTTGCCATTGGATGTCGGTTTCTTCATGATCATCAGGATCCACCTGATACATATCCTCGACAGTCATCCCCTTTCCCTTTAACTCACCAGCGACAAGAGCTTCATAGCTATGAACAAACATTCCAAACAAAGCCATAGTGTCAGATGGAATCTGAGTGGTGGCAGATGCATTTGAGCTTGAACCAACATTTGTAGATGCACCAACAGATTTAACAGACACATGACTTGATGATCCTCCAGGTGCAGCACTGTAGATATGAGAGTTTGCAGCGGATGACATAAGTGCAGCATTCTGAGAAGGAATATTTGGAACCATGATAGACTGATTGTATTCTCTTCTCTTCACATCAAGATCAAATGACTTCAGCTTGTTTATAACATCCATCAGCTTATAGTCATGAAAGTTTCTTTCTTGCTTCAACAATTTGATCTGAAGACTCCACTGAGGAGGAAGTGAATCTAACAGCTTTGTGACTTGTTCATGATTTCCCAGCTTCTCATCATACTTTTTCAGGTTACTTGATACAGACAGAAATCGATTGGTAATATCAGTCAAACTTTCTTGCGAATACCCCACAAAAGAATTGAACTCTTTCTCAGCTTGAGCCTTTCTATCCAACTTCAAATCCTCATTACCATCATAGAACTCGCACAACGCATCATACAAGCTTTTTGCAGTTGTGTGTTCAGCAAACCAGTTGTAAATATCCTGATGCAAACAAAGTATCAATGCCCCGAGTGCCTTTTTGTCACGATCAAGCAGCTTGGTGTCTCCTTCAGTAAAAGTACTCGGATTAGTGTTTATTGAAGTAAAAGTTCCTTCAACTGTCTTTGGCACGTGCAGACCGTTTACAATTGACTCCCATTGATTATAGTCAGTGTAGTAGAAAAAAGCTTTCAAGCACCTCTTCCAATCTTCAAAGTTTTCACCACTAACAAGCCTCGGTGGCCTGTTAGGTTGAACACTATCCAGATCATTAATATTCAGGGTCGATGTAGTCATAATTTTAAACAGATTGTAGTTTCGCCAAAGACAAATAGATTCGCTGGATTAGATTCGCCCAAAGAACAACCAGATTCGCTCGCAGATTCGCTCGCAGATTCGCTCAACAACCTAACAGATTCGCTGGCCAGCAGGAACAGTTTCGCTCGACAGATTTGCTGTCAGATTCGCTCAAATGATTTTGGCAGCAGTTTTGCTTGCACAATGAGCCAAACAAGTGAACTTTCGTTCAGTAAAATGCAAATTCGCTACACAGAAACACTGAAGTACAGTAACACAAGATTGTGTTAGATTCGCTGGAAGAACAAGCAGTTTCGCTGGATGAACAAATAGGTTCGCTGGGTTACGAACAACACAGTTTCAGTTCAAAAACGACCAGAGCAGTTTCAAAACACAACCAGTTGTAGACCCGTTTGTTCCAAAAGCTTCCTAAGACCAAGTATGACAATTTCCAAGCAAAATACAACACATAAACACACAAACCAGTTCAGAAATGAATCAAATAGTGTTTTGACTCAAAAACCCCAAAATCAACACAAAAATCTCTAGGATCAAACAATCAAGAGCACTAAGGCTCTGATACCATATTGTTACTCCATCTAGATCGTGATTTCAGTGCTATAATGACTTGTATTACAACAAAACACTCTTGACTCAAACAAACAAAGTCTCATATAACCCAACAACCAAGAACAAGATTAAAACCACAAACAAGAGGTAATTAAGCTACAAAGATAGTTAATATAAGCTCCTAGCACCTCTTGGAAACACACACACGATACAAGGGTTTGGATAAGATTTTTGCCAAAAGTTCTTGCATTAAGATAAGGTTACAATATATAACAGCTTTAGGTTCGCTGATAGATTCGCTGACAGCGAATCTATCTAGCGAACCATATAGTTTCGCGGGGCACAATCAGGTTCGCCCGGTCGATACTAACACAAAAACTATACTGTGCTACGGGCGAATCTATAGATTCGTCCGTAGGTTCGCTAGTACTAAAACATTACAAAGTACATACAAAAGATATTACACCGACATGCCGGTGAGTCCGACCTATACATGACTATCAATAAGTAACAACATAGGATTGTGGCGCAGTGGTAAACAGCGAGAAGATGCATCACGAGGTCGCGTGTTCTAGTCCGGTTTCTGCGCTTTTCTTTTCTTTTTTTTAATGCATTGTAGAGGATAAGAGGGTGTAGGTGTTCCCCACCCAAAATAGATTTAAGATGATCTAATGGTCCAAAAGTGTTCCCTAGTTCCCCGGTAAAAAAGGGGTTCCCCATTGAACTTTTCCATATATATATATATATATATATATATATATATATATATATATATATATATATATATATATATATATATATATATATATATATATATATATATATATATATATATGTATGTATATAGGGAAAAGTTCAATGGGGAACCCCCTTTTTACCGGGGAACTAGGGAACAATTATGGACCATTGGATCATCTTGATTTAATTTTGGGTGGGGAACACCTACACCCTCCAATCCTATGCATTGCACCCCTATTAAAAAAAAAGAAAAAAATAAGCGCTGAAGGGGGATCGAACCCCTGACCTCGGCCTTTACAGCAAGCAAATTTACCAACGCGCTGCACCTCATTTGGTTAATAAGATCGATTTTTAATTTATTTTACTTAACTTAGACGCAGTTTTTTATGTTTTTTTTTTGCTTTATATTCCGTCTATTATTATTGTTTAACTTTAAGGGTTAATTTTAGGGCTATATTTTAATATTTAGATTTCATGATTTCATCTAAATTGGTATTTAATTTAACTTTTTACTTCACATTTTTGTGTAACTTTTTTTATTGATTTTGTTTTAATATTTTTTTAGTTTCACCTATTATTGGTTTAGCTTTAATGGTTATTTTTAGATTTAGGTTTTAATATTTATATTTTAGCTACTTTGATGAATGTTTATGTTTTTCGATTAGTTCATTTAGTTAGATTATTTATGTCGTTCTCGATTAGTTTAGTTCCCAATCCGATGAGATTTAGTAGGTCGTTTAACTCTTAATATGTTCCAATTATTCATTGTTATATTGTAATGTTTTGATGTTTGTAATGATGTCACACGTGTTGAATTACTAATAGATTTGTAGTTTTGTCATTGTAAATTTGATCTTTTGTATTTAAGTTTGATAATTGATGTCAGTTTCAAGTTTAGAACATATGATTTTATGTTTTAGCATATGTTATTTCAGATTTAACACATGTAAAAAATTTACACATGAGATGCACATGATCAATTATGCTATACGTACACAACACATTCACTTTCAAACATAATGAATACCATAACTTCCCATATATATTATGAACATATAAAAATTGGAGAAAGACCTTTTGCAAAGAAAAATACTTTTCATACAGTAAGATGAGACCCAAGAAGTGTTACAAAGTGTAAAGTGCTAAAAGAGTATTTTGTAAGCAAATCATTTATTCATCGGTTTCACGCGCGTTAAAATACGAAAACGATCAAAGGACTATAAAACTCAAATTCTAAGTTTTTAACTACTTAGTTACTGTATAAATAGGTTGAAAATGAAGTTTCACTTTTTATTGGGTCACGGTTTATTTTATACAAATTATTTATGTTTAAACTACATTAACCGGCTACATTCTTAAATAAAATATAGTAATTTTTAACAATATCTAAAAATTATAAAAAAGTATATTTTTACAGTAGCTTATGACCATTTAACATATTGGTACAATTATATTGAAGTATTTTTACTTAAACCTAAAACGTAACTTAATATGCGGTATCGCACCTGTTAGGGTTATTTCCTTGTTAAGATTTACTTTGTATTTTGTTTATATGTTTGTATATAGTTTAGGGTCTATTTTGTTATATTCCTTAAACTTGTATTTGTTTGCTTTAAAGCATGTAGTGAGAGAGTGTGAGGAGAGAGGCTAGATCACAATATTCACGTAAGAGAGAGAACTTGTGTGTGTGATTTATTTTCTCCTGCATCTTGTATCATGATAAAGGATAAATTATACATAAATCCCTAGTTGTGTTTGATTGCATTTTGTGTCGTTTCGGTTATGTTTTATATCATTTTTGGCACAACTAATGTTTTTGTGTTTTTTAGGTCCCATGTTGATAAAGAAACGGATAGATCGTGAAAAATCGAATCCGTAGGAAAAAACGGGGAGCGAAACGGAGTTACGAGCGAACCGGAGCGCGAAAACGAAAATCTGGATCATAAAAAGGGGGTCAAGACGCTACGCGGCCAGCCCCCCTTTTCTCACCGCGTGGCGTGGCGTGGAAGGGTTATTTTGACGCGTTTTTGGCCCGTTTCACTATATAAACTCCTCTAACTTAAACCCTAGCCTCGAGGTACGAATGGGAGACGAAAAATAGCAGTTTGGAGGTGTTTTTGGAGGCTACGAAGACGAAACAACGTGTCGGAAGCTCGTGGGATTGAAGATTGCATCTTGGATCACTCGGGTTACTTCGTTCTTTCGTTTTCGTATATTTTAATCATGTTCATTACTTTTGAATTTGCGTTTGTTGGTATGATTGTGATTGGCTAAACTCGTAGAACCATCTAGGCTTTAGGTTGATTCGTTGACGTTATTTTGAACTTGTGTTGGATTAACTTTTGGTTTATGGTTTACGTTTAATTAAAGTTTGAATCTTTATAATTGTTTGATGCATTATATATGTTTGAATTGATAGAATTGGTATTTTTAATCCACGTGTTCTTGGTGATTGTCTATGTCACGTAATAGGATTCGTTTTAGTCATGAACTTGCGTTGTGATTAATTATGGTTGATTTGCAATAAAACCAGAGGATTAAATATATTAGTGAAATCGATAATAATGTGTAGCTAACCTAGATATCCGTGAGGTGATAGGTTATTAATAAGTCCTGGTTGCTTGATTTGCTAGGTTTAGGTTTTTGTGAAAATTCCGGCTTAGTGTCAATTACCAACCTTGCTTGTTAAATCGAATGATTGGGTTCAAATGGCTTTAAGGATTATATCGTGAGATAGGTCTTTAGTGTGGGTCAATTAAGCGTAACATGATTAGGTAACTGTGAGGAAACTTAATCCCGTAACCGGTGTGCTAATAACTTAATAGTTATCCTTTAGGTTTCTTCTCGAAAAGGGTCGAGGGTCTTAATTAGGGAAGCTTTTAAGTGAATAGGTTTAGATCCCGGTTCCATAACCATTAGTCCAACGTGAGCGATAATTGAGGTTAATGATGATTCTAACCTAGGTGGTTCATCTTCATTTCTCTGTTTTAAATCCGTCTTTTAATTCGTCAGTTTCTTTTTTTAGCAAGTTACTATTTTTAGAAAGTTTCTATTTTTAGCAGTAAACCCCCCTTCCAAATAATCTTTCTAATTAAAGTTCGTGTCATGTCAGTTGAGTCTTAGTTAGTTAATTTAGCGTAGTATATAGAGTCTGTGGGTCGACACCCGGACTTACGTTTCACTATATTACATTCTACCGGTCCACTGCCGGTTGTGTGTGATTTAGTAGTTCGTCTAGGTTTTTATAAATTTAAAACTAGGTGTTTTTAGGTGTTTATTTTATATATATATTACACGCATCAAGTTTTTGGCGCCGTTGCCGGGGACTCTTGGTAATTGCGTTATTTAACTTTTTGAGTCTTAATCTGCTATACACGTGCTTTGTTTTTGTGTTTGTTTATTTGAGTCTTAGGAATAGTTTTTACTTTGCTCTGTTTTTCTCCCAATAGAGTCTTTCTTGTAATAAGTATGTGTGAAATCTGTGGAGGACCTCATTTTACTTGTTTATGTCCTGATTATTCGAGGTCCTCCGCACCAACTTGTGTTACTAACTCCTTTATGCATGCACAGACATATTATTCACAGGAGTGTTCAACATTCCAAAATTTCGGGCGGTTGAATAGAATAGAGGGTTTGTTGACGGAACTGGTGTCTAACAATGTTAGCTACGATCCTCAACCGCAGGATTCCGGGAAGTTGAGCAGAATAGAGGACTTGCTAACCCAGCTAGTGTCTAATGATTCCAATGCTCAAATGAGGTTAGCAGAGCGGGAAATCCGAGTACAGCAAAACCAGTTGATGCTGGAAGAATCTTATAAAGCTGTAGAGGAAAGCAAGAGATGTTTGGAAGAGGTTCAGCGTCAGAGGCTGCAACAAGAATCAGGTAATGATCTTTGCCCTTATCCTAAGTTCAATACTTTTCATGATGATTGGGATGAGATCATGCACACACAACCCACTCCTTGGTTGCCAGGTAACGATACATCTAATTCTGATATTTCTTTTGATTCTTGTGATATTTTAAATGAGCCACAAGATAGTTTACACTTGTCTTGTGAGGATGAGATTTTGCAGGAATCACAAGTACATCCGGAGGCTACAATGGACATTTCAGTCCCACCTCCGGTTTGTCAGGTAACGCTTGAAGAATACAACCAGATGATGCAGGCTGAGGATGACCCGATTAGCCCAGACTTGGAGACGAAAATGGACGCTCAAGTCCCACCTCCAGGTAACTTAAATATTATTTATTCTTTTGATAGTGATTCTGATGATCATCTAGATGAAGTAAAATGGGCCGAGTATAGGGAATCCTTAGTTAGGGATGTAGTGCCTGAGGAAGAAGTAGAGTTAGGAGACTCCTTCAGCTGGATGTTTGGTATAGATGAGGAAGAGATAGAGGTTTGTTTGTCTAAGGAGGATGAGTTCTTAAATCTAGAGTTAGATAGTTTACCCGATCATAGTGATTTAGGTATGATTGATACCGAGGGTGACTTAGCATTGTTAGATGGCCTTCTAGAAGATGAACCAGTAGAGATGATTGCCCCAATATCCTATGAAAACACTAAGTGTGGGGATCATCAAGTAAGTGTGGTGATAGAAGAGGAACACCACAGCCGGCCCGTGAAACATTTCGAGGATGAAGCTATACCTAGTTTACCTAAGTCACGGGATAAGGCAAAGGAAAGTAAAAGGAAAGATCGGGGTTGGGGTAAGGATGAATGTTTTTACAAACCTAGGAAGATAGAGCCCTTAAAAGTTAAGCATGATCAATCCTTTAGATATATGTCATGGATCCGTTTCTTTCCAGGAAAGTTTAAATGTTGGTGGTCCGACCCGTTTAGAGCTTTACAATCAAATGTCCAAATTGTTCTCAATTTCACTTGCAAGTTTTTAAGTGTTTATCTGGATCGGGTGGAATTGAACGGGTTGGATAGAGTTCAGATCAAGGAGAAACCTCCTGATTAAGTTCAAGTGTAGGGAGGTTTCTTACTAGTTTGTAGAGTTTGCATAAGTGTCTTTATCCAGTCAGTTTTTATTTTATTTCATTTTATTTTATTTTTATTTTATTTTTGTCGAGTCAGTGTTACGCTCGGGTATTTTGTCTTTGTTTTTGCAGGTTTAAATCATTCTCACCCGTACTCAATCTCCATTCGGGTGAGTTTGTATTTGTGAAGACGAAGATGGATCTCGGGAGTGTCGGTAAAGCTCGATCGCGACCGAAATGCTATACGATCGAAGCTGCAGTTGGAATGAAGACTTGGAGCTTACGCGTTTCACAAAACCAGCTAAGTCTTTTCCAATTCACCCTTCTATCCTTTTATTTCTGCATTTTATTTTATTTTATTTTTGCATTTTTAATTTTTATTTTTGCATTTTATTTTTAGATGTTTTCTATCTCTACATTGAGGACAATGTAGAACTTAAGTGTGGGGATGGGAAATAGTCATTTCTGAGTCTTGTTTGTTTGTTTTGAGTCATATAGTGTCTTAAAAATCCAAAAAAATTGAAAAAATTGAAAAATGTCTCTGTTTAAGTTGTGCACTTTAATAGAAAATGATAGGAAACTAATTCTGGCTTTCAAATGAGTTGTGGTTTTTAAAACAAAGATGAATTTGGATAAACTTTTGGTAACCCAATTAGCTGAGATAGTTTCCCTAAGTGTAGTAATTGAAAAGTAATTGTCGTGAATCTCGTGGGTCATCATCTTAGGAGAATTAGGAAGGCCTTAACTAAATTAAATTAGGCACCATTGTAGGCTTTAGAACTTAAATAGGTTAAGGGTTAGTGCCATTTTGGGATTTATAACACACTTCTTGTGAAAGAAGTGGCACATCCGCAAATAAAATGTCCACCGGGTATAGTACTGAAAAAGCGCTCAAAGTAGCTGCTAAATAAAAGAGCTCAAAGTAGCCAAATCAAAAAAATATATATATATATATGAAAAATATAAGGCAAGTGATCCAAGACCTCATGTGCTCTACCTCCGGGATAGCGACTTGGATACGACACCCCTGGGTGAGGTGATCTTGTTTTATGAAAAAAAAAAAGAATAAACAGTCTATACCCACAAAATTCATCCATCAAAATCTACCCTAATATGGCACTAGTTCTTAGTTTAGTTAAGTTCTTTAGGTTACTTTGGTAGGAAAACCTTTGTGGTTTAATCATGTGCCTCGTCAAGCAACAATAATCGGGCTAACTTATTTTTCCTCTGTGTGAGATCTTATAGATAAATGATTTAATTAAATTTAGATTAAAATTAAGGGGAAACTTAATTGGCTAGTGTTAGGGTGTTTAATTAAACGCACTGTTGTTTATCTGGTTCGGTTCTTGTTTATGATTCTGTAATGAAATTTGAAGCCTTGATTAGTTGTGATTCTATGTGCATGCTTTTTCAGGGACGAAAAAGGTTAAGTGTGGGGATATTTGATAAAGGATAAATTATACATAAATCCCTAGTTGTGTTTGATTGCATTTTGTGTCGTTTCGGTTATGTTTTATATCATTTTTGGCACAACTAATGTTTTTGTGTTTTTTAGGTCCCATGTTGATAAAGAAACGGATAGATCGTGAAAAATCGAATCCGTAGGAAAAAACGGGGAGCGAAACGGAGTTACGAGCGAACCGGAGCGCGAAAACGAAAATCTGGATCAGAAAAAGGGGGTCAAGACGCTACGCGGCCAGCCCCCCTTTTCTCACCGCGTGGCGTGGCGTGGAAGGGTTATTTTGACGCGTTTTTGGCCCGTTTCACTATATAAACTCCTCTAACTTAAACCCTAGCCTCGAGGTACGAATGGGAGACGAAAAATAGCAGTTTGGAGGTGTTTTTGGAGGCTACGAAGACGAAACAACGTGTCGGAAGCTCGTGGGATTGAAGATTGCATCTTGGATCACTCGGGTTACTTCGTTCTTTCGTTTTCGTATATTTTAATCATGTTCATTACTTTTGAATTTGCGTTTGTTGGTATGATTGTGATTGGCTAAACTCGTAGAACCATCTAGGCTTTAGGTTGATTCGTTGACGTTATTTTGAACTTGTGTTGGATTAACTTTTGGTTTATGGTTTACGTTTAATTAAAGTTTGAATCTTTATAATTGTTTGATGCATTATATATGTTTGAATTGATAGAATTGGTATTTTTAATCCACGTGTTCTTGGTGATTGTCTATGTCACGTAATAGGATTCGTTTTAGTCATGAACTTGCGTTGTGATTAATTATGGTTGATTTGCAATAAAACCAGAGGATTAAATATATTAGTGAAATCGATAATAATGTGTAGCTAACCTAGATATCCGTGAGGTGATAGGTTATTAATAAGTCCTGGTTGCTTGATTTGCTAGGTTTAGGTTTTTGTGAAAATTCCGGCTTAGTGTCAATTACCAACCTTGCTTGTTAAATCGAATGATTGGGTTCAAATGGCTTTAAGGATTATATCGTGAGATAGGTCTTTAGTGTGGGTCAATTAAGCGTAACATGATTAGGTAACTGTGAGGAAACTTAATCCCGTAACCGGTGTGCTAATAACTTAATAGTTATCCTTTAGGTTTCTTCTCGAAAAGGGTCGAGGGTCTTAATTAGGGAAGCTTTTAAGTGAATAGGTTTAGATCCCGGTTCCATAACCATTAGTCCAACGTGAGCGATAATTGAGGTTAATGATGATTCTAACCTAGGTGGTTCATCTTCATTTCTCTGTTTTAAATCCGTCTTTTAATTCGTCAGTTTCTTTTTTTAGCAAGTTACTATTTTTAGAAAGTTTCTATTTTTAGCAGTAAACCCCCCTTCCAAATAATCTTTCTAATTAAAGTTCGTGTCATGTCAGTTGAGTCTTAGTTAGTTAATTTAGCGTAGTATATAGAGTCTGTGGGTCGACACCCGGACTTACGTTTCACTATATTACATTCGACCGGTCCACTGCCGGTTGTGTGTGATTTAGTAGTTCGTCTAGGTTTTTATAAATTTAAAACTAGGTGTTTTTAGGTGTTTATTTTATATATATATTACACGCATCATATCACAATACTGCTTTGATCATCAATATACAAAGAGAATTATTAGTATGAATTGTGTTAATGATTAAACTGTGTTTGTGTTTGTGTTATTCTGATCATTGAGCGATTTTCACGATCCAATTGAACCTATCAATTGGTATTAGAGCCTTGGTACTGTGTTCTTCGCTGTTCTTAAGCAAAAACACATCAAAAATTGCTCAAAAACAATGATCTGAATGAATTGTTCGTGTTTTTAGGTGTGATTCATCATCATAATCACTCCAATACACAACGATTGTGCAGATTTCATCAGATCATCATCAGATCTGAGAAATTAAGAAACTACTGTTCTATCGAATTTTTCACAAATTCATCAAAAATTGGACATGTTTCAGATTGATTGATATAAGGGATTGTTAATCGGAGTGTTTCACAGCTTGTGTGTGAATTTTGGACAAATTGGACAAGTTTTAGACAAAACCCAGAAAATTCTCATGAAGAAGATGATGAACAGTAAGAACTTGGTTGAAGATTAACTTGCCGGGTGATTAATTTGACTTAGACAATTTCCTTGGACTTAGATTGGAGAACAAATTAGGTCCTGTATTGCCGTATAAAGGATTTTGTGCTTGTCGGGTGAAGAATTTGACTTAAAAAAAGTGTTACTGTTCAGCCGGATCAAACACTGTAGTGCCGGGTAATACACTGTTACGCCGGGTGATTAAGAAAATTCAGCCGGGTAATCATCAACTGTGTTGCCGGGTGATTAACAACTGCCGTGTGATCGTGTACTGTTCAGCCGGACAAAGCTTTTTGCCGTGTCAAGATTCTGCCGGGTCGAAGATTGTTGCCGTGTGAAGTTTTTCTTGTTGCCGGGTAACTGTTCATCCGGGTGAAGAACAAAAAGTTTACAACTGTTGAGCCGTGTAACTGTTTGGCCGTGTAAAGACTTTTTCCTGCCGGGTGAAGAACAAAGACACTGTTTAGCCGGTTGAAGAAGGATTTTCACTGTTTTGCCGTGTGACTCACTTTAGTTGTTTTTAATACTTGTTTCTTATCTTGTCTTTAATTACTTGTCTTTATTTTAGTATTTTAATCATTTCTTTTCAAAAATTAACAAAAACCAAAAATATTCTTTAAAAAAATTGTTAAAAATGGCTCCTAATGATGATTCTGATAACCGTGTTCCTAGACTTTTGAATCGTGCAGATATCAAGAACTGGACCATCAGGTTGAAACATCACTTGTGTTCTATTGACAATGACTTATGGAAGTCAATTGAAAAGGGTCCTCATATTCCAACTCAGACAGCGCCAGATAGTGCAAGTACCTATACTAAAGATTCTACTACACCTTATCCAGAGGATAATTTGTCAGGAGAAGATCTAAGAAAGGTAAAGAATGATAGCAAGGCCTATTCTTTAATGTGCAAGGGGTTGCCACTCCAAGTTCTGTCTAGATTGGATGCATATCAGACTGGTTATACATGTTTCAAAGCATTAAAGTCGATATGTGAAGGAGGAGAACAATTGAGAAGTTTGAAGAAATCTAAGCTGAAAAGACAATTGGAATTGTTTGAGCATATTAATGGAGAAACAGTGCACCAGATGATGAACAGGTTTGTTCACTTAACTACTGAGATGTCAAACCTCGGAGTTAAGACTGAACTTCAAGACTTGAATGATCGATTGTTATGTGCTTTGCCATCATCATGGAAGCAGACTGTTACTCTGTTAAAACATACTGAGAAATTTCCAATGGAATTAGATCTGCTTATTGGAAAGATAGAAGAAGTTGAGATTGATGAAGGATCAAGAAATACTGATAGATCAAGCTCACAAACTCAGTATAAGTATGTGGTAAATCCTGCCAATACTGTGGAGAATGCTTTTCTTGCACAAGATGCAATGAAGTTTGAAGAAGATGGTGACTTATTTGTTGGTGCAAGTTTCTACACCGATTCAGCATACTTTCCGAGTTCACCAACTTATTCTCAACCTCAATATCCACCAAGAGCTCAAGTTCAAAATCAGGAAAATCAAAGTTCAAATGTTCAAGCAAAAGTGAAAGACGTAATGAATATTCTGTTGCAAGATGATGAAACCAAAACTGCCTTCACTGCCTTTATGGCAAGTTTTCAAGCGTATCAAGGAAGTCATTTAAGTCAAATGGACGTGGTCCTTCAAGACTTATTTGAGATGGATCCAGTTGACGTTGAGGAAATGGATCTTAATTGGCAAATGGTTATGGTTGCATATCGAACACAAAAGCATGCATATGTTAACCGAAGTTACAAACCTCATGCTAACAAGACAGTCGGATTTGACAAATCAAAGGCCAGATGTTTTAATTGTAACCAGTATGGTCATTTCTCAAGAGAATGCAAAGCTCCAAAGAATTTCAATGACCAAGCTAGTTCAAGCAATCAAGGTCAAGGTCAAAATTCTCAACAGTCTTCGAATAATCAAGGCAGAAATCAACGTTTCTTTCAGAAACCATATCAAAGTCTTCCCATGCCTGAATTGAAAGATGAAGGAAAGAAACCAGAAGACCAAACAAAGGCGTTGGTAGTAAGTGTAAAAGACGGTTATGATTGGAGCGCATATGCAGAACAATTTACGTCTGATCTTACATCGAGTCTGGCACTGGTATGTGAAATAGAAGAAGATTGGTTAGAAGAAGGGGATGGAAAAATGGTTGAAGATGTTAGTGAAGATGCTGAAGATTATGACTGGAGTGCAAAGTCTGATCCTACTGAAGAATATGAATCTGAAGTTGCATTAATGGCTACAGCTAGTGAGTCTTCTTCATCTACCGAACAACCAAAGGTTAGTAATGACTTACCCCCTAACTATGTTCCATTACCTGCTGATGTTAAGGAAAGGTTGTGTTCTGATCAATGCATTCAACAAGTAGAACATTATCGAACTCATTCATTTAAAATCGGTGACAAATTAAGCAAACATGAAAAGATTCATGAACAACTTAAAATTGATCACAAAATTTCTGATGAGAAGATTTTGTCACTAACTGAATCATGGAACAAAACTTTAAAAGAACTGGAACTTGTGACCAAACAACTTGAAGAAATGACAAAGAACTTTGAACAAGAAAAAGTTGAACATGCTGTCACACAAGTTGAATTAAAGAAAGTTAAAAGTTGTAAAACAATGGTTGAACAACTCATTAATGAAAGAGGTAACAAAAACAAAACCGGGTTGGGTTTTACTCATGAACCAATGCCAAATTCTATCACTCAAACTTTACCGGAAAACTTTAATGAATTTGATCATTCACCTGAAAATGAAAGAAAATTCAAAGAAATTCAAAGAAGCAAATCCGAGTCTGAAGGTTCTGAAGTTTTGATGGAAAGTTTGAAAGAAGAAGATGACGTGACAACTGAAGCAGATGATGAAGCAAGCAACAAATCCGAAAACAAATTAGAGCCTGTTCTTATTCAACTCGTTGAATATCCAAAGCTTAATCCCGAACCAGAACAAACGGTGAAAGAAGAAGGTGAGTTTTCAGGATTTAATGATCCTGAATACATCAGGTGGAAGAAAGAACAAAAGGCGCAAGTTGCTGCTCAGTTGATCAAGAAGCAAGAAGTGAAAAAGACTGAAGTTTCGAATGCAAAGAAGCAAAAATCGAAAATAATGAACAATCAATCTGAAATGAAACAGTCAAAAGGCAAAAGTGTCTTAAAATCAAATGAAAACACCAAAGTTCAAAGTGTTAAAACTGACAAAGTTAAACCTGTCAAGAAAGTGTCAAAAGGTAAGACAATCAAGTTTGTGTCTGCAGGTACTTTCGACATGAACGGTTCTTATGGTAACCAAATCAATGCTCAAATCAAATCTAACTCTGGTCTGAAAACAGGTTCAGGTCCTAAGTCTTCCGCTGTCAATGATAAGAGAATTGAAAACAAAAAGGTAACCAAACATAACAGTTTAAAATCGAACCAAAGTCCCATGCAATCAAGATCACAAATCAAGTCTCCACAAAAGAATCAAGTTAATCTAAAACCGAACAAAACTGATAATGAATCACGAGTTGGTTCTTCATCAAAAGTTAACAATCGGCTCTTTAGGATTAGCAAGAAACATTGTGAAATTTGTAATAGATATAATCATGCAACTGCTGAATGTTTCTTTAACAGGTACTGCAGTTTCTGTGACAAAAGAAACCATTCTTCAGAAGAATGTTATTATAACAAATTTTGTGATATTTGTGAGAGAAGAAATCATGACACAAAGGATTGTTTCTTTCGATCAAACTCAACAAGAGAAATGACTCCGTTTTCAAACTTTAACAGAAATCATTCATTTGGTTTTCAAAATATGAGTCAAAGTCATTCTCCGGTTTTGAGAAATTTCAATCGAAACAATTCTGTTTCTAATGTGCAGGTTAACAGTTTTAAACCAAGAGCTTTAATGGTAAGAAATCAAAAGTTTGAAAATAACCTTGATCCTAAGCTAGAGGAAAGGTTTAGTGCTTTGAGGAGAAAGCAATCAATGAACGCCAATGGGCGAAACAACAGTTATCAGCATCAAAATCTCTTAAATGAAACAAATTTTCAAAATGTTCAATATCAACAAGTTACTATTGCAGATAGATTCGGAAAACCCAAGACCGTGTGGGCCTGGGTTGACCAAACTAACTAAGTGATTGTTGAATTGCAGGTACGCCCAAGAAGACCTATCAACTCATGGTTCGTTGATAGTGGGTGTAGCCGGCACATGACAGGCAACCATGCCTTGCTTCAGGATTTCAAGCTGAAAAATGGTACACACGTTGCATTTGGAGGTGATGCGGGTGGTAAAATCACAGGAGAAGGAACCGTATCCAATGGGGTCATTAGTGTTGATAAAGTCAACTACTGTGCACAGTTGAACTTTAACTTACTAAGTGTATCTCAAATTTGTGATAAATCTTATTCAACTCTTTTTGATGATTCTTTCTGTTATATACTCAAACCAGGTTTCAAGATTGACAATGAATGGGTAGTGGTGAAAGCTCCAAGAGATCGTGATGTATACAAGTTGGATATGTCGCAGATTGACGCTGAAACCGAAACTACTTGTCTCATTGCTCATGCATCAAATGATGAAAGTCAGCTTTGGCATAGACGGCTGGGCCATTCAAACTTCAGAAACATGAATCGCTTGGTGACTGGAAATCACGCTGTGGGAATCCCATCGAAGAAATTCTCTACAACTGATCTCTGTCCAGCATGTTTGAAAGGAAAACAGCACCGAATGTCTTTTAAGTCCAAGCTAGAAAACTCCATTTCAAAACCCTTGCAGATGCTACATATGGATCTTTTCGGACCAAAAAATGTTCAAAGCATCGGAAAGAAGTCTTATTGTTTTGTCATTATTGACGATTTCACTAGATTTTCTTGGGTTTATTTCTTGCATGCTAAATCTGAAACTGCGGAGTTATTAAAAGAATTTATCATCAAAGTTGAAAATCAGTTGGATTGCAAAGTGAAAGTTTTAAGAAGTGATAATGGAACTGAATTCAAAAACGCTAATGTTGATTTGTTTTGTGCAGAAAAAGGAATTGCTAGACAATTTAGTGCTCCAAGAACGCCTCAACAGAATGGGGTTGCGGAACGGAAAAACCGGACACTAATTGAAGCAGCAAGATCCATGCTCGCAGATGCCAAAATCCCTATCACATTCTGGGACGAAGCTATTGCTACTGCGTGTTTTGTACAAAACAGAACATTATTAGTGCAAGACAAACAGAAAACATCTTATGAGTTGTGATAGTCACTATGTATAGGTTGGACCCACCGGCTTGTCGGTGTTACTTTTGTTTGTAATTGTTTAACTTGTATTTGTATTAGTTCTAGCGAACCTACGGGCGAATCTATAGATTCGCCCGCAGGTCAAGCAGTCTTTTGTATCTTGGTGTCGACTGGGCGAAACTATGTGCCCAGCGAACCTGTGTTGGTTCGCTGGATAGATTCGCTAGAGCGAATCTATCAGCGAACCTATCACTACTATATATTGTAACCTTATCTTCACATTTATACAACTTTTGCACATCTTTTACTCAAGCTATTTCTCACTGATTTGTGTTGTGTAATCGTTCTATTGAGGTGCTAGGAGCATATATCTTTCATCTTTGTAGCTTATATACCTCGATTGTGTGTTGGATCTTGTTATTGGGTTGTTTGGACTTTTTACACTTTGTTCTTCAAGTATTTGACATATTTGGGTTAAACAAGTCAACAAAGCACTGAAATCACGATCATTATGGACCAACAATATGGTATCAGAGCCTTAGTGCTCTTGATTGTTTGATTCTAGTGATTTTTGTGTTGATTTTTTGAAGTTTTTGGGTCAAAACACTTTTGATTCTGTTTCAAGCTTGTTTTTAGTGTTTTGGAGTTGTATTTTGCTCAAGGTTTGTGGTATTTGGACATAGAAAGCTTTTAAAACAAACGTGTAGGCAAATGGTCAAGTTTTGAGGGTTTTCGAACTGTTTCCGTACTGTTTCAGGGTGGTTGAGCTACCAGCGAACCTAATTGTTCAACCAGCGAAACTAATTGTTCTTCCAGCGAACCTAATTCAAATTTTGTCCTGATTGGTTTGTGTTGTGGCCAGCGAATCTGAGATTTCATCGAACGAAAGTTCACCTGTTTGACTGACTGTGCAAGCGAAACTGCTGCCAAAATCAGGCCAGCGAATCTGTGCTTGCTCGTCAGCGAAACTGTTTGACTGTCTAGCGAATCTGCTTCCAGCGAATCTGCCAGCGAATCTGCTGTGTTCTTCTAGCGAAACTAGCCAGCGAATCTGTTATTTTTCAGCGAATCTATTATCTGTTCAAAGTTATGACTTCATCAACACTTAATATGAATGATCTGGACAGCGTTCAACCTAACAGGCCACCAAGGCTTGTTAGTGGTGAAAACTTTGAAGATTGGAAAAGATGTTTAAAAGCGTTCTTCTACTACACGGACTACAACCAATGGGAATCTATAGTAAATGGCCCGCACGTGCCAACAACTGTTGAAGGAACCGTCACCTCAGTAAACACAGACCCAACTACTTTTACTGAAACTGATATCAAGTTACTGGATCGTGACAAGAAGGCATTAGGGGCACTGATACTTTGCTTACATCAGGACATCTTCAACCGGTTTGCAGAACACACAACTGCAAAAAGTCTGTATGATGCATTGTGTGAATTTTATGATGGGAATGAGGATCTGAAACTGGATAGAAAAGCTCAGGCTGAAAAGGAATTCAACTCTTTTGTGGGATATTCACAAGAGAACTTGACTGATATTACAAATAGATTCCTATCCGTGTCAAGTAATCTGAAGAAATATGATGAAAAGCTGGGCAATCACGAACAAGTAGCAAAATTGTTAGACTCTCTTCCTCCTCAATGGAGCCTACAAATCAAGCTGCTGAAACAAGAGAGGAACTTTCCTGACTACAAACTGATGGACGTCATCAACAAGCTGAAGTCGTTCGACCTTGATGTAAAAAGAAGAGAATATAATCAGTCAATGATGGTTCCAAACATTCCCTCTCAAAATGCTGCACTTATCTCATCCGCTGCAAACTCTTATGTTTACAGTGCAGCATCTAGAGGATCATCAGGACATGTGTCTGCTAAATCTACTGGTGCATCTTCAAACGCTGGTTCAAGCTCAAGTGCATCCGTCACCACACAGATTCCGTCAGATACTATGGCCTTATTTGGAATGTTTGTTCACAGTTATGAAGCTCTTGTTGCAGGTGAGTTAAAAGGGAAGGGTATGACTGTAGAAGATATGTATCAGGTGGACCCTGATGATTTGGAGGAAACAGATATTCAATGGCAGATGGCTATGCTCACTCTTCGTGCCAGACGATTCATGGAAAGAACTGGTAGAAGAAACTTTGGAAATCAAGGTCAGAATGCTAAGCTGGGTTATGACAAGGGAAAGTTACGATGCTATAACTGCAAACAACTGGGCCACTTCAAGAGAGAATGCCCATTACCAATCGTTACTGAGCCAGTTAACTCTGCAAATCCAAGATCTGCTCCAATTCAAGAAAAGGTTGAGGAAGCTAAGTCAAAGAATGAAACTGCACTGCTCACCAACTTTGACTGGAGTGCAGAAATTGAAGAGACCAAGGAGGAGATCAACCATGCCCTTGTTGCTGAAATTACTGAGTTTGATGACAATGATATAAATCTCTTTGATCCGTTCAAAGAATTTTTTGGAAATGAAGAGGAAGAGAAAGTGGAGAATGCTGTTAAAGTTCAATCAGATGTTATTGCTCAAGGACATCTGAATCATTCAGGGTTAGTTTGTGAAGCCACTGTTAATGAAGTGAAGCATGAGGAGGAGTCTAAGGCTAGCTTGGAAGAAATGATTGAAAAGGCAAGGCTGGATGCAGTTGATGAATTCAAAAGAAGCACTCCCTACTGTCAATGTGATCGTGCTCTGGCCGCCAAAAAACTGGTAATCGGTCTTCCTTACGATGTTATTGAAGATATGTGTTCATCTGCTTGCAAAATTCGTTTAATTGGCATATACAAAGCAAATAAATTGTTAATGTCAAACGAAAACGAATTAAAAAGAACCATCAAAGAGCTTAAATTAAGTGAATCAAAATATTTTGTTAAGTTAAGAGAAGCTTTAAAGGAAAATGAACACTTAAAAAGAACTCTTTTAGAAAAGAACTGTGAGATTAATTACTTGACTGAGCAAGTTACACTTGCTGAGTTTGAAGCAAGAAAACTTAAAAACAAATTGCAGCAGTGGACCATATCTGGTATGAAAAGGGAGGAACTGTGCAAGAATCAAAGGGGGGCCAGAGTTAAGACGGGTTTGGGTTTTAGTAACAATGAAACATATGCCTATCCTCCACCGAGTACTTTCTGTTATTCTCCTACACCTATTCCTCATCCCTCAAATGAGTTAATTCAAGAGATTATGCAGAACGATACTGACAGTTCCATTGCAGGTTTAAGTGAAGTAAACCTTAAGGAAGTTAGAGAGGAGTACGCATATGGTGGGAGTGTTGGGCTCGGTTGTTCTGGCAGTAGTGATTGCAGTAATTCTTATTCCAAGAAGTCTTTTGAAGACAATAGTTTAGTTAATCCTGTTTGTAGTAATATGACATATTCAGACAATTTCATGTTTAATAGTAATTTAGGGTGCTCCACTTCAAACCCTAATGTGTTGAATGATGATGATTTGATTAAAAATGTGTGTGTGAATGACAAAGACAAACTTTCAGGTCAAGTCTCTGAAAGCCAAACCAAAACAAACTGTTTTCAGAAGTTCTTCACTCACCAAATTCCATCTTTCACACCTGTGAGAATTTCAAAACCAAAAGAGAAGGAATCATCTTTTTCATACATTCTTAAACCAAAACCTGAATCTGATACAGTTAAAGTCACAACATGTAAGTTAAAAGAACTCTATGACACTTACAGTGACTGTGACTCACAACTGTCTGAATGTGATGAGGAAATTGTAATGGATAAAATTCCTGTCAACAGAATTTCCAAAACCGGTTTGAAGTCTCACTGTTTTAAATGTGGAAATACTGGTCACACTGTCAAGCAATGCCCTAAATTAATCCAAAATAGCACAAAGCAAAAATCTTTGGGAAAAAGATTAAACACCTTTGTAAATAGTTTCTTTTGCAATACTTCATCTGTTTCACCACCCAAGTACACAAAGGCTTGGGTGCCTATTGCAAAGGTCTAATTTTTCTTTTCTTTTAATAAATGTCAGGAACATTCAAATGCCGTTGTAAATAGTCATTGGCATATTGACAGCGGATGTTCCAGACATATGACAGGATTGAAGGATCTTCTTACTAACTATAGGATCATAAATGGAGGTTATGTTGCTTTTGCGGGAGATAAGAAAGGTGGAAAGATGATTGGTCAAGGAGAAGTCTCAAATGGCTCACTTACTTTGGAAGACGTCAACTATGTTCCTGAACTGGCATTCAATCTTCTGAGTGTATCACAAATCTGTGATAAAAATATTCCTGTGATGTTTCTTCCTAATGAATGCCTGTTCTTGAAGCCAGAGTTTACTATCCCTGAAGATATGGTGATCATGCGAGCTCCTAGGCGAAATGATACCTATATGCTGAATATGGGATCACGTGAATCAAACTCCACCGTGACATGTCTTCTGTCTAAAGCATCATCCTTTGAATCATTTTTGTGGCATAAACGTTTAGGACACATCAATTTTAAAATTCTGAATAAATTGGTTAAGAACAATTTGGTTAGGGGTTTACCACAAAAAGATTTCTCTGTGGTCGAGAAATGCATGGCTTGTGCTAGAGGAAAACAACACAAAAAGCCACATAAACTCAAAATTACAAATACTATCTCAGAACCCCTCGAATTGTTACATACTGATTTATTCGGTCCAATAAGTGTCAAATCTATTGCTAAAAAGTCTTATTGCTTGGTTGTCACAGATGATTACTCGAGGTACACCTGGGTGAGATTTATGGCGAACAAGAGTGAGACTGCAGAAGAATTGATGAAGCTGATACCTCTAATAGAGGTTCTGGGAAAGAAGAAGGTTCATGCCATCAGAAGCGATAACGGAACTGAATTCAGAAACCACATCTTCAACTCCTTCTGTGAACAACGGGGTATTCTCAGACAGTTTAGCGCTGCCCGAACACCACAACAAAATGGTGTTGCTGAAAGGAAGAACCGAACCCTTGTGGAGGCCGCTAGAACTATGCTGATCGAGTCAAAACTTCCAATTATCTTCTGGGCTGAAGCGGTTAATTGTGCAGCTTATGTTCTTAACAGGGTGCTGATTGTCAAAGAAAAGATGAAGACTTCATACCAACTGTTTCGAGGGATTAAGCCGCTGATTGACTTTCTACGCCCCTTTGGATGTTCCTGCACTCTTTTGAATACTCAAGATCAGAAGACGAAGTTTGGTGCTGTCTCTGATGAATGCTTCTTTGTGGGATACTCGAACACACAAAAGGCGTATCGCGTTTACAACAAGCGTACGCGGATTGTGCAAGAGTCCTACTATGTTGACTGGCAAGAATCAAACACTACCAGCATTTGTAGTGAACCGGCTTGGTTTTATGATTCCACCACCATTTTCAAATCATTTAATCTTCCTGACTCTGACGATGACGACATTCTTCCACACACATCGGTTTCTATTTTCAATCATACACCTACACCATCACAATCACAACCTTCCACATCCGCTACACAACTACCTCCCACTTCATTTGACATCCCATCACCTCCACCAGATATTCCACAACCTCAAACTGTTCAAACTTCTCCATCAGATATTCCATCCACATCCACTACCATCCCATCACCTACACCTCCACAACCATCAAATCAAACACCCTCAACCGATCAAAATCCTTTACTACTCAACACTGACTTCAAAACCCTGAAAAACCACCCTCACGATTATATCATTGGATCTATTACCGATGGTGTGCGAACCCGGAGTCAGAGCGGTTTGATTAATGAATGTCTTTATGCTGCCTTTCTGTCTCAAGTCGTTCCAAAGAATTATAAACAGGCACTTGAAGATCCGAGTTGGGTGGATGCCATGCAGATGGAACTGCAGCAATTCAGGAAGCTCAAAGTTTGGGAACTGGTTGATCTTCCTCCAAACAAGTGTCCAATCGGCACTAAATGGGTTTTTCGGAACAAGCCAGATGATCGTGGTGTTGTAATTAGAAATAAAGCGAGACTGATTGTTCAAGGTTTTGCCCAAGAGGAGGGGATTGACTACACCGAAGTTTTTGCTCCAGTCGCTCGCCTGGAAGCCATCAGAATCTTTCTTGCTCATGCCGCAAACAAAAACTTTAAGGTTTATCAGATGGATGTGAAATGTGCATTTCTATACGGAGACATCGATGAGGAGATCTACGTATGTCAACCACCAGGCTTCGAGGATCCTGATTTCCCGTCAAAGGTTTACAAGCTTGATAAATCCTTGTATGGGTTGCATCAAGCTCCAAGGATCTGGTATGAAACTCTGACACAGTATCTCCTCAGTAAAGGTTTCTCACGTGGGGCTATAGATATGACATTATTCAAGAAGGAGGTGGATGGCGAGCTGCTGATCGTTCAAGTGTATGTTGATGATATCATTTTTGGTTCAACTAATGAAGGACTGTGCAGAGAATTTGAGAAGGTGATGATGGATCGTTTTGAGATGACAATAATGGGGGAGATGTGTTTCTTCTTGGGGCTGCAAGTGGAGCAAAAGCCTGATGGAATTCTAATCCACCAAGAGAAATATATCAAAGAAATCCTCACGAAGTTTGGCATGGATGATTCTTCTCCTGAATTGATTCCTTTTACTGCTCAAACATGCCTTACTTCCGATGATAATGGGAATCCTGTGGATGCTCATCGGTATCGCTCGATGATCGGATCTCTCATGTATCTGACTGCAAGTCGTCCAGATATTACATTTGTCGTGTGTTACTGTGCTCGCTTCCAAGCCAATCCAAAAGAATCACATGAAAAAGCTGTTAAACGAATTTTTCGTTACCTTAAGGGTTCCTCTCGATTGGGACTTTGGTACCCAAAAGGTGGGAACTTTGATTTACATGCTTTTTTTGATAGTGATCATGCTGGTTGCAGGATTAACAGGAAATCAGTCACTGGTGGATGTCAATACCTTGGGGAATGTCTTGTTTCATGGCAAAGCAAGAAACAAACAACTGTCTCTCTGTCCACAGGAGAAGCAGAATACATTGCTGCTTCAAGTTGCTGTTGCCAAGTGCTGTGGATTCAACATCAGATGATGGATTATGGCATCAACTTTCTTCACACGCCACTCTTTTGTGACAATGAAGCTGCTGTTGGAATCGCCAAGAATCCTATTCATCACACTCGAACCAAGCACATTGAAACGAGAATTCATGCAATCAGGGATGCTCAGGAAAAGGGGTTTATTGATATTATTCCTATCGAAACTAGAAAGCAAAAAGCAGATCTTTTCACAAAAACTTTTGACAAACCACGTTTTTATGAATTGATCTCCATGCTTGGACTTATATCTTTTTGAAAACCTTTTTCTGTGAGAATCCTTTTGTAAATATGTATATAATCTTGTCTTTATCTTCTTTGAAAAATCCGTGGGTCACTCGATTCTTTGCTCCGTTACTTTATTTTATTTTATCGTATTTTATTCTTCTTTTAAATTTGTATATATATATTTTAAGAAAATCTGAAAAACAAAAATTTCTTTTAGACGGCTATTATATAGAAATTTTGGGGGAGATATAAAAGATTAACTATTTATAGTTTTTCAAATTTTGCTATTTCAGGATCTCCGTTTTGATTGATGTCGAAGAGTCGTTGAAGGAGGTCAGAAGCATTGCGTTTGGGATATGTCAGATAGGCTCAGCCCGAAAACGAAGTAAACAGTGATTGTGCAGCCAAACATAACGCTCAAGATCTCGACAACAAGGATTATCTCCTTGACGTGATTGGATTGCACAAAGAAAATGGTTCTGTCAAAAATGGGTTGAGAGCGTCAAATCTTTGTCTTGATTTCCCCAAACATCCCAAATCACCCTCGCCCTATCCCCGAATCGAGTTTCTAGTATGCAAAACAAATAAAATAAAAAGCTGCTAGTGATGCTCTTCGGAAAAGCCTCTGAGTGAGTTACTCGTTAACTCCTCAGAACGTCTTGAGTCAAGTGCTTAACTCCTCTGCTATACGAAAGTATTGACCTGGAGTTGGTGGATCTTCTCTGCTATACGGAAGCATTGACCTGAAGATTCACCGAGCATGCTCAAATGTTTATCTCCTCTATTATACGTCGGTATAGACCTGGAGCTCTAGACTATTTGAGTTACCCAAATAATAAGTCGCATTGTATTCAAAAGAATCAATTGCTGACAAGCTCCACTCATAATGAAAAGATGCAAAAATTGCACAAGTGTCAAAAGAAGCCAATGCATCGGTCAACATTCAAAAGTTGATCATTGAAATTCAAGCAAAGTCAATCGTATTGCTCAGATATACCCTGATGACAGAACTTGTTCCTTTTACCTAGACGTCTGTGGGGACCGAGTTGTCTGAGTTTCTTCAATCAAACCGAAAACATGATAAAAGAAGCTGCTAATCTCTTGTTGAAAGGACTAAGGCATGGGTTTAAATGGACAAACATATCTGCAATCCCGCCAATCGATGATTCTCCGGATCCTACTCAAAAACATCATGAAGAATATATATCCTTTCTAGCGCTTAAAACCGTCTCTTGTTATTCTATTTTTATTTTATTTTATTTCATTTTACTTTATTTTACTTTTAAATTTTAGGATTATATGTGTATATGTTTATTTTTGGAGCGTTGATATCGTGGGACGTATTCACGGATTTACAAAGTTTTTTAAAAAATTTTAAGAAAATCCAAAAATATTTTTTTTTTGTCTAGCGAACCTATGGCGAACCTACAGGTTCGCTTGGACCCTAAAGTTCGCCCAGTGTCTCTTTGTTTCGCTGACATGAAACATCCTTGCTTATGTGTCAGCGAACCTGCTAGCGAACCAGTCGGATGCTTTGTCTGTTGGTCTTCCAGCGAACCTAAAGTTCGCTGGACTGACTGCCAGCGAACCTATGTCTGTATATATATACTGTGACAGCGAATTTTTCTCACTTATTCGCTGTCCATCTGCACTGTAGCACGATTTTTCAAAAAAAAACCCAAACACTAACGTTCGATTCTCACTTCAACCGGTCTTTTTCACACTTAAACTTCACAAATATTGTCCGGTATGTAATCGATTTCAACTCAATCTGTGTTTTGAACCCCTAATCGCATCTTAAGTCTGTTAAATCTGTCGATTCTTGATTATATAGTGTTTAAAAGTCTGATTGTGTGTTAGATGTTAGGGTTTTGCTTCATAATAGCTCGTTTAGTGATCATTCTACCTGTTTGTTGCTTTATATGCTTAATAATGGTGGACTGTATGTGATTTTGGCCGTTTTTCAAAATCTAGGGTTTCCAGCGAACCTAAGTGTTCTTCTGGCGAATCTGAACGAAAGTTCAAGACTTCGAGCGAACCTATGTCGTTATGCTGCCCGCGCAACAACATAGATTCGCCCGACTGTTTCTAGCGAACCTATACATTCGCTCGACCACAATGACTGATTTTTCATGTCAGCGAATCTATAGGTTCTGGTGCCAAAATCTCAGGTTCGCTATACCAGCGAACCTAATATCCAGCGAATCTATTTTCTATTTTTCAAATCTTCATTTCTGATCAATCTCCGTTTATTTTTCAGGCAAAATGTCGACCTTATTCTTTGAGAAAAAGCACAACATGTGTGCTTTACTTGATGAAAATTTTGAAAAGGCCAGCAGCTATAGAGATTCAATCAAGTGGCTGAAGTCGTCACATATACACTATGCCATCTCTCACTCTCCTACTGTATATGAGTCGCATGTTCGGGATTTTTGGGGAACTGCTGTTATGAACGTGTCGGTGCAGCCGTCACGTATCTGTGCCAAAGTCTGTGGTCACGACTTGGAGTTCACTGAAGCAGATCTGGCCAGAATACTGAGGTTGGAAGAGGATGTTGGTGAGGAGATAAATATGACTGCTGAGGATGTGTATGGGGCACTTCGAACTGCTGGGTATGAGGGACCGATGCCCGGCGAAAAGAAAATGGAGTTCGTTAAGTCGTACCTGATCCAGGAATGGAGGTATATAGCACATGTGTTTATTATGTGCCTGGATCACAGAAAAGGGGGTACGGACGGGCTGAACCTTGACTGGGCAAGGGCTTTGGTGCTATTCTGCCGGGGGCAGAAAGCAAACCTTGCAAAACTCATCTACAATTATATGCTAGAGAACATCCATGCTTCCAAAGGGGCAAAATGGTTGATGTATCCAAGATTCATTCAGATGGTGCTGAATGACAAATTGCCCGATCTGCCGATAGTTGGAGCTGAGTTGAAAATCTGGGATATGCATTCCAGAATCTTCAAAGATTGCAAATCGGTGAGGTCGGACTGTGTGGGCAGGACTGCTTATTTATGGGAGAACATGTATACGGCTGAAAGGTGGGTTTACATACAGAGGCTGATGGAAACGGAAAGGAGACGGGGCGGAGAAAATATAGAGGTGGTTGAGAAGAAGATTAGAAAGAGAAAGGCGTATGCAAAGGATAAGGACTATTCGTTTGACAGGGAGGTGGATGAGATTCAAGCCGAGATTGATGCTGGAAGGGAACTGAGGACGAAAAGAAAAGCTGATACACACGCTGAAACATCAAAGAAAGCTAGGCACGATATGGGGGGTACATCTGCTGGGTTTCGAAATGAGTTGAAGGATGTTGTTGAGAGACTGGAAGCAGAATTGGTTGAACTAAAAGGTAAACATGAAGAACTTGAAAAGCAGGATGTAGAGAAATCGACGGTGATATACGAGATGGGAAGAATGATGAGGGACCAGCAGTGTCTGATCGTGAGGATCTTCAAAGAATTGAATAGTTTGAAGGAGAATGCTGGATCTGAACCGGCAATGACAGAGGCGGAACTGAACTCCTTAACGGATATTACAAAGTATCCGTTAATGGATGTTGATTTTGGTGATAAAGGAAAGGGAAAGGCAGTTGAGGAAGATTTTGATGAAGATATGGGGATTGATATGGACACATTTGAAGGAGAAGAAGTGGTCGGAGGATCGAGTAAGGATTTTACTTTGATTGATGAGCCCGAGACTGATGTTGATGCTGATAGTGAAGAAGATTTAGATGACGAGCCAGAAATGTATAAGGTTGAGGAAAAGGGGATGAGTTACCAGTTTGAACACGCTGAGCTAGACAAATCTGAATGGTTCAGGAAGGAAGATGCTGTGGTTCCTGAAGTACCAATATTCCAGCACTTAGACGAACCCAACACCAAACAGCAAGATAGGCAGATCATAGCATGGAAGTACAGCTGTTTGGTGGATGCATACATGATTAAAAGGAGGGGTGGTGACATTACGTATGTCAAGAACCGAAAGCACTTCGCCACCTTTCCTCGTTGGGACTTGCGTAGGCTGGCAGAGCTTCCACTACTAGGGAAGGAAGAAAGCGGGAGGGCTTGTGCGTTTGAAGCTGCAATCCAGAAGGCTGCAAAGACTGATTTCATTGAATTTGGTTACCAAAAGCCAAGGAGGATGAGGCAGAAAAAGGACAAACATTGGGTGTCGTGGAAGGGGAAGATAGTGTTGAAGATAGATGCACCAAAGGTGATGACAAGGGTCAGGGTCCCAGACACTCAGCCACCCCGACTGCAGGAGTTTCTTAAATGGTTTTATGATAATAGTACGGGTGAAGCTGTTATCCGACTACAAGGAAAAGATCGTCCTGAAATCAGACTATTTGACCCAATGGAGATCTTTTCCTTCAGTGATGAGGATCTGAAGGTGCTGTGCGAAAACAGAATAAAGCACGGGGCTGGAGATGACACCGCTGCTGAAGCGAACCTGTTCGTGAAGGTCGCAAATAAAGCCCGGGGGATTCGTGCTGAGCTAAAAGCTGTTAATGAGAGGTTGAGGAGGACGGATGATCAGAAAATGGAAATGGATGATCTGACAAGACAGCTTGATCGATCAATAGAGCAGAGGTTTGAAAAACCAGTAGAGGTGATTGATTTGGAGATAGTAAGCGAGGAGCCAACTGCAGAGAAACAGGCGGAAACGACAGTTCAACTTGAGCCTGATACAGAGGTCGCAGATACTGAATTCGTAGATTCAATGCTAAATCTGAGTGAAGATGAGGCCGGAACTGATGACTTTACAAATCCAATGGCCGGGATCAAAGAAAGGGCAGGAGCTTTCATCGAACATCTTTGAAGCCATCAAGTCGGAGCTAATCAGAAGACTTCCCCAGGTGAGGTCCAACCTAGGGGGAGTATTGATAGTCACTATGTATAGGTTGGACCCACCGGCTTGTCGGTGTTACTTTTGTTTGTAATTGTTTAACTTGTATTTGTATTAGTTCTAGCGAACCTACGGGCGAATCTATAGATTCGCCCGCAGGTCAAGCAGTCTTTTGTATCTTGGTGTCGACTGGGCGAAACTATGTGCCCAGCGAACCTGTGTTGGTTCGCTGGATAGATTCGCTAGAGCGAATCTATCAGCGAACCTATCACTACTATATATTGTAACCTTATCTTCACATTTATACAACTTTTGCACATCTTTTACTCAAGCTATTTCTCACTGATTTGTGTTGTGTAATCGTTCTATTGAGGTGCTAGGAGCATATATCTTTCATCTTTGTAGCTTATATACCTCGATTGTGTGTTGGATCTTGTTATTGGGTTGTTTGGACTTTTTACACTTTGTTCTTCAAGTATTTGACATATTTGGGTTAAACAAGTCAACAAAGCACTGAAATCACGATCATTATGGACCAACAATGATAGTGTTGAAGATAGATGCACCAAAGGTGATGACAAGGGTCAGGGTCCCAGACACTCAGCCACCCCGACTGCAGGAGTTTCTTAAATGGTTTTATGATAATAGTACGGGTGAAGCTGTTATCCGACTACAAGGAAAAGATCGTCCTGAAATCAGACTATTTGACCCAATGGAGATCTTTTCCTTCAGTGATGAGGATCTGAAGGTGCTGTGCGAAAACAGAATAAAGCACGGGGCTGGAGATGACACCGCTGCTGAAGCGAACCTGTTCGTGTAGGTCGCAAATAAAGCCCGGGGGATTCGTGCTGAGCTAAAAGCTGTTAATGAGAGGTTGAGGAGGACGGATGATCAGAAAATGGAAATGGATGATCTGACAAGACAGCTTGATCGATCAATAGAGCAGAGGTTTGAAAAACCAGTAGAGGTGATTGATTTGGAGATAGTAAGCGAGGAGCCAACTGCAGAGAAACAGGCGGAAACGACAGTTCAACTTGAGCCTGAAGCTGAGGTCGCAGATACTGAGTTTGTAGACTCGATGCTGAATCTGAGTGAAGATGAGGCCGGAACTGAAGACTATACAAACCCAATGGCCGGGATCAAAGAAAGGGCAGGAGCTTTCATCGAACATCTTTGAAGCCATCAAGTCGGAGCTAATCAGAAGACTTCCCCAGGTGAGGTCCAACCTAGGGGGAGTATTGATAGTCACTATGTATAGGTTGGACTCACCGGCTTGTCGGTGTTACTTTTGTATGTAATTGTTTGACTTGTAATGTTATTTGTACTAGCGAACCTACGGGCGAATCTATAGATTCGCCCGCAGGTCAGGTTGTCTTTTGTACTAAGGTATCGACTGGGCGAACCTATGTGCCCAGCGAACCTGTGTTGGTTCGCTGAATAGATTCGCTAGAGCGAATCTATCAGCGAACCTATCACTACTATATATTGTAACCTTATCTTCACATTTATAGAACTTTTGCACATCTTTTACTCAAGCTATTTCTCACTGATTTGTGTTGTGTAATCGTTCTATTGAGGTGCTAGGAGCATATATCTTTCATCTTTGTAGCTTATATACCTCGATTGTGTGTTGGATCTTGTTATTGGGTTGTTTGGACTTTTTACACTTTGTTCTTCAAGTATTTGACATATTTGGGTTAAACAAGTCAACAAAGCACTGAAATCACGATCATTATGGACCAACAAGTTGTTATTTGGAAGAAAGCCGAATATTTCTTATTTGAAAGCATTTGGTTGTCCCGTAACGGTTCTAAATTTAAATGATCATCTCGGGAAATTTGAGTCAAAATCTGACGATGGATTTTTCCTAGGTTATTCGTCTGTTTCTAAAGCTTATCGGGTTTTTAATAGCAAAACAAATACTGTTATTGAAACTATTAACGTAAAGTTTTTAGAAAATTCGTTTCCGTCAGTGGCGCATGGTCCCGAATGGTTATTTGATTTAGATTCGTTATCAAAATCTTTCAATTCTAACTTGTTTGATTTTTCAGGAAAAGCAAGGGGAAGAATCAGGTGACTTAGGATGCTTTAGTGACGATTCTGATAATGACGAGGATGGAACTCTCAACTCTGAATATCCGTTCATGTCATTTCATAATCCTGATCATGTCAAATCCAGTCAAGCTCCGGGTCCTTCTGGTTCTCAAGAAGATCAAGAATCAAACAATCTTGAAGAGAATGTGAATCCGCAAAGTTCTCCTAATGATGGTGGATCTGTTCAAAATCAACCATCATCAGATCCGAATGCTGAAGTTATTCCAGAATCATTTGATTACTTCATCAATTCACCGGATCAAGTCCCGAATTTCACTCCGCATACTTCTTCCATTCTACAAGATCTACCGAAACTGAATCAGTCTAATCTGGAGACTCAAGTGCAAGGAGGTGATATTCCTATTCATCGAATTCACAAGAAACATCCTGTCTCTCAGATTATTGGGCCGTTGAATCAGAGAACTACAAGAAGTCAAACTGAGCAAGCAAACGTTTGTCTTTATTCATGTTTTCTTTCTCAAGTGGTGCCGAAGAACATTTCAGAAGCGTTACAAGATAACAGTTGGATTGAAGCCATGCAAGAGGAGTTACTTCAATTTCGCAAACAAGAGGTTTGGAAATTAGTGGACTTACCTGAAGGAGAGAATGCGATTGGTACAAGATGGTTGTACAAAAACAAGCCAGACGAACGTGGCATTGTTGTGAGAAACAAAGCAAGACTCATTGCACAGGGATACACTCAGGAAGAAGGCATTGATTACGAAGAGGTGTTCGCTCCGGTCGCAAGACTTGAAGCCATACGCGTTTTTCTTGCATATGCTTCCTTCATGAAGTTTAAAGTATTCCAAATGGACGTTAAAGGCGCTTTTCTGTATGGACCGATTACAGATGACGTATATGTCAGACAACCTCCGGGTTTTGAAGATCCTGACTATCCTCATCGGGTATACAAGTTGAGTAAAGCACTTTACGGTCTACATCAAGCTCCTAGAATCTGGTATGAGACATTATCCAAGCATTTACTAGAACATGGATTTACAAGAGGTCAGATTGATCCAACTTTGTTTATGAAGAGGGAGAATGATGACTTGTTGTGCGTTCAAGTTTATGTGGACGATATTATCTTTGGATCAACCAGTGAGTCAATGTGCAAAGAATTTGAGGAAATCATGAAATGCAGATTCCAGATGAGTTCTATGGGGGAGATTAACTTCTTTCTTGGATTACAAGTGAAACAATCAGCTGACGGAATTTTCATCAATCAATCAAAATTTGTTGAGAAGTTGTTGAAGAAGTTCAAGATGCAAGATTGTCAGACTATTCGAACTCCATCTGATGTGAACTGCAAGATACAACCGGATCCGAAAGGCAAATCCGTGGATCAAACACTATACAGATCAATGATCGGTTCTCTGATGTATCTTACTGCATCAAGACCAGACATCATGTACGCTGTTTGTGTGTGCGCCAGATATCAGTCTGATCCGAGAGAGTCGCATCTTGTTGCTGTGAAGCGTATTTTCAGATATCTCAAAGGGAAACCGAATCTTGGGTTATGGTATCCTTATGAAGGAAATTTTGAATTATATAGCTATTCTGACAGTGATTTTGGTGGCTGTGCTCTTGACAGGAAATCGACTACTGGTGGTTGTCAATTTCTGGGTCCTAGACTTGTCTCTTGGCAATGCAAGAAGCAGACCAATGTTTCTGTATCCACAGCTGAAGCAGAGTATATCGCTGCATCTGCAGGATGTTCTCAAGTTTTGTGGTTACAAAACCAATTGCTGGACTACGGGTTTAACTTTCTAAAAACTCCTATTTACATAGACAATACCGCTGCTATGTTTATTACTGCTAATCCTGTTCAACACTCAAAAACCAAACATATCGAAATTCGATATCACTTTTTAAGAGACAACTCTGAAAAAGGTTTAATAATTTTGATTAAAGTTCATACCGACAAACAACTGGCAGATCTTTTCACAAAATCATTTTTGTCAGGCCGGTTTGAATTCTTAATTCAATCCATAGGATTAATCAATCATGATTGATTCTATTTTTCGAAAACAAAACAAAAATCAGAAAAATATAAAAGCCAAAAATATAATAAGTTGATGTCAAGTATTGATTCCTTTGTCTTTTATTTTATGTTTTGCATTGTGTGCTTGCATGAAAAAGAAAATAGAAAAGCTAAAACAAAATATAAAAGCAAAAAGAAAAGAAAATATCATGTCATAAGAATCTATATTGCAATAAGTGAGAAATGATAGTTACACTAGACATTATTTGTTACATCATTTTTTAATAAAGACTGATGAATGTTAATTGATGTGCTAGACAGCTCAGGCAATTAGGCTGAAAAAGTAAGTTGATTGTTGACAAACATAAACTTAATGATCTTCGTGTTAAGTTCCATTGTTATACATGTCTAGATATATATCTTTTGATACATTGCTTGTGATGATAGTTGTGCATGATCGGGTAACGATGTAGTCTATTCAGTGTGATGAACCGCATCGTGAGCTTCTTTGTTGTGGTACCCACAGACCTGAAGTCTCACACGAAGTCTCTTTTGAGCTTCAAGGTGCAGCAAAAGATTCCAAAATGGAACAAAAAGAGTCCCAAATGTGGACCGACACCAAACAAAAATTCCAAAAAGGAATTCAGAAGATTCCCAAAGGGAACGATAGGAAATGAAAAATTCCCAAAGATGGAATTAAAAAGAAGTCCCAAAGTGGACCAAATCCGAATAGAACCCAGATTCCACACTGTGTATGACTGTAAGTGACCAGGTTTAGTGCAATATACATCCAGGTAGTGATTGATAAGGAAATATGTTGACATATGTATACATGTGGGTCACATAAGTCATTATAATCGAACCTTAATTATCATCATGATACTGAAAAAGTAAGTGTGTCAACTCGAGCTAATTGGTATGTTTTCATATCATCACTCAATCAAACATAAGTCAAATGTCTATTCAAAACTTGCAAAACATGTTCAGATAATGTATGGTATGATCTCACTGCGATATTTTGATTCATTTGCATTGCATATGTCTTTATTTTAATGTGTGTGCTTTGTGTGTGCAGGCATATGGAATCTTTATTGACACATCGACATCCTTGTTAAACTTAAAAATTTCAAGAAATTTCAAGTTTAGGGGGAGAATAAAATTGAAGAAAAATATCTACAAAAATCCAAAAATATTTTGTTTTGAATAAGTGTGTTTTGTATGAACAAGATTATGTGGTATGAAAAGCAAAGGTATTGGATGTGTTAAAAACAAACCCAAGGTCTTGTAAATTGTTTTTATGAAATTGCTTCGGGATATAGAAAAATTGGTTGTGCAAAAACATTTTTGAAAAAGAAAAAGAAAAATGAATTTATATTGTGTTAAATTTGTTGTCCTAAAAATGTTGTTGATAATTAATGTGACAAATTCTTTTTAAGGATATCTTGTCTAATTAATGTGTCGAGAATGTTTGCAGGTGCAATAAATGCCGTTGAAAAAGTCAACAGACGAGAAAAGTGAAGAAAAATCGCAAAGTGTTATTGCCGGGCAAAGATATCAGATGCAACTATTCTGCCGGGTAATGAACTGTTTAGCCGGGTAATGTTGTGTGTTGATACAAGCCGGGTGATTGAGGAAAAGGTGAAGATATTATGACCACTGTACAGCCGGGCAAAGATCATGTCAAATACAGCCGGGTGAAGGTCATAAATATCTGCCGGGTGACAAGTGTTGACTATACAGCCGGGTAAAAGAGAAATCTTCTTGCCGTGTAAAGGTATGACACTGTGTTGCCGGGTAATGAAGAAGAATGCATGCCGGATGAAGAAGGAAAGCAACTGTGTTGCCGGGTAATAAAGAAAGGTTGCCGGGTGATGTTTGAAGACTACTATACTGCCGGGTGATTGATAAAACCCATCAGGTGTAGTTGTTCCTAACCTTTACCCGTCACTACAGTGACTTACCCGTCTCTACAGTACTTGACCCGTCAAGTGTTTTTTTTCATGTTTGTGACTTGTCTTATGTACTTGACCCGTCACTACAGTACATGACCCGTCACTACAGTACTTGACCCGGCAAGGCTTATTGGGCCTATTTTGTTTACCTGTCTCTTTTGTTGACCCGGCACTTTAAATTTGACCTAAATTTTTGACGATATAAATACCGCCTCTTCACAAACACTTATCATTTCACACATTCACTTTCAAGCAAACACTCTGTACTTAAATCGTCTGTTATCATATTCAATCGTTTTGCTCTGTAACAAGGTTGATCGATTGGATAAGGTAGTGATTTAGTGTTTTTGACCTTGATAAACCTGAAAATCAACTGTTAAAAAGAAAAACGATGATGAACAGTGTTTTGTGCATTGAATCAACACTTTGATTTTGTGTGTTAAAACCAAAATCGAATGTTGTTTTAAGGTTAAAATCTGTCGATCATCAACAATCAATCACTCATTTGCACCAAAACACCTTAAAATCAACTGAACCAATTCAAATTGTGACAACTGTTAAAATCGCCATTGATGAACTTTGAAACTCTTAAAAGTTAAACATCAAAATGATGAAACATATGTTTAAAAGTGATTAATACTTGTTAAAACTGAACCAAAACATGATAAACAATTTTATCATAAAAATGTCAAAATTATGTCTTAAGTGATTAAGTGTTAAAAATTGAAACATGATGTATAATCTTTAAAATTCAAAGTTGTTTGATTAAAATGATGAAAATCAGGTTATTAGAACAATTTAGAATTTAAAATGATTATGTGAATGTTTTGCTTTCTAACTTTTATTCAAACACTTATGAAAATTTTGATATGTTTTAATGAAGAATCTAACACATTTGCTTGTTTTGTGTTTGTTTGTGTTTTAACAGATGGAGAATCTCAAGTTTGAGCCTAAACACAATTTGGTGGCAGTTCTAGATGAATCTATCCCTGAAACAGAAGGTTACAGAGATATGATTAAGTTTATCAAGAGGACCAAATATGTGTATGCTATGTGTGCCAAACCGGTCATATATGCAAGGTTGATTAAAAGTTTTTGGAGGACAGCAGAGGTGATTAGAGAAGAGAATGGTGTTACTGTTGTTCGAGGCAACATAACTAGAGATATGGTTCTGACAGTTTCTGAAGAAGCTATTAGACATGCCCTGAGAATAGATGAAGATGAGATTGGTATGAATGATGAGTTGACAATGGCAGAGTGTCAAACGTGTTTTGTTAATATGGGGCATCCACCTATATTTCCAAAATCACAGTTTTATAGGGCAAAACTGGGAAAGAAGTATAAGCTGTTATGCTATGTGGTGCAACAGTGCATGTCAAGGCGGAGTGCAGGCTTTGATAATTTCCCATCAGATATTGCATCACCGATTGTTGCCATAGCAGAAAACAAGCCATTTAATATGTCGAGATGGATTATGAATGGTTTTGTATTTAACTTGGTGAAAGGCAAGAGGTTTAAGTTTCTTATGTATCCAAGATTCTTACAACTGATGATAAACACTGCCTATCCTATCATCAGATCTGAAGGTTATGCTGGAGGAATGTTATACACTGAGGACATGAACGATCTATCTTACAGAAAGATGAGTATCGGGAATGTGCCTAATGTAGAGTTGTTTGACTATATGAGAGATATAGCCAACAATGAAGAAGATGTTGAAGGAGTGTATTATCATATTTCTAATGGTGAGATAGTTAATCCAGAGGACCTAGTGGATGAGGTGCCTGATAACCTGTTGGATGATGACGAGTACTTTGCTCGTCATCCAGAAGATGAAGAAGAAGATGATCATGATGATGGTGATAATGATGAAGATAGTGATAGTAATGATGAACATGATGATGGTGGTAATGAAGGTGCTGAATCTGAATCTAATTCAGAGGAGGCAGAGATTGTTGAAACAGTTGAACCAATGGAAGTAGAGATTGAGAATGTTGTGATAGAAGAACCTGTTGAGGTTGCTTCTGTTGTTGAAGAAGAAGTTGCTGAAATCTCAAAGGATATATCTATTCAATATGTTAGAAGAAAGAAGTCGAAACCTGTAATAGAGCCTGAAGAGATAGATGTACTTCAGATTGCTCAGGAGGCAATGGCCGAAGCTGAAACTATTGCATAGATAGTTGAAGAAGCTGATGCTGGCGTTGCTGATCCTACTGCTGTTGATATTCCCACCACATCATCCCAATTTGCTGAAAACATTGAACAAGGTTTGGAGTCTTCACCAAACTTTGTGTCAAAAGTTGATGAAAATGAGAAGGAGAAAAGAATTGCAGAGTTAGAAGATATGGTGGCAAAGTTGATAGAAGCGAATGATTTGTTGAAAGCTTCTAATGAAAGGAAAAAGAAAAGATTTGATGAGTACTGGGATATTCATAATCAAAATTTGAAAACCTTCAAGAAGTTGGATGAGGATCATGTCAAGCTTGTTGATGAACATGTAAAGTTGAAGGACGATTATGAAAAACTGAAAGAGGAGCATGAGAATCTGAAATATGATTATACTGAACTGAAAGCTGAATGTAATACATTGGAGGCTGAGAAAGAAATGCTAGAAAAATGGTTGGAGGAAACGAAACCGAAGAAAGCTGGCTCATCATCAGATAAAGATTTTTCAGAAGAGGTAGTCGAAGTGACTGAATCTCAAGTACCTAAAGTTTATATGACTAGAGCACGAGGTACTACGAATGTTGGAATAATGGTAGAATCACCAATCATTATTCCCGATGAAGCTGTTGCTGACATTGTCAATATGGACAAAGATGAGGGAAAAAGGAAGTTAGATGCTATTCCAGAGATTTTTGGTGATGAAGGAAGTTCGAAAAAGGCTAAGATTGATGAAACAGTGCAGATTGAGCCGATTCAATCTGTAGCTGTAGTTGAGACTGAGAAAATTGATGAAACTGTGACAGAATCTGGAGCTGAAACTGAAGTATTTGCAGTCACAGATAGTGAGAAAGAAGTTGGTTCTGAAGAAACAGTTCAGGTTGAGCCGATTCAATCTGAAGCTGTTGATATGCCTGAAACTGTAGCTGAAGTTGCAAGTCAGTTTGAGCCGGTTCAAACTGACGATGCACCTATGATTGAAGCATTGGATGATCTGGATGACATAGATTTCACTGAATCTGATGATGAAGCTGAACCAGTACCGAATGTTGTTGAGGAGATTCCGGATGATTTGGATCAAAGATTTGCATATCTTGAAAGGATAAAATACAATTCAGTGTTTTTGAATGGATTGACGGTGAGCCAGATAAATGAAGAGTACGAGAAATGCATGATTGCTCAAGATAAAGCTGATGCAGATAAGAAAGAGTTTGTTATTGAGATGGGTGAATGGACTCCAATGCAAGAGAGTTTGAATATAGAAGATTTACCTCCGACTGAACTGTATCACCAAAATCCAGAAGATATGACTGCTTCAGACATGCGTAGTTGGTTGAGTTCAAGAAATTACCCATATAAGACTTTGAAGAGGTTGAAGTCTGAATCTTTGAGGAAAATTGTTGTTAGTTTTATGAAGACTGAAAAAATGTACAATCGTATGTTTTACTTGGACTACAACAATCCTCAGTATTTCGAGCTGACAAAAAGATTCAAAGTTCTTGGACCGAAGGAGATTCCGGTGATGGCTTTACCTGAAAATGCTCATAAGAAAAGGCACGAGTTGATTGATATGTTTCCCAGCGAAGTTAAATCATACAACATACCGATGGATGTTCGGGAAACATGGCATAAGTCAGCTACAGCAGGTGACGTGGTGAGGTCACTGTTGAGTAAAGGACAGTCTATTGCTGAGTTGCTTGATTCGATGATTGTTCCAGAGAAGAATAAGAAAGTGAAGATCATAGCATGGAAATACGATGAAGTTTTTGATGCTTTCATGATTAAGAGAGTGAATGGTTTATGTGACGTATACCATTACTTCTCGAGCATTTTTAAATTGGAGGTTCAGGATTTGAAGGAGCTGCACAAACTAAGGTTGATAAATCACACGCATGCTGAGCGTGGTGATAAATGTGTAATGCTTCTTGATGCCGGGATTGCTAGACCACCGAAGTATCTTGATTTTAGAGGCCAACAAGAAGATTCAGCATATGTGCAAGCAAAGAAAGAAAGGAAGAAAAAGAGACTAGTTGTTAGTGAAGATATGTATTTAGAGGAATTTTCGGATGAATACTTTGACAAGGTGACAGATCCTGGACTGAAAGTGATTGATGGAAGTCAAATGACGAAGCCTATACTTAGAGTGTTTTACAATCAAGAAACATTTGAGTTGAAGCTGGTTAGGAATTTGGATGATTGGGACAAAGATATGATTACACTGTTTAGTACTTTTGAGTTGAAGCTGCTACATCCGTCATACATAGATTTTTTGAGAAGCTACAGAATGGAGAAGTGTAAAGATGCACTTGCTGAAGCTGATAGGAAGTTGTTTGTTGTGATGATTGAAGTAATAGCTGCGGCAACTGAAAAGATACGAGTGAGAAAGGCATTGCTGAACTCTAATCTCGTGAGGGTTGATTTGCCAGAGATAGAGTATATGAGGATTAGTAGGAAGGGTACTTTGGAGGTGCAAGTCAAGGGCCAGGAGATGCCATTTGAATTTTATGCTAATATTGACTTTGCAGGTTTAAATCTGGATTCACTTAGACGCATGAATGCCTGCCCAATTCTGACAAATGAGTCCAAGCCAAGACAAGCCAAAATTGCTGAAAAGTTCAAGTCCTGTATCGAAGAAGCTCTGAAGGAACAAGAAGAGTACAAGGGAAGAGAGCTGCTGAACGTCAAAGATGAACCGGAAGATTGGTAGAAAGAGATTGATGCTGAACAAAGAAGAAAAAGATTGAAGATTTTGCTGAAGATCCAAAGATAAATCTTAGGGGGAGTACTGTTAGGGTTATTTCCTTGTTAAGATTTACTTTGTATTTTGTTTATATGTTTGTATATAGTTTAGGGTCTATTTTGTTATATTCCTTAAACTTGTATTTGTTTGCTTTAAAGCATGTAGTGAGAGAGTGTGAGGAGAGAGGCTAGATCACAATATTCACGTAAGAGAGAGAACTTGTGTGTGTGATTTATTTTCTCCTGCATCTTGTATCACAATACTGCTTTGATCATCAATATACAAAGAGAATTATTAGTATGAATTGTGTTAATGATTAAACTATGTTTGTGTTTGTGTTATTCTGATCATTGAGCGATTTTCACGATCCAATTGAACCTATCAGCACCGCACTCGGTAGACCGGTGGAAACTAATTTTCATGAATCTAATACTTAGATATATTTTTATCAGTAGATTCACACCTAAAATGCTATACATGCCACAAAAATAATGTATAGTACTTATTAATATTAACCCTTAGTTAAAAACTCAGCTTTAATACGAATGTGACGGTTTAACAAAGTCTAGGGACTAAAAGTGACAAGTACCAAAATTTACTGATTTAACATCAAAGTACACTTAATACCAACTTATATAACCTGGAATAGCTTAAGTATATACATACTTAGACATATAAGTCAATGCAAACGACTAAAATCAAGATATTACACGAATGTAACCAAAAACAGTACGCACGCGACACCGACACAATGAAACACAAATACTTATGTATTTTGGGGTCTAACATGACTAAACTAAACATAGGAAGCCTGGTAGGAGGTAGAACTCTCACGCTGAGCATACAATTTATTTAGAAATCTTGAGTAGGCCGGACACCAGATGAGTTCATGAACCCATTTGGTTGCTTAATTTCTCCGCCATAACCACACACGGAGAAGAAACGATCATCACCATAGTGGTCAAAGAAGAAAAAATCGTTGGAAGTGTTGTAATTACAATTTACAACGACACTAAGAACGAAGGAAAATTTACATGTGCTAAAACTAGAATCACATGTGTTAAACCTCAAATCACATGTGCTAAAAATCAAATCACATGTGCTAAAACTAGAATCACATGTGCTAAATCTAGAATCACATGTGCTAAAACTAGAATCACATGTGTTAAACCTCAAATCACATGTGATAAAAGCCTAAAACTAATATTACATGTGCTAAACCACAAATCACATGTGTTAAAACTATTAACACATGTGCTAAAACTAGAATCACATGTGCGAAAACTAGAATCACATGTGTTAAACCTCAAATCACATGTGATAAAAGCCTAAAACTAGAATTACATGTGGTAAACCACAAATCACATGTGTTAAAACTATTATCACATGTGCTAAAACTAGAGTTACATGTGCCAAAACTAGAATCCCTTGTGCTAAAACTAGAATCGCATGTGCCAAAACTAGAATCACATGTGCTCAACCTCAAATCACATGTGCTAAAACTCGAATCACATGTGCTAAACCTCAAATCACATGTGCTAAACCTCAAATAAAATGTGCTAAAACTATAATAACATATACTAAAATTAGAATCACATGTGCTAAAACTAGAATCACATTTGCTAAAACTAGCTAGAATCGCATGTGCTAAACCACAAATCACATGTGCTAAAACTAGAATCACATGTGTTAAACCTCAAATCACATGTGATAAAAGCCTAAAACTAGAAGTACATGTGCTAAACCACAAATCACATGTGTTAAAACTATTATCACATGTGCTAAAACTAAAATCACCTGTGTTAAACCTCAAATCACATGTTGACTTTCTCTCTCCACATGCAAGGCACATGTCAATTCCCCCACTTTTTTTAAAACGTTCATAACTTTTGGATACGATATTATTTTTTTTTATTACACCAAAAAAACAAGCGTTTTGTTATCTTTAAAATTACACATGTGATTTTATTTTTAGCACATGTGATTTGAGTTTTAGCACATGTGATATGAGGTTTAGCACATGTGTTATGAGGTTTAGAACATGTGATTCTAGTTTTAGCACATGTGATTCTAGTTTTAGCACATGTGATTTGAGGTTAGCACATGTGATTCTAGTTTTAGCTCATGTGATTTGAGTTTTAGCACATGTGCTTCTAGGTTTAGCACATGTGCTTCTAGGTTTAGCACATGTGATTCTAGTTCTAGCACATGTGATTTAGGTTTAACACATGTGATTCTAGGTTTATCACATGTGATTCTAGTTTTAACACATGTGATTTGAGGTTTAACATATGTGATTCTAGTTTTAGTACATGTGATCTAGTTCTAGGCTTTTAGCACACATGTGATTTGAGGTTTAGCACGTGAGATTCTAGTTTTAGCACATGCAATTTGAGGTTTATCACATGTGATTCTAGTTTTAGCACATATGATTTGAGTTTAAGCACATGTGATTTGAGGTTTAGCACATGCGATTCTATTTTTAGCACATGTGATTTGAGGTTTAGCACATGTGATTTTAAGTTTTAGCACATTAATTTGAAGTTTTGTAAACTTGTTAATTGTCTTTGGTTGGAAGTTTAGCACATGTGACTCTAGTTTTAGCACTTGTGATTTGAGGTTTAACATATGTGATTCTAGTTTTAGCACATGTGATTCTAGTTTTAGGCATTTAGCACATGTGATTTGAGTTTTAGCACATGTGCTTCTAGGTTTAGCAATGTGAATCTAGTTTTAGCACATGTGATTTTAGGTTTAGCACATGTGATTCTAGTTTTAGCACATGTGATTTGAGTTTTAGCACATGTGATATGAGATTTATCACATGTGATTCTAGTTTTAGCACATGTGATTTTAGTTTTAGCACATGCGATTCTAGTTTTAGCAAATGTGATTTGAGATTTAGCACATGTGATTATAGTTTTAGCACATGTGATTTGTAGTTTAGCACATGTGATTCTAGTTTAACACATGTGATTTGAGGTTTAGCACATGTGATTATAGTTTTAGCAAATGTGATTCTAGTTTAGCACATGTAATTTTTTTTTGTTATTAGCACATGTATTTGATGTTACCACACACGATTCTAGTTTTAGCACATATGATTTGAGGTTTAGCACATGTGATTCTAGTTTTAGCACATGTGATTTTTTATTTTTAGCACATTTATTTGAAGTTTTGTGAACTTGTTAATTGTCTTTTGTTGAAATTTAGCACATGTGATTTGAGGTTTAGTAAATGAGATTCTAGTTTTAGCACACATGTGATTCTAGTTTAGCACATGTGATTTGAGATTTATCACATGTGATTTGAGATTTATCACATGTGATTTTAGTTTTAGCACATGTGATTTAAGTTGCAGGACAAGTGATTTTTCGTTTAGCATATGTAATTTTAAGTCTAGCACACTTATTTGAGGTTTTATAAACGTATTAATTGTCTTTGGTTGAAACTTTAGCACATTTGATTTGTGGTTTAGCACATGTGATTCTACTTTTAGCACATGTGATTTTTAATTTTTAGCACATGTATTTGAAGTTGGTAAACTTATTAATTGTCTTTGAGTGGAAACTTAGCACATGTGATATGACTCATGATAGGTTCAACTGGATCGATATCGCTCGATGATCAGAATGAAACAAGCACACAAACACAATCAATCAACAACACAATTCATTACCTAATAATTCTCTTTGTATTAATGATCAAAGCAAATAGCAGTACAAAATGTGCAGGAGAATGTAAATCACACAGTTAACTCTCTCTCTAACGTGTAATTGTGATCTAGACTCTCTCACTAACATTCTCTTACTACATGCTTTATGCAACAATACATTAGGGAAAATACAAAATTAACCCTAAACTATACAAAATGTATAAAACAAAGTACAAAGTAAATCTTAAATAGAAATAAGCCCTAACAGTACTCCCCCTAAGATTTATCTTTGGACTTCAAAAATCTTCAACAGTTTTCAACTTTTGCTTTCAGCTTCAATCTCTCACCAATCTTCAGTCTCTTCTTTAACATCCAGCAACTGCTTTCCTTTGTATTCTTCCTGTTCTTTTAAAGCTTCTTCTATGCATGACTTGAACTTTTCTGCAATCTTTGCTTGTCTCGGCTTTGATTCATTTGTGATGATGGCACAGGCATTCATGCGTTTCAGAGTATCAAGAGTTAGACCTGCAAAATCAATGTTAGCATAAAATTCATATGGCATTTCTTGCCCTTTTGCTTGCACTTCTAATGTACCCTTCGCAGTCACACGCATAAATTCAATCTCTGGAATATCAACCCTCACAAGGTTAGCATTGAGTAATGCCTTCCTTAGTCGGATTTTCTCAGAAGCAGCTGCAATCACTTCGATCATTACCACAAATAATTTTCGGTCAGCTTCAGCAATTTGATCTTTGCACTTCTCCATCGTGTAATTTCGCAGATGATCGATGTAAGATGGATGTAGCAGCTTCAGCTCGAACGCGCTAAATAATGTCATCATGTCCTGATCCCAGTCATCCAAATTACGTACCAATTTCAGCTCATAAGTTTCCTGATTGTAGAAAAACTTCAGAATTGGCTTCGTTGCTTGTGTACCATCAATCACTTTCAAACCTGGATTTGTCACTTTATCAAAATATTCATCCGAAAACTCTTCCAAGAACATATCACGCATAATCAACTTCTTTTGTTTCTTCTTCATCGAATCAAAATAGATTTTATCTTCTTGCTGACCTCTGAACTCCAAATACTGTGGCATGCGGCTGATCCCGGCATCCATTAGCATAGCACATTTATCACCACGCTCTGCTCGCGTGTGATTAATCAATCTCAACTTATGTAACTCTTTCAGATCTTGCACCGGCAACTTGAATATGCTTGAGTAATAATGATAGACATCACATAATCCATTCACCCTTTTGATCAAAAATGCGTCAAAAATCTCATCATATTTCCATGCTATGATCTTCACATTCTTGGACTTTTCCGGCACGATCATAGAATCAAGCAGTTCAGCAACGGACTGGCCCTTACTCAGCAGTGATCTAACAACATCACCTGTTGTGGCAGATTTATGCCATGATTCTCGTACATCCATTGGAATGTTGTATGACTTCATCTCACTCGGAAACATGTCAATCAGTTCCTTCCTCTTCTTATGCGCATCAATCGGTAATGCCATCAAAGGTATTTCTTTGTGTTCGAGCACTTTGTATCTCTTAGTCAGCTCATAGTACTGTGGATTATTGTAATCCAAGAAAAACATTCTATTGTGCATCTTTTCCGTCTTCATAAAACTCACCACTATCTTTTTCAGCGATTCATGTTTCAGTCTCTTCAATGTTTTGTATGGATAGTTCCTCGAACTTAACCATTCACGCATGTTTCTAGACGTCATTTCTTCTGGATTTTGATGATAAAGTTCTTCTGGAGGAAGATCATCAATATTCAGGCTCTCTTGCAGAGGCGTCCATTCACCCATTTCTACAACAAATTCTTTTTCATCAGCAGTCACCTTGTCTTGAGCATTCAGACACTTCTCATACTCTTCATTGATTTGACTCACTGTAAGTCCATTCAAGTAAACTAGATTATACTTCATCTTTTCTAAGTATGCAAATCGTTCAGGAAGATCACTCGGAATCTCATCGTCAGGATTAGCTTCAGGCTCAAAATCAGTGAAGTCAATATCGTCCAAATCATCAAGTGCCTCAATCATCGGTGCAGTTTCAGTTTGAACCGGCTCAAACTGAAATGCTTCTTCAGTAATAGTTTCTTGCACATTCTCAACTACTTCAATCACTTCAGGCACTTCAGCTGCCACTACAGATTCAGATTGAATCGGCTCAATCTGAACTGTTTTATCAGTTTCAATTTCTTTCACAGTCTCATCCACCTTTTCCACCTCAGACACTTGTATTTCAGCTACAGATTCAGATTGAATTGGCTCAATCTGAACTGTTTCTTCCATTCTAGCTTTCTTCGTACTAACCTCTTCTCCAATAATTTCAGGCACAGCATCCAGTTTGCGTTTTCCCTCAGCTTTGTCAAGATTGACAGGATCAGCAGCTTCATCGGGAATTGGAATTGGTGTATCAATCCTTTCGCCCACATTCTTTGTTCCACGAGCTCTAGTATAATAAACTTTAGCATCTTGTGAAGGCTCAGCAACTTCCATCACATCATCAGAAAAATCTTTATCAGATGTAGAGCTTGATTTCTTCGGCTTGGCTTCTTCCAACCATTTTTCTAACATCTCTTTTTCCGCATTCAGAGTATTGCATTCAGCAGATAACTCTTTGTAATCATCCTTCAACTTTTCATGATCAACTTTCAATTTTTCATAATCAGCATCTAGTTCCTTGAAAGCTTTTCATGAATGACCCAAAACTCTTCCAACCTCTTTTTCTTCCTTTCATTGGATGCTTTTAATAACTCATTAGCTTCTAACAGATTGGCTACCATCTTTTCTAACTCAACAATTTTCTCTTTTTCTTCATTCACACTTGAACCAACTTTTGGTGAAGACTCCAAAGGTTGTTCGATTTGCATAGTTGCTGGAGATGAAGTGGTGGGGTATCTACTGGAACAGAAGCAGTAATGCCAGCATCAGTATCATCAACTACCTGTGCAGTAGTCTCCACTTCGGCCATTACCTCCTGTGCAATCTGAACAATGTCCACTAACTCAGGCACATTTACATCTTCAATTACACTCGGTTCCTCAACAACAATAGGATCAACCACAGGTTTTGATCTTCGTGATCTAACATACTGTACTGTGATATCCTTACGATCATCAGCACTAACTTCTTCTACAGCTTTTACAACCTCAACAGGTTCATCCATCACAGCAGTTTCTACAAACTCTTCAGTTTCAATCACTTCAACATTTTCATACACAACCGGTTCATCAATTTCAACATTCTCTGCCTCCTCAGGAACTGATTCAGCACTATCATCACCATTTCCATCATCACCACCATCATCATTACTATCATCACCACTTTCACTATCCTCCTCATCTTCATCACTATCATTTTCACTCTCATCTTCATCATGTTCTTCATCTTCTGGATGACGAGCGAAATACTCATCATCATCTAATAGATTATCCGGCATCTCATCAACTAAATCCAACGGATTCACAATCTCTCCGTGTGATATATGATGATATACCACTTCAATATCTTCATCATTGTTTGATATATCTCTCATATACTCAAACATTTCAACATTTTCTACACTGCCTATACTCATCTTCCTATATGATAGATCGTTCATGTCCTCAGTGTATAAAATCCCTCCAGCAAAACCTTCTTCTCTGATGATAGGATAAGGCACATTGATCATGAGTTGCAAGAATCTCGGATACATGAGAAACTTGAACCTCTTCCCTTTCACAAGATTGAATACAAATCCTTTCATAATCCATTTCGACATATTGAAAGGTTTGTTCTCAGCAATAGCAACAATCGGGGATGCAATGTCAGAAGGGAAGTTATCAAACCCAGCACTCCTTCTAGACATGCACTGTTGAACCACATAACATAACAGTTTCCATTTCTTCCCCAGTCTAGCTCTAACAAACTGCTGTTTAGGGAATATGGGAGGATGACCCATATTAATAAAGCACGCCTGGCACTTAGCAGTTGTCAGCTCGTCAGTTGCACCAACTTCATCATCATCAATCCTCAATGCTGTTCTGATAGACTCCTCAGAAACAGTCAACTGTAATTCTCTGGTGATATTTCCTCTAATCACTGTCACACCCTCTTCATTGGTAACAACCTCAGCCGTTCTCCAGAAACTCTTGATCAATCTAGCATATATCACTGGCTTTGCACACATAGCATACACATATTTGGTTCTCTTGATAAATCTGATCATATCTCTATACCCCTATGTTTCTGGTATAGCTTCATCCAAACATGCAACTAGATTATGCTTAGGCTCAAATTTCAGATTCTCCATCTGTTTAAACAAAAACAAGACATATGAGTTAGATTTTTCATTCATAAATAACAAATTTGCATAAGTGTTGTTGGTCCATAAAGATCGTGATTTCAGTGCTTTGTAGACTTGTTTAACACAAATATGTCAAATACTTGAAGAACAAAGTGAATAAAGTCCAAATAACCCAATATCAAGATCTAACACATAATCGAGGTTAATAAGCTACAATGATGAAAGATATAAGCTCCTAGCACCTCAATTGAACGATTACACAACACAAAATGGTAAGAATTCGTCTGAGTAAAAGATGTGCAAAAGTTTTTATAAATGTGAAGATAAGGTTACAATATATAGTGATGTTAGGTTCGCTGATAGATTCGCTCTAGCGAATCTATCCAGCGAACCAACACAGGTTCGCTGGGCACATAGGTTCGCCCAGTCGATACCTAAACCAAAAGACATGTTGGCCTGCGGGCGAATCTATAGATTCGCCCGTAGGTTCGCTAGAACTAATACAATTACAATACAAACAATTACATACAAAAGTAGCACCGACAAGCCGGTGGGTCCAACCTATACATAGTAGACTATCAATACTCCCCCTAGGTTGGACCTCACCTGGGGAAGTCTTCAGATTAGCTCCTGTCTTGTTGGCTTCAAAGTTGTTCAATAAAAGCTCCTGCCCGTTCTTTGATCCCGGCCTTTGGATTTGTATAGTCTTCAATTCCGGCCTCATCTTCACTCAGATTTAACATAGAATCCACAAACTCTGTTTCTGCGACCTCTGTATCAGGCTCAGGATGAACTGTCGTTTCCGCCTGAATATCTGCAGTTGGCTCCTCGCATTCAACTTCCAAGTCTACAACTTCAACAGGTTTCTCAAACCTCTGCTCAATTGATCGATCTAGCTGTCGAGTTAGATCGTCCATTTCCAGTTGCAGATCATCTGACCTTCTCAACCTCTCATTCACTGCCTTCAGTTCTGCACGAATCCCTCGGGCTTTGTTAGCAACCTTCACAAACAGGTTTGCTTCAGCAGCAGTGTCATCACCAGCCCCGTGCTTAATTCTGTGCTCACATAGCACCTTCAAGTCCTCATCACAGAAGGAGAAGACCTCCATCGGATCAAACAATCGAATTTCTGGACGGTCATCTCCACTTAGTCTAATAATGGCCTCCCCAGTGCTATTATCATAGAACCACTTGTTGAAATCCTGCAATCTGGGTGGTTGAGTATCTGGGACTCTGACCCTCGTCATCACTTTTGGAGCAGCAATTTTCAAAACAATTTTGCCCTTCCACGATACCCAATGTTTATCCCTTTTCTGCCTCATCCTTCTAGGCTTTTGGTATCCGAATTCAACAAAGTTTGACTTAGCGGCCTCCCTGATCGCAGCTTCAAATGCACATGCCCTACCGCTATCCTCTTTCCCTAAAAGCGGCAGCTCTGCCAGTCTCCTCAAGTCCCATCGAGGAAAGGTGGCAAAGTGCTTTCGGTTCTTTACGTATGTAATGTCGCCACCCCTCCTTTTAATCATGTAAGCATCCACCAAACAGTTATATTTCCATGCTATAATCTGTCTATCTTGCTGTTTGGTGGTGGGTTCGTCTAGATTTTGGAATATCGGTACCTCGGGCACCACAGCTTCCTCTTTCCTGAACCACTCGGATTTGTCTAACTCAGCGTGTTCAAACTGGTAGCTCATCCCTTTTTCTTCAACTTTATATGCCTCAGGCTCATCCTCAATGTCCTCCTCACTTTCAGCATCAAAATCAGAGTCAGGTTCATCCACCAAAGTATAATCAACCCCAGATCCACCTACCACTTCCTCTCCTTCAAATACGTCCATGTCAATCCCCATATCCTCATCGAACTCTTCAACCACGGCTTTTCCCTTACTCTTGTCACCAAAGTCAACATCCATTAACGGATATCTTGTAATATCCGTTAAGGAGTCCAGTTCCGCCTCAGTCATCGCCGGTTCAGTCCCAACATTCACCTTCAATTCGTTTAACTCTTTGAAGACCCTCACCAAAAGGCACTGCTGATCTTTCATCATTCGGCCCATCTCATATATCACAGTAGATTTTTCAGCATCCTGTTTCTCCAGTTCTTCATGTTTACCTGTCAGCTCAGCCAGATCAGCCTTTAACTTCTCAACCTCATCCTTCAACACATTCCCAGACCCAGCATATGTACCCCCGACATCATGCTTAGCCTTCTTTGATCCCTCAGCATGTGTATCAGCCCTTTTCTTTGTCCTCAGTTCTCTGCCAGCATCAATCTCGGCCTGGATCTCATCCACCTCTCTATCAAATGAATAATCTTTATCTTTCGCATAAGCCTTTCTCTTTCGGATCTTCTTCTCAACCTCCTCAATGTTTTCACCGCCCCGTTTCTTTTCTGACTCAATCATCCTTTGTATATAAACCCACCTATCCGCCGGATACATATTCTCCCACAAGTACGTAATCCTTCCCACACATTCCGGCCTTACTGATTTACAGTCCTTGAAGATTCGTGAATGCATATCCCATACCTTCAGCTCAGCACCAATAACCGGTAGACCCGGCAACTTGTCATTCAGTACCATTTGAATGAATCTTGGATACATTAACCACTTGGCTCCTTTTGAAGCATGGATGTTCTCGAGCATGTAGTTAAATATCAGCTTTGCCAGATTTGCTTTCTGCCCTCGGCAGAACAGCACCATGGCTCGAGCCCAATCCAGGTTCAGACCGTCAGTACCCCCTTTTCTGTGATCCAGGCACATAATAAATACATGGGCGATGTACCTCCACTCCTGGATCAGGTAGGACTTGACAAACTCCATCTTCTTTTCGCCGGGCATTGGCCCCTCATACCCGGCAGTCCGAAGTGCCCCATAAACTTCTTCAGCAGTCATACCAACCTCATCACCGACATCTTCTTCTAATCTTAGTATCCTAGCCAAATCAGCTTCAGTAAATGCTAAGTCGTGGCCACTGACATTGGCACATATTCGTGACGGCTGTACCGACACATTCATGACCGCAGTTCGCCAGAAATCCCGAACGTGCGTCTCGTATATGGTGGGTGAGTGAGAGATGGCATGATAAATGAGTGACGACTTCAGCCATATGATAGCGTCTCTATAGCTGCTGGCCTTTTCGAAGTTTTCATCGAGTAAAGCACACATATTGTGCTTCTTCTCGAAGAATAAAGTCGACATTTTGCCTGAAAAATAAACGGAGATTGATCAGAAATAAAGATTTGAAAATCAGAAAATAGATTCGCTGGAAATTAGGTTCGCTGGTATAGCGAACCTGAGATTTTGGCACAAGAACCTATAGATTCGCTGACAGAAAAATCAGTCATTGTTGTCGAGCGAATGTATAGGTTCGCTAGAAACAGTCGGGCGAATCTATGTTGTTGCGCGGGCAGCATAACGACATAGATTCGCTCGAAGACTTGAACTTTCGTTCAGATTCGCCAGACGAACACTTAGGTTCGCTGGAAACCCTAGCTTTTGAAAAACGGCCGAAATCACATACAGTTCATCATTTTCAGTCATTAAAGGCAACAAACAGGTAAACAAAACATTAAACAGGGCAATTATGATGAAAAACCCTAGTAACTAACAACAAAACAGTTGTTCAATCAACACTTATGCACAGATCGACAGTTAAAAACATGATAACGGTTCGATTTAGGGTTTAGATAGAGATTAGAGTGTAATCGATCACATACCGGACTATAACGTGATGTTTAATTTGTGAAAAAGACCGGAAATAGCGAGAATCGAACGTTGGTGTTAGGTTTTTGAAAAGTCGTGCTACAGTGCAATAACATGAGATAATACGCTGACACAGTATATATATACACCCATAGATTCGCTGGCAGACAGACCAGCGAACCTTAGGTTCGCCAGAAGACCAAAAGACAAAGTTTCTGACTGGTTCGCTACCAGGTTCGCTGACACATAAACAAGGCTGTTTCATGTCAGCGAAACAAAGAGAGACCGAGCGAACCTTAGAGACCGAGCGAATCTGTAGGTTCGCCATAGATTCGCTAGACAGAAGAAGAAAAGAAATATTTTTGGATTTTCTTAAAATTTTAAAATCTTTGTAAATCCGTGAAAACGTCCCACGATATCAACGCCCCAAAAATAAACATATATACATATAATCCTAAAAATTAAAATTTAAAATTTAAAATTAAAATAAAATAAAATAAGTATAACAGGAGACGGTTTTAAACGCTAGAAAGGATATTTATTCTTCATGATGTTTTGAGTAGAATCCGGAGAATCATCGATTGGCGGGATTGCAGATATGTTTGTCCATTTAAACCCATGCCTTAGTCCTTTCAACAAGAGCTCAGCAGCTTCTTTTATCATGTTTTGGGTTTGATTGAAGAAACTCAGACAACTCGGTCCCCACAAACGTCTAGGTAAAAAGAACAAATTCTGTCATCAGGGTATATCTGAGCAATACGATTTACTTTGCTTGAGTTTCATAGAACAACTTTTGAATGTTGTCTTTTGACACATGTGCAAATTTTGCATCTTTTCTTTTGTGAGTGAAGCTTTGTCAGCAATTGATTCATTTTGAATACAATGCGACTTATTATTTGGGAAACTCAAATAGTCTAGAGCTCCAGGTCTATACTGACGTATAACAGAGGAGATAAACATTTGAGCATGCTCGGTGAATCTTCAGGTCAATACTTTCGTATAGCAGAGAAGATCCACCAACTCCAGGTCAATACTTCCGTATAGCAGAGGAGTTAAGCACTTGACACAATACGTTCTGAGGAGTTAACGAGTAACTCACTCAGAGGCTTTTCCGAAGAGCATCCCTAGCAGCTTTTTATTTTTATTTGTTTTGCATACTAGAAACTCGATTCGGGGATAGGGTGAGGGTGATTTGGGATTTTTTAGGGAAATCAAGACAAAGATTTGACACTCTCAACCCATTTTTGACAGAACCATTATCTTTGTGCAATCCAATCACGTCAAGGGGATAATCCTTGCTGTCGAGATCTTGAGCGTTATGTTTGGCTGCACAATCACTGTTTACTTCGTTTTCGGGCTGAGCCTATCTGACATATCCCAAACGCAATACTTCTGACCTCCTTCAACGACTCTTCAACATCAATCAAAACGAAGATCCTGAAATAGCAAAATTTGAAAAACTATAAATAGTTTATCTTTTTATATCTCCCCCAAAATTTCTAGATAATAGCCGTCTAATTAAGAAATTTTTGTTTTTCAGATTTTCTAAATATATATATATATACAGAATATAAAAGAAAAGAGAAAAAAAAAAAAAAAAAAAAATGAAATAAAATAAAGTGACGGAGCAAAGCATCGAGTGACCCACGAATTTTTCAAAGAAGATAAAGACCCGATTATTTACGAAGAACAGATTATTTACATATTTACAAAAGGATTCTCACAGAAAAAGGTTTTTCAAAAAGATATAAGTCCAAGCATGGAGATCAATTCATAAAAACGTGGTTTATCAAAAGTTTTCGTGAAAAGATCAGCTTTTTGCTTTCTGGTTTCGATAGGAATAATATCTATAAACCCTTTCTCCTGTGCATCCCGGATTGCATGAATTCTTGTTTCTATGTGCTTGGTTCGAGTGTGATGAATGGGATTCTTGGCGATTCCAACGGCAGCTTCATTGTCACAAAAGAGTGGCGTGTGAAGAAAGTTGATGCCATAATCCATCATCTGATGTTGAATCCACAGCACTTGGCAACAGCAACTTGACGCAGCTATGTATTCTGCTTCTCCTGTGGACAGGGAGACGGTTGTTTGCTTCTTGCTTTGCCATGAAACAAGACATTCTCCAAGGTATTGACATCCACCGGTGACCGATTTCCTGTTAATCCTGCAACCAGCATGATCACTATCAGAAAAAGCATGTAAATCAAAGTTCCCACCTTTTGGGTACCAAAGTCCCAAACGAGAGGAACCCTTAAGGTAACGGAAAATTCGTTTAACAGCTTTTTCATGCGATTCTTTTGGGTTTGCTTGGAAGCGAGCACAGTAACACACGGCAAATGTGATATCCGGACGACTTGCAGTCAGATACATGAGAGATCCGATCATCGAACGATACCGATGAGCATCCACAGGATTCCCATTATCATCGGAAGTAAGGTATGTTTGAGCAGTAAAAGGAATCAATTCAGGAGAAGAGTCATCCATGCCAAACTTCGTGAGGATTTCTTTGATATATTTCTCTTGGTGGATTAGAATCCCATCAGGCTTTTGCTCCACTTGCAGCCCCAAGAAGAAACACATCTCCCCCATTATGGTCATCTCAAAACGATCCATCATCACCTTCTCAAATTCTCTACACAACCCTTCATTAGTCGAACCAAAAATGATATCATCAACGTACACTTGAACGATCAGCAGCTCGCCATCCACCTCCTTCTTGAATAATGTCATATCAATAGCCCCACGTGAGAAACCTTTACTGAGGAGATACTGTGTCAAAGTTTCATACCAGATCCTTGGAGCTTGATGCAACCCATACAAGGATTTATCAAGCTTGTAAACCTTTGACGGGAAATCAGGATCCTCAAATCCTGGTGGTTGACATACGTAGATCTCCTCATCGATGTCTCCGTATAGAAATGCACATTTCACATCCATCTGATAAACCTTAAAGTTTTTGTTCGCAGCATGTGCAAGAAAGATTCTGATGGCTTCCAGGCGAGCGACTGGAGCAAAAACTTCGGTATAGTCAATTCCCTCCTCCTGAGCAAATCCCTGAACAACCAGTCTCGCTTTATTTCTAATTACCACACCACGATCATCTGGCTTGTTCCGAAAAACCCATTTAGTGCCGATTGGACACTTGTTAGGAGGAAGATCAACCAGTTCCCAAACTTTGAGCTTCCTGAATTGTTGCAGTTCCATCTGCATGGCATCCACCCAACTCGGATCTTCAAGTGCCTGTTTGTAATTCTTTGGAACGACTTGTGACAGAAAAGCAGCATAAAGACATTCATTTATCAAACCGCTCTGACTCCGGGTTCGCACACCATCGGTAATAGATCCAATGATATAATCGTGAGGATGGTTTTTCAGGGTTTTGAAGTCAGTGTTGAGTAGTAAAGGATTTTGATCGTTTGAGGGTGTTTGATTTGATGGTTGTGAAGGTGTAGGTGATGGGATGGTAGTGGATGTGGATGGAATGTCTGATGGAGAAGTTTGAACAGTTTCGGGTGGTGGAGGTGATGGAATGTCAAATGAAGTAGGAGGTAGTTGTGTAGCAGATGTGGAAGGTTGTGATTGTGATGGTGTGGGTGTATGATTGAAAATAGAGACCGATGTGTGTGGAATAATGTCGTCATCGTCAGAGTCAGGAAGATTAAATGATTTGAAAATGGTGGTGGCATCATAAAACCAAGCCGGTTCACTACCAATACTTGTAGTGTTTGATTCTTGCCAATCAACATAGTAGGACTCTTGCACGATCCGCGTTCGCTTGTTGTAAACGCGATACGCCTTTTGCGTGTTAGAGTATCCCACAAAGAAGCATTCATCAGAGACAGCCCCAAACTTCGTCTTCTGGTCTTGAGTATTCAGAAGAGTGCAAGAACATCCAAAGGGGCGTAGAAAGTCAATCAGCGGCTTAATCCCTCGAAACAGTTGATATGAAGTCTTCATCTTTTCTTTGACTATCAGTACCCTGTTAAGAACATAAGCTGCACAATTAACCGCTTCAGCCCAGAAAATAATTGGAAGTTTTGACTCGATCAGCATAGTTCTAGCGGCCTCAACAAGAGTTCGGTTCTTTCTTTCAGCAACACCATTTTGTTGTGGTGTTCGGGCAGCGCTAAACTGTCTGAGAATACCCCGTTGTTCACAGAAGGAGTTGAAGATGTGGTTTCTGAATTCAGTTCCGTTATCGCTTCTGATGGCTTGAACCTTCTTCTTTCCAAGAACCTCTATTAGAGGTATCAGCTTCATCAATTCTTCTGCTGTCTCACTCTTGTTTGCCATGAATCTCACCCAGGTGTACCTAGAGTAATCATCTGTGACAACCAAGCAATAAGACTTTTTAGCAATTGATTTGACACTTATTGGTCCGAATAAATCAGTATGTAACAATTCGAGGGGTTCTGAGATAGTATTTGTAATTTTGAGTTTATGTGGCTTTTTGTGCTGTTTTCCTTTAGCACAAGCCATGCATTTCTCGACTACAGAAAAATCCTTTTGTGGTAAACCCCTAACCAAATTGTTCTTAACTAATTTATTCAGAATTTTAAAATTGATGTGTCCTAAACGTTTATGCCACAAAAATGATTCAAAGGATGATGCTTTAGACAGAAGACATGTCACGGTGGAGTTTGATTCAGTTGATCCCATATTCAGCATATAGGTATCATTTCGTCTCGGAGCTCGCATGATCACCATATCTTCAGGAATAGTGAACTCTGGCTTCAAGAACAGGCATTCGTTTTGAAGAAACATCACAGGAATATTTTTATCACAGATTTGTGATACACTCAGAAGATTGAACGCCAGTTCAGGAACATAGTTGACATCTTCCAAAGTAAGTGAGCCATTTGAGACTTCTCCTTGACCTATCATCTTCCCGCCTTTCTTATCTCCCGCAAAAGCAACATAGCCTCCATTTATGATCCTATAGTTAGTAAGAAGATCCTTCAATCCTGTCATATGTCTGGAACATCCGCTGTCAATATGCCAATGACTATTTACAACGGCATTTGAATGTTCCTGACATTTATTAAAAGAAAGAAAAGTTAGACCTTTGCAATAGGCACCCAAGTCTTTGTGTACTTGGGTGGTGAAGCAGATGAAGTATTACAAAAGAAATTATTTACAAAAGTGTTTAATCTTTTTCCCAAAGATTTTTGCTTGGTGCTATTTTGGATTAATTTAGGGCATTGCTTGACAGTGTGACCAGTGTTTCCACATTTAAAACAGTGAGACTTCAAACCGGTTTTGAGAATTCGGTTGTCAGGAATTTTATCTATAACAATTTCCTCATCACATTCAGACAGTTGTGAGTCACAGTCACTGTAAGTGTCATAGAGTTCTTTTAACTTACTTGTTGTGACTTTAACTGTATCAGATTCAGATTTTGGTTTAAGAATGTATGAAAAAGATGATTCCTTCTCTTTTGGTTTAGAAATTCTCACAGGTGTGAAAGATGGAATTTGGTGAGTGAAGAACTTTTGAAAACAGTTTGTTTTAGTTTGACTTTCAGAGACTTGACCTGAAAGTTTGTCTTTGTCATTCACACACACATTATTAATCAAATCAGCATCATTCAACACATTAGGGTTTGAAGTGGAACACCCTAGATTACTATTAAACATGCAATTGTCTGAATATGACATATTACTACAAACAGAATTATCTAAACAAATGTCTTCAAAAGACTTCTTGGAATCAGAACTACTGCAATCACTACTGCCAGAACAACCGAGCCCAACACTCGCACCATATGCGTACTCCTCTCTAACTTCCTTAAGGTTTACTTCACTTAAACCTGCAATGGAACTGTCAGTATCTTTCTGCATAATCTCTTGAATTAACTCATTTGAGGGATGAGGAATAGGTGTAGGAGAATAACAGAAAGTACTGGGTGGAGGATATGCATATGTTTCATTTTTACTGAAACCCAAGCCTGTCTTGACCCTGGCCCCCCTTTGATTCTTGCAAAGTTCCTCCCTTTTCATACCAGATATGGTCCACTGCTGCAATTTGTTTTTGAGTTTTCTTGCTTCAAACTCAGCAAGTGTAACTTGCTCAGTCAAGTAATTAATCTCACAGTTCTTTTCTAAAAGAGTCCTTTTTAAGTGTTCATTTTCTTTTAAAGCTTCTCTTAACTTAACAAAATATTTTGATTCACTTAATTTAAGCTCTTTGATGGTTCTTTTTAATTCATTTTCGTTTGACATTAATAATTTATTTGCTTTGTATATGCCAATTAAACGAATTTTGCAAGCAGATGAACACATATCTTTAATAACATCGTAAGGAAGACCGATTACCAGTTTTTCGGCGGCCAGAGCACGATCACATTGACAGTAGGGAGTGCTTCTTTTGAATTCATCGACTGCATCTATCCTTGCCTTCTCAATCACTTCTTCCAGGCTGACCTTTGACTCTTCCTCATGCTTCACTTCATTAACAGTAGCTTCACAAACTAACCCGGAATGATTCAGATGTCCTTGAGCAATAACATCTGATTGAACTTTATCAGCATTCTCCACCTTCTCCTCCTCTTCTTTACCATAAAACTCTTTGAATGGATCAAAGAGATTTATGTCATTGTCATCAAACTCAGCAATTTCAGCAACAAGGGCATGGTTAATCTCCTCCTTGGTTTCTTCGATTTCTGCACTCCAGTCAAAGTTGGTGAGAAGAGCAGTTTCATTCTTTGACTTAGCTTCTTCAACCTTTTCTTGAATTGGAGCAGATCTTGGAGTTGCAGAGTTGACTGGCTCAGTGACGATTGGTAATGGGCATTCTCTCTTGAAGTGGCCCAGTTGTTTGCAGTTATAGCATCGTAGCTTTCCCTTGTCATAACCCAGCTTAGCATTCTGTCCTTGATTTCCAAAGTTTCTTCTACCAGTCCTTTCCATGAATCGTCTGGCACGAAGAGTCAGCATAGCCATCTGCCATTGAATATCTGTTTCCTCCAGATCATCAGGATCCACCTGATACATGTCTTCCACTGTCATACCTTTTCCTTTTAACTCGCCTGCAACAAGAGCTTCGTAACTGTGAACAAACATTCCAAATAAGGCCATAGTATCTGACGGAATCTGTGTGGTGACGGATGCACTTGAGCTCGAACCAGCGTTTGAAGATGCACCAGCAGACTTAGCAGATACATGACCTGAAGATCCTCTAGATGCTGCACTGTAAACATAAGAGTTTGCAGCGGATGAGATAAGTGCAGCATTTTGAGACGGAATGTTTGGAACCATCATTGATTGATTGTACTCTCTTCTTTTCACGTCAAGGTCAAAAGACTTCAACTTGTTGATGACGTCCATCAATTTGTAATCAGGAAAGTTTCTCTCTTGTTTCAGTAGCTTGATTTGAAGGCTCCATTGGGGAGGAAGTGAATCTAACAATTTTGCTACTTGTTCGTGATTACCCAGCTTTTCATCATATTTCTTCAGATTACTTGACACAGATAGGAATCTGTTTGTGATATCAGTCAAGTTCTCTTGTGAATATCCAACAAAAGAGTTGAATTCCTTTTCAGCCTGAGCTTTTCTATCCAGTTTCAGATCCTCATTCCCATCATAAAATTCACACAATGCATCATACAGACTCTTTGCAGTTGTGTGTTCTGCAAACCGGTTAAAGATGTCCTGATGTAAGCAAAGTATCAGTGCCCCTAATGCCTTCTTGTCACGATCCAGTAGCTTGATATCAGTTTCAGTAAAAGTAGTTGGATCTGTGTTTACTGAAGTGACAGTTCCTTCAACAGTTGTGGGCACATGCGGACCATTCACTATAGATTCCCATTGGTTGTAGTCCGTGTAGTAGAAGAACGCTTTCAGACATCTTTTCCAATCTTCAAAGTTTTCACCACTAACAAGCCTCGGTGGCCTGTTAGGTTGAACACTGTCTAGATCATTCATATTAAGTGTTGAAGAAGTCATAACTTTGAACAGATTATAAATTCGCTGAAAAATGACAGATTCGCGGTTAGTTTTGCTGGAAGAACACAGCAGATTCGCTGGAAGATTCGCTGGTGACAGATTCGCTAGACAGTCAACAGATTCGCTGACGAGCAAGCACAGATTCGCTGGCCTGATTTTGGCAGCAGTTTCGCTTGCACGTTCAGTCAAATAGATGAACTTTCGTTCGATGATATGCTAGATTCGCTGGCCACAACACAACCCAAACAGGACAAAATTTTGAATTTAGATTCGCTGGAAGAACTGCAGATTCGCTGGTTGAACACACAGTTTCGCTGGTAGCTCAACCACTCTGAAAAAGTACAGAAACAGCTCGAAAACCCTCAAAACTCGACCATTTGCCTTCAGGTTTGTTTTAAAAGCTTTCTACGTCCAAATAACACAAAACCAGAGCAAAATACGACTCCAAAACACAACAAACAAGCTTCAAACAGAATCGAAAGAGTTTTGACCCAAAAACTTCAAAAATCAACACAAAAATCACTTGAATCAAACAATCAAGAGCACTAAGGCTCTGATACCATATTGTTGGTCCATAAAGATCGTGATTTCAGTGCTTTGTAGACTTGTTTAACACAAATATGTCAAATACTTGAAGAACAAAGTGAATAAAGTCCAAATAACCCAATATCAAGATCTAACACATAATCGAGGTTAATAAGCTACAATGATGAAAGATATAAGCTCCTAGCACCTCAATTGAACGATTACACAACACAAAATGGTAAGAATTCGTCTGAGTAAAAGATGTGCAAAAGTTTTTATAAATGTGAAGATAAGGTTACAATATATAGTGATGTTAGGTTCGCTGATAGATTCGCTCTAGCGAATCTATCCAGCGAACCAACACAGGTTCGCTGGGCACATAGGTTCGCCCAGTCGATACCTAAACCAAAAGACATGTTGGCCTGCGGGCGAATCTATAGATTCGCCCGTAGGTTCGCTAGAACTAATACAATTACAATACAAACAATTACATACAAAAGTAGCACCGACAAGCCGGTGGGTCCAACCTATACATAGTAGACTATCAAGTGTTTAAACAAAAAGTTACAATGTAAAACAATCACATAATCATATTAACACCTAAGTTGATCTCACAGTCTGATTTTCATCATTTTGATCAAAACAACTTTGGAATTTAATGATCATACAACATTTCACAATTAAACAGTTTAACACTTAAGAACACAAATCTGACATTTGTATGATGGAGTTGTTTAACATGTTTTAGTTCAGTTTTAGCATTGATTGGTCACATAATAACACCTGATTCATCAGTTTGATGTCAAAACTTAAGAACATGCAAACTTCATCAATGGCGGTTAGACATTTATGAAGAAATTTTGGTTGATTCAGTTGATTTTAGACAATTTGATGCAAATTGATGAATAATTCTTGACGATCGACAGTTTTAACACCTATTTCAACATTCGATTTCAGTTTTTAACACTTAAAATCAAAGTGTCGATTCAGTGATCAAAGTACTGTTCATCATCGTTTTTCGTTTTATCGATCATTTAGCAGGTTTATCAAGGTCGAATCATGTAGAAAATACCTTATTCAATCAACAAAACTTGTTACAAAACAATCGATTGAATATGATAATCAACGGTTTTTAGTACAGGGGATTTTTGCTTGAAAACTTGGTGAAAAATGATAAGTGTTGTGAAGAGGCGGGTATTTATATGATTGAAAAATTAGGTCAAACAAATTGGGACGGGTCAACAATTTGGGACGGGTAAACACTTAAGCCCATAAGTCTAGATGGGTCATGCACTGTTGAGCCGCGTCAAGTACTGTTGGGACGGGTCAAGTACTTGGGACGGGTCACAACCTTGGACGGTTCAACATAAAAACATGTAAAACACTTGGACGGGTCAATCACTGTAGAGACGGGTAAGGCACTGTAGAGACGGGTAAGACACTGTAGAGACGGGTAAAGGTTAGGAACAACTACACCTGTTTTGGTTTTACCCATCACCCGGCTGCATAGTAGTCTTTTTCCATCACCCGGCTTGCACAATGACTTCTTCCTCATTACCCGGCTGCATAGTGATCTTCTTCATCATCCGGCAACTTTTCTTCATCACCCGGCTATATAGTTGTTATACTTCATCCGGCTGCACAGTGTTCTTCACTTACACGACTACATAGAATCTCCATTCTATTACCCGGCTGTACAATGTCAACACTTCATTACCCGGCTGTATAGTAACACACAACTTGTCACCCGGCAGATATCAACATGACTTCTTTACCCGGCAGAATAGTGACTTATTCATTACCTGGCTGGTAACACATCACTTCATTACCCGGCAACACAGTGAAGTCAATGTCTTCACCCGGCTATCTTCTTTCACACAATCACCCGGCTGATATCGATCAACAACAACTTTACCCGGCTGAATAGTGACTTCATTACCCGGCTAAATAGTTGCTTCTGATATCTTCACCCGGCGAACAACACTTTGACAATTTTTCATTTTTCTTCGTCTGTTGACTTTTTCAACTGCATTTATTGCACCTGCAAACATTCTCGACATATTAATTAGACAAGACATCCTTATTAGGGTTTGTCACATTAAATATCAAAAATCTAAGACAAGTCAACAAATATTAATTCTAATTAAATCCTTTTTCCTTTTTCTTTTGATTTTTCTCACAAAAATGGTTTTGCACAACCAATATTTCTATATCCCGAAGCAATTTTCTAAAAACACATCACAAGACCTTGGGTTTGTTTTTAACACATCCAATACATTTGCTTTTCATACCACATAATCTTGTTCATTCAAAACACACTTATTCAAAAATATTTTTGAATTTTTGTAAATATTTTTTCTTCAGTTATTCTCCCCCTAAACTTGAAATTTCTTGAAATTTTTAAGTTTAACAAGGATGTCGATGTGTCAATAAAGATTCCATATGCCTGCACACACAAAGCACACACATTAAAATAAAGACATATGCAATGCAATGAATCAAAATATCGCAGTGAGATAATACCACACATTATCTGAACATGTTTTGCAAGTTTTGAATAGACATTTGACTTATGTATGATTGAGTGATGATATGAAAACATACCAATTAGCTCGATTTGACACACTTACTTTTTCAGTATCATGATGAGATTAAGGTTCGATTAAAATGACTTGTGTGACCCACATGTATACATATGTCAACATATTTCCTTATCAACCACTACCAGAATGCATATTGCACAAAACCTGGTCACTTACAATCATAAACAGTGTGGAATCTGGGTTCTATTCGAATTTGGTCCACTTTGGGACTTCTTTTGATTCCATTTTGGAATTTTTCATTTCCTATCGTTCCCTTTGGGAATCTTATGAATTCCTTTTTGGAATTTTTGTTTGGTGATAGTACACATTTGGGACTCTTTTTGTTCCAACTTTGGGAATCTTTTGCTGCACCTTGAAGCTCAAAAGAGACTTCGTGTGAGACTTCAGGTCTGTGGATACCACAACAAAGAAGCTCACGATGCGGTTCATCACACTGAATAGATAGCATCGTTACCCGATCATGAACAATTATCATCACAAGCAATGCATCAAAAGATATATATCTAGACATGTATAACAAAGGAACTTAACACAAAGATCATTGAGTTTAGATTTGTCAACAATGAACTTACTTTTTCAGTCTAATTGCCTAGCTGTCTCGCACATCAATTAACATTCATCAGTCTTTATGTAAAAATGATGAAACAAATAATATCTAGTGTACTATCATTTCTCACTTTTTGCAATATAGATTCTTATGACATGATATTTTCTTTTCTTTTTGCTTTTTATATTCTTTTTGTTTGTTTTTCTTTTTCATGCACACTCACAATGCAAAACAATAAATATAAAAGACAAAGGAATCAATACTTGACATCGACTTATTATATTTTTGACTTTTTATATTTTCTGATTTTTTTGATTTTTCAAAAATTAGAATTAATCATGATTGATTAACCCTATGGATTGAATTAAGAATTCAAACCGTCCTGACAAGAAAGATTTTGTGAAAAGATCTACCAGTTGTTTGTCGGTATGAACTTTAATCAAAATTATTAAACCTTTTTCAGAGTTGTCTCTGAGAAAGTGATATCGAATTTCGATATGTTTGGTTTTTGAGTGTTGAACAGGATTAGCAGTAATGAACATAGCAGCAGTATTGTCTATGTAAATAGGAGTTTTGAGAAAGTTAAACCCGTAGTCAAGCAATTGGTTTTGTAACCACAAAACTTGAGAACATCCTGCAGATGCAGCGATATACTCTGCTTCAGCTATGGATACAGAAACGTTGGTCTGCTTTTTGCATTGCCAAGAAACAAGTCTAGGACCCAGAAATTGACATCCACCCGTAGTCGATTTCCTGTCAAGAGCACACCCACCAAAGTCACTATCAGAATAACTATATAATTCAAAATTGCCTTTATAAGGATACCATAACCCGAGATTCGGTTTCCCTTTAAGGTATCTGAAAATACGTTTAACAGCAACCAGGTGCGACTCTTTTGGATCAGACTGATATCTTGCACACACACATACAGCATACATAATATCTGGCCTTGATGCAGTAAGATACATCAGTGAACCAATCATCGATCTGTACAGTGTTTGATCAACGGATTTTCCTTTTGGATCCGGCTGTATCTTGCAATTCACATCAGATGGCGTTCGAATAGTCTGACAATCTTGCATCTTGAACTTTTTCAGCAACTTCTCAACAAACTTTGATTGGTTGATAAAAAATCCGTCTGCTGACTGTTTTACTTGCAATCCGAGAAAGAAATTAATCTCCCCCATCGAACTCATCTGAAATCTTGATTTCATAATTTCTTCAAACTCTTTGCACATGGACGAACTTGTTGATCCAAAGATGATATCATCCACATACACTTGAACACATAAAAGATCTTCATTTTCCAGCTTCATAAATAAAGTTGGATCAATCTGACCTCTTGTAAATCCATGTTCTAGCAAATGTTTAGATAACGTCTCGTACCAAATTCTTGGAGCTTGATGTAGACCATATAAAGCTTTGCTCAATTTGTATACACGATGTGGATACTCAAGATCTTCAAAACCAGGAGGTTGTCTGACATATACATCATCGGTAATTGGTCCATACAGAAAAGCGTCTTTAACGTCCATTTGAAACACTTTGAACTTCATGAAAGAGGCATATGCTAGAAAAACGCGAATAGCTTCAAGTCGAGCGACCGGAGCAAACACTTCTTCATAGTCAATACCTTCTTCTTGAGTGTAACCTTGTGCAATAAGTCTGGCTTTATTTCTCACAACAATGCCACGTTCATCTGGCTTGTTCTTGTACAACCATCTTGTACCAATCGCATTTTCTCCTTCAGGTAAGTCCACTAATTTCCAAACCTCTTGTTTGCGAAATTGAAGTAACTCCTCTTGCATGGCTTCAATCCAACTATTATCTTGTAACGCTTCTGAAATGTTCTTCAGCACCACTTGAGAAAGAAAACATGAATAAAGACAAACGTTTGCATGTTCAGTCTGACTTCTCATAGTTCTCTGATTCAAAGGACCGATAATCTGAGATAAAGGATGATTCTTGTGTACTCGATGAGTTGGAATTGAATCTCCTTGAACTTGCATCTCCAGATTAGACTGATTCAGATTCGGTAAATCTTGCAGAATTGTAGACTCATGCGGAGTGAAATTAGGAACTTGTTCTGGTGAATTGATGAAATAGTCAAACGATTCTTGAGAACCAGAAGGACCTGGAGCTTGACTGGATACTCCATGATCAGGATTATGAAATGGCATGAACGGATACTCAGAATTGAGATTGCTATCGTCGTCATTATCAGAATCATCACTGAAACATCCTAAGTCTCCTGATTCTTTTCTCGATTTTCCTGAAAAATCAAACAAGTTAGAATTGAAAGATTTTGATAACGAATCTAAATCAAACAACCATTCGGGACCCTGAGCCACTAACGGAAACGAATTTTCTAAAAACTTTACATTAATAGTTTCAATAACAGTATTTGTTTTGCTATTAAAAACCCGATAAGCTTTAGAAACAGACGAGTAACCAAGGAAAAATCCATCGTCAGATTTTGACTCAAATTTACCGAGCTGATCACTTAAATTTAGAATCGATACAGGACAACCAAATGCTTTCAAGTATGAAATATTCGGTTTTCTTCCAAATAACAACTCATAAGATGTTTTATTTTTATCCTGAACCAATAATGTCCTGTTTTGTACAAAGCAAGCAGTAGCAATAGCTTCGTCCCAGAATGTGATAGGGATTTTGGCATCTGCGAGCATGGATCTTGCTGCTTCAATTAGTGTTCGATTTTTCCGTTCCGCAACCCCGTTTTGTTGAGGCGTTCTTGGAGCACTAAATTGTCGCGCAATTCCTTTTTCTGCACAAAACAAATCAACATTAGAGTTTTTAAACTCGGTTCCATTATCACTTCTTAAGATTTTTACTTTACAATCCAATTGATTTTCAACTTTGACAATAAATTCTTTTAACAACTCAGCAGTTTCAGATTTAACATGCAAGAAATAAACCCAAGAAAATCTAGTAAAATCATCAATGATGACAAAACAATAAGACTTCTTTCCGATGCTTTGCACATTTTTTGGTCCGAAAAGATCCATATGTAGCATCTGCATGGGTTTTGAAATAGAGTGTTCTTGCTTGGACTTAAAAGACATTCTGTGCTGTTTTCCTTTCAAATATGCTGGACAGAGATCAGTTGTTGAGAATTTCTTTGACGGTATTCCCACAGCATGATTTCCAGTCACCAGTCGATTCATGTTTCTGAAGTTTGAATGGCCCAGCCGTCTATGCCAAAGCTGACTCTCATCATTTGAAGCATGTGCAATGAGACAAGTAGTTTCGGTTTCAGCATCAATCTGCGACATATCAAGCTTGTATACATCACGATCTCTTGGAGCTTTAACCACCACCCATTCATTGTCAATCTTGAAACCTGTTTTGAGTATGTAACAGAAAGAATCATCAAATAAAGTTGAATAAGATTTGTCACAAATTTGAGATACACTTAGCAAATTAAAGTTCAACTGTGCACAGTTGTTGACTTTATCAAAGCTAATGATCCCATTTGACACGGTTCCTTCTCCAGTTATTTTACCACCAGCATCTCCTCCAAATGCAACATGTGTACAATTCTTTAGCTTAAAATCTTGAAGCAAGGCATGATTGCCTGTCATATGCCGGCTACACCCACTATCAACAAACCATGAGTTGATAGGTCTTCGAGGGCGTACCTGCATTTCAATAATCACCTAGTTAGTTTGGTCAACCCAGGCCCACATGGTCTTGGGTTTTCCGAATCTATCTGTAACAATAACTTGTTGATAATGAAGATTTTGAAAATTTGTTTCATTCGAGAGATTTGGTTGAAAACTGTTTCGCCTAACGGCTTGATTTGATTGCTTTCTTCTCAAAGCAATGAACCTTTCCTCTAACTTAGGATCAAGGTTATTTTCAAATTTCTGATTTCTCACCATCAAAGCTCTCGGCTTAAAACTGTTAACCTGCACATTTCTTGATGAAAAGTAATTAAAATCAGAATTGTTTCGTTTGAAAGTTCTCAAATCAGGAGAATGAATTTGGTTACATTTTTGAAAACCAAATGATTGATTTCTTTGAAAATTTGGAAACGGAGTCATTTCTCTTGATGAGTTTTTCCGAAAGAAACAATCTTTTGTATCATGGTTTCTTCTTTCACAAATATCACAGAATTTGTTATAAAAACATTCCTCTGAAGAATGATTTCTTTTGTCACAGTAACTGCAGTACCTGTTAAAGAAACATTCAGCAGTGACATGATTATAACGATCACAAATCTCACAATGTTTCTTGCTAATCCTAAAGAGCCGATTGTTAACTTTTGATGTTGAACCCACTCGTGATTCATTATCAGTTTTGTTCGGTTTTAGATTAACTTGATTCTTTTGTGGAGATTTTGATTGTGACTGTGACTGTTTGAGATCAAGTTTCGATTTCTTGGGAACTTGGTTCGATTTTAAACCATCTTGTTTGGTTACCTTCTTTGGTTCAATTCTTTTATCATTGACAGCAGAAGACTTAGGACCTGAACCTGTTTTCAGACCAGAGTTAGATTTGATTGAAGAATTGATTGGTTTACCATAAGATCCGTTCATATCGAAAGTTCCTGCAAATAAAAACTTAATTGTTTTACCTTTTGACACTTTCTTCTTGACATGTTTGACATTCTCAGTTTTAACAATTTGAGCTTTGGTGTTGTCATTCGATTTTATGACACTTTTACCTTTCGACTGTTTTGTTTCAGATTGATTGACTGTTAATTTCGATTTCTACACCTTTCCTTTTGAAACTACAGCATGTTTCGCTTCTTTCTTCTTGATCAGCTGATCAGCAACTTTCGCCTTTTGTTCATTCTTCCACCTGATGTATTCAGGATCATTGTATCCTGAAAATTCAGCTTCATCCTCCTTCACCTTTTCTTCTGACTTGGGATTCAATTCAGGATATTCAACAAGTTGAATCAGAACAGGCTCTGATTTGTTGCTAGCTTCATCATCAGCTTCAGTCGTCACATCATCATCTTCTTTCAAACTTTCAATCAACACTTCAGATCCTTCGGATTCGGATTTACTTCTTTGAATTTCTTTGAATTTTCGTTCATTTTCAGGTGAATGATCAAATTCATTAAAGTTTTCAGGTAAAGTTTGTGTGATTGATTTAGGCATTGGTTCATGAGTGAAACCTAATCCTAGTTTGCTTTTGTTACCTCTTTCACTTATAAGTTGTTTAACCATAGTTTTACAACTTTTCACCTTTGTTAATTCAACTTGTGTGACTGCATGAGCAACTTTTTCTTGTTCAAAGTTCTTTGTCATTTCTTCAAGTTGTTTTGTTACGAGTTCCAGATCCTTTAAGGTTTTGTTCCATGATTCTTTAAGTGACAATATCTTCTCATCAGAAATTTTGTGATCAATTTTAAGTTGTTCATGAACTTTCTCATGTTTGCTTAATTTGTCACCAATTTTAAACGAATGAGTACGATAATGTTCTACTTGTTGAATGCATTGTTCAGAACATAACCTACCTCTAACATCATCAGGCAAAGGAGCATAATTAGGGGGTAATTCGATACTAACCTTAGGTTGTTCAGCAGATGATGAAGACTCATTGGATGTAGCCATCAGCGCAATTTCTGGTTCATATTCTTCAACAGGGTCTGACTTTGCACTCCAGTCATACTCTTCAGAATCTTCACTCACAGCTTCAATCAGTTGAACATCCCCTTCTTCAGACCAATCTTCCTCAATTTCACAAACTAACGCCAAACTGGAAGTAAGATCAGATGTAAACTGTTCCGCATAAGCACTCCAGTCGTATCCGTCTTTCACACTAACCACCAGTGCTTTAGTCTGATCTTCTGGCTTCTTGCCTTCATCTTTCAGTTCTGGCATTGGAAGACTTTGATATGGTTTCTGCATGAAACGTTGATTCCTGCTTTGATAACTTGAAGACTGTTGCGAGCTTTGACCTTGACCTTGATTTTGTCCATTTGAACCAGCTTGATCATTGTAGTTCTGATTCTTAGGAGCCTTACATTCTCTAGAAAAATGACCATAGCAGTTACAGTTGAAACATCTGGCCTTTGATTTGTCAAAACCAACTGTCTTGTTTGCATGTGGCTTGAAGCTTCGGTTAACATATGCATGTTTCTGTGTTCGATATGCAACCATTACCATTTTGCCAATTTAAATCCATTTCCTCAACGTCATCAGGATCCATTTCAAAAAGATCTTGAAGTATGACATCCATTTGATTCAAATGACTTCCTTGATAAGCTTGAAAGCTTGCCATGAATGCAGTAAAAGCATTCTTAGTCTCATCATCTTGTAACAATATGTTTATCACATCTTTTACTTTAGCTTGAACAGTAGAACTTTGGCTTTCAGACTGAGCTTTCACATTCTGATTTTGAACTTGAGCTCTTGGTGGAGATTGAAGTTGAGAATAAGTTGGTGAGTTTGAAATGTATGACGAATCAGTATAAAAGCTTGCACCAACAAATAAATCACCCTCATCATCACTTTTAACAGTATCTTGAACCAAAAATGCATTCTCAACTGTATTGAGCATGAGAAGCAGAACTGTCAGTGTTCCTTGAACTTTCATCTATTTCCACTTCTTCAATCTTTGCAATGAGCAAATCTAAATCCATGGGAAATTTCTTAGTATGCTTTAAAAGAGTGACAGTCTGTTTCCATGATGATGGCAAAGCACATAACAATCGATCATTCAAGTCTTGAAGTTCAGTCTTAACTCCGATGTTTGACATCTAAGTAGTTAAGTGAACAAACCTGTTCATCATTTGATGTACTGTTTCTCCATTAATGTGCTCAAATAACTCCAATTGCCTCTTTAACTTTTGTTTCTTCAAACTCCTTATCTGTTCTCCTCCTTCACAGATAGCTTTCAATGCTTTAAACAATGTGTAGCCAGTTTGATAAGCATCCAACCTTGACAACACTTGAAGTGGCAATCCCTTACACATCAAAGAGTAAGCCTTACTATCATTCTTGACCTTTCGTAAGTCTTCAGCTGATAAATTATCTTCTGGATAAGGTTCAGTAGAGTCTTTGGTGTAGGTACTTGCACTATCAAGAGCAGTTTGTGTAGGAATGTGAGGACCCTTTCAATTGACTTCCAAAGATCATTGTCAATAGAGCATAGATGATGCTTCAATCTGATTGTCCAGTTCTTGAAATCTGCACGATTAATCAATCTAGGAACACGGTTATCAGAATCATCATTAGGTGCCATTTTAACAATTTTTAAAGAAAATATATTTGTGTTTTTAATGATTTTTGAAAAGAAGTAGTTAAAATACTAAAATAAAGACAAGTAAATAATAACAAGATAAGATAACAAGGTTTGAAACAACTAAAAATGAGTCACACGGCTGAACAGTGAAAATTCTTCTTCACCCGGCTAAACAGTAGCTTTTCTTCTTCACCCGGCTGAGAATAGTCTTCACCCGTCTAAACAGTGACCCGGCTTAACAGTTGTAAATCTTCAACACTTGTAATCTTCACCCGGCAAAGATGTTACCCGGCTGAACAGTTACACGGCTGAACAGTAAAACTTGACACGGCTGAAAAACTTGACCCGACTAGAACTTGACACGGCAACAAGGTTTACACGGCTGAACAGTAGTTGATCACACGGCAGCAAAGTTGTTTACCCGGCTGAATAGTTAATCACGCGGCTGAACAGTTGTCTTACCCGTCTGAAAGATTCTCACCCGGCTGAAATATCAATCACCTGTCTGAATAGTACAACCTTTTTCACGCAAATTCTTCACCCGTCTAGACAAAATTGCCTTCACACGGCTGCACAGGACCTAATTGTTCACAAATCTAAGTCCAAAAATTTTGTCTAAGTCAAAATTATCACCCGGCTAGTTAATCTTCAACCAGTTCATCCTGTTCATCATCTTCGTCAAGTGAATTTTTCTGATTCTAACAAAAACTTGTCCAATTTCTTCAAAAATCACACCCAATTAGTGAAATATACCGATAATCAATCTCCAATCTCAATCAATTCAAAACATGATAAAATTTTGATGAATTTGAGCAAAATTTTGATCGAACAGTAACTTTCTCTTCCTTCCTAATTCCTCAGATCTGATGATAATCTGATGGAATTTGCACAATTGTTGTGAATTAGATGTGATTGCGATGATGAATCACAGCTAAAAACAGCAACGGATCATTCAGATCATGATTTTGAGCAATATTGATGTGTTTTGCTTGATGAATAGCGAAGAACACAATACCAACAGCTCTGATACCAATTGATAGGTTCAATTGGATCGATATCGCTCGATGATCAGAATGAAACAAGCACACAAACACAATCAATCAACAACACAATTCATTACTTAATAATTCTCTTTGTATTGATGATCAAAGCAAATTGCAGTACAAAATGTGCCGGAGAATGTAAATCACACACAGTTAACTCTCTCTCTAACGTGTAATTGTTATCTAGACTCTCTCACTAACATTCTCTTACTACATGCTTTTTGCAACAATACATTAGGGAAAATACAAAATTAACCCTAAACTATACAAAATGTATAAAACAAAGTACAAAGTAAATCTTAAACAGAAATAAGCCCTAACAACTCATTAACCCATTTATCAAAATGAATCAAATAATTTAAGGGTTGTAAGTTGGTTGCTGTGTAAGTCGGTTAAAGATAACATACTTAATATGTGGGTTTACGTATGACAACTAAGTATATTGGTTTTAATTAAAAAAATGTTATAATAAACCATATACTTACTGAAATTAATATCATAAAGCACATTATTCAGATCACATTCAAGTATAGCAAACGTAAAATATATAAATACTTAGCTTTTAAAATGTAAAGGTTTAAAATTTTAATGGGTAAATGAATTTACATATCGAGCTCGAGCCAACTCACGAGCCTTTTATATAGTTATTTATTTATTTTATAAATATATAATTCTTATTAATTGTTAAAATATATATAAATTATGATAAAATATAAATATATATATATATATATAATATGCATTTTGTTATATATAATTAAAAATTTATGTAAAATTAAAATAATAAAAATAAAATAACAAAATACCAAATGGGTCGAGCCCTAGCCGATCGAGCTCGAGCTTGAAAAGTTTATGACGAGCTCGAGCCTTATTAAGTTGAAACGAGCCGAGATCGGGTTCGACTCGTCTCGTTTACACCCTACCCAAACCCAAAAACCTAACCTAAAAAACTTAGCCATAAACTATACTAAAAATCAATACCATAAAGTTAAATTTTAAAAAAGGTAAAACGTAAAATTATCCTATTATCATATATATTGATAATACAATTGTTTTAAACAGTGTCAAATTAGTCATTTCCATCAGACATTCGTTGTCAACGTTTTATAACTAAGTGAAAATGACTTTCTCTATGCTAAATCTAAAATCACATGTGCTAAAATATACCAATCGACATTAATCTTTTTTATTTATATAAATTTCAAGTTTAAAACATGTGATTCTAGTCTTTAGCACATGTGATTAGAAGTTTAGCACGTGTGATTTGACGTTTTGAACATGTGATTTTATGTTTTAGCACATGTGATTTCGAGAAACCTAAACCCAAAAGCTTAACCCAAAAAACTTAATCGTAAAACTAAACCTTAAAGTTAAACTCTAAAAGATAAAACGTGAAATTAATAAAACATAAGCAAGTAAAAAACAATCAATAATAATCAACGAAACTAATGATAATAATATTAATGAATCGGAAATAATAACAAGTTAATGTTATAGTGTATTGGTTTGAGCATTTTGTTTGTGAGTTGCGTACCTAGCGTCACGAGTTCAAATCCGACACTCAACCCGCCGCCCCCCAAAGAAGCTAAAATTTGGGTTGTAATTTGTAAACAAGCCGAGCCCGAACTCGTTAAGGCTTGAGTTCATCTTGTTTTAGTCTAACAGAGCTCGAGTTTGGCTCGTTAGAAATTTTTCAAGCTCAAGCTCGGCTCGTTTAGTATTTAAGTATTCTATATATAAATTTTATATTTAAAGTTATACATATTTATAATCACACATCTTATAAATAACAAATACATATTATTTAATCTTTTTATCATAATTTATAAATATTTTTAATTATATTTATGAAGATACATTTATAAAACTACATAAAAAAATATAAACAAAAAACTCGTTAAGGCTCGACTCGAACGAGTTTTTACCGAGTCAATCTCGAGTTGCTAGCGAGCCGGGTTGACTCATTTACACCACTAGTTAAAATCTAAATCGTAAGATTTAAACCAAAACTAAACCTTAAAACTAAACAATAATATGTATAACAAAATTAATAAAAAAAACAAGTTATGACAAAAACATTAAATAAATATTTGATTAATTATCAATCTAAAAAAATCTAATACAAAAACTAATCCTTAACCTTAAACAAATAACATATAAACTAATAGTAAAACAAAAAATGATAGGTTCAATTGGATCGTTAATATCGCTCAATGATCAGAATAACATATACACAAACACAGTTTAATCATTAACACAATTCATACTAATAATTCTCTTTGTATATTGATGATCAAAGCAGATTTGTAATACAAGTGCAGGAGAAAATAAATCACACACACTAAGTTCTCTCTCTTACGTGAAAATGTGATCTAGCCTCTCTTCTCACACTCTCTCACTACATGCTTTAAAGCAACAATTACAAGTTTAAGGAATATAACAAAATAGACCCTAAACTATACATAAACATATAAACAAAATACAAAGTAAATCTTAATCTAGGAAATAACCCTAACAGTACTCCCCCTAAGATTTATCTTTGAATCTTCAGCAAAATCTTCAAATCTTTTTCATGTTGTTCAGCATCAATCTCTTTCTACCAATCTTCTGGTTCCTCTTTGATATCCAGCAACTCTTTTCCTTTAAATTCTTCTTGTTCCTTCAGTGCTTCTTCTATACAGGACTTGAACTTTTCTGCAATCTTGGCTTGTCGTGGTTTGGACTCATTTGTAAGGATTGGGCAGGCATTCATGCGTCTCAGAGAATCCAGATTTAAACCTGCAAAGTCAATGTTAGCATAAAACTCATAAGGCATCTCCTTCCCTTGACTTGCACCTCCAAAGTACCCTTCGCACTAATTCTCATAAATTCTATCTCTGGTATGTCAACCCTCACGAGATTAGAATTTAGCAATGCTTTCCTCACTCGAATTTTCTCAGATGCAGCAACTATCACCTCTATCATCACCACAAATAATTTTCTATCAGCTTCAGCCAGTTTATCTTTGCATTTCTCCATTCTACAACTTCTCAGAAAATCGATATAGGATGGATGTAGCAGTTTCAGCTCAAAGGTACTAAATAAAGTAATCATATCTTTATCCCTATCTTCCAAATTTCGAACAAGCTTCAACTTAAAAGTTTCTTGATTGTAGAAAACTCTAAGTATTGGCTTCGTCATTTGAGATCCATCAATCACTTTCAGTCCCGGATTGGTCACCTTATCAAAATACTCATCAGAAAATTCCTCCAAGTACATGTCTTCACTAACAACCAACCTCTTTTTCTTTCTTTCTTTCTTCGCTTGCACATAAGCATTGTCTTCTTGTTGACCTCTGAAGTCAAGATATTTCGGTGATCTGGCAATCCCGGCATCCAGCAACATTGCACATTTATCACCACGCTCATCATGCGTGTGATTTATCAGTCTAAGTTTGTGCAATTCTTTCAGATCTTGAACTTCCAACTTGAAAATGCTAGAGTAATAATGGTATACGTCACATAAACCATTAACTCTCTTTATCATGAATGCATCAAACACCTCATCGTATTTCCATGCAATAATCTTTACCTTCTTGTTCTTTTCTGGTACAATCATTGAATCAAGAAGTTCAGCAATCGACTGACCCTTGCTCAGCAGTGACCTCACAACGTCACCTGCTGTGGCTGATTTGTGCCATGATTCACGTACGTCCATAGGTATGTTATATGACTTGACTTCACTAGGAAACATGTCCATTAACTCGGTCCTTTTCTTGTGAGCATTTTCAGGTAGAGCCATCACCGGTAATTCTTTTGGTCCAAGAATTTTGTATCTCTTTGTCAGCTCATAGTATTGAGGATTGTTGTAGTCCAAATAAAACATACGATTGTACATTTTTTCCGTCTTCATGAAACTAACAACAATTTTCCTCAAAGACTCAGATTTCAATCTCTTCAGAGTCTTGTATGGATAATTCCTTGAGCTCAACCAATCTCTCATGTTCCTACTGGACATCTCTTCTGGATTCTGGTGATACAGTTCAGTTGGAGGCAAATCTTCTATATTCAAACTTTCTTGCAATGGAGTCCACTCACCCATCTCAATAATAAATTCTTTTTCATCAGCTGCGGCTTTGTCTTGGGCAATCACACACTTTTCATACTCTTCATTTATTTGACTCACAGTCAGCCCATTCAGAAAAACTGCATTGTACTTCATCTTTTCTAGATAAGCAAATCTTTGATCTAAGTCATCTGGAATCTCTTGATCAACATTAGTTTCTGGTTCAGCTTCTGGCTCAGATTCAGTAAAATCTATATCATCCAAATCATCTAAAGCCTCAATCATCGGTGCATTGTCAGTTTGAACCGGCTCAAACTGACTTGCTTCTACTGTGACAGCTTCAGGCACTTTTTCAACAGCAGCTTCAGACACTTTTTCAACAGTTTCAGCAGTTTCAGGCACTTCTTCAACAACAGCAGCTTCAGATTGAATCGGCTCAATCTGAACTGGTTTAGCAATTTCAGCTTCAGTTACAGTTTCATCAACTATCTCAGCTTCAACCACAGCTACAGATTGAATCGGCTCAATCTGCACTGTCTCATCCAGTTTTGCCTTTTTACTTCAACTTTCATCACCCATGATTTCTGGAACAGCATCTAACTTCCGTTTTCCCTCAGCCTTGTCAGTATTGACAGTTTCAGCAACAGCTTCATCGGGAATGATGATTGGAGATTCCACCCTTATGCCAACATTTGTAGTGCCTCGTGCTCGAGTATAGTATACTTTCGCTGCTTGAGAAGGTTCAGACACTTCCATAACTTCATCAGAAAAATCTTTATCAGATGTGGACCCGGATTTCTTTGAACGTGTTTCTTCCAACCATTTCTCCAACATCTCTTTTTCTGCCTCAAGAGTATTGCATTCAGCCTTCAACTCTTTGTGATCATACTCTAAGTTTTCATGTTCCTCCTTCAATCTATCATATTTAGCTTTCAACTCGTCATGTTCAATCTTCAATTTAAGGTGATCAGCATCCAACTCCTTGAAAGTTTTCAAATTCTGATTATGAATATCCCAAAACTCTTCAAACCTTTTCTTTTTCCTATCATTTGAAGCTTTCAACAGTTCATTTGCCTCTAACAACTTTGCCACCATTTCTTCTAATTCGACAATCCTTTTCTTATCTTCATTTTCTTCAACACTTGACACAACTTTTGGCGAAGACTCCAAAACTTGTTCAATCTTTTCTGCAACTTGGGATGATGTGGTGGGTATATCAACAAGGATAGGATCAGTAATGCCAGCATCAACTTCATCAACTATCTGTGCAATAGTCTCAGTCTCGGCAATTACTTCCTGAGCAATCTGAATTACATCTATCTCTTCAGGTTCACTCATCACTTTCTTCACAACAGATTTAGATCTTCGAGATCTAACATACTGTTTTGTGATTGGCTTTGCAACTTCAACATCCACCTCCTTTTCAACAGAAGCAACCTCAACCGGTTCTTCGATCTCAACTTGTTCAATAACTTCAACATTTTCAGTTTCCAATCCCATCGGTTCAGCTGCTTCACTAATCTCTGCCTCCTCTGAAATAGATTCAGCATCATCACCACCATCATCATTACCATCGTCATCTTCATTATCATCATCTTCTTCATCATCACTATCACTATCATCATTTCCATCATCCTCAGATTCATCTTCATCATCTGCATGACGAGCATTATACTCATCATCATCTAAAAGATTATCAGGCACCTCATCCACAAGATCCTGTGGATTAACTATCTCACCATGAGAAATATGATGATAAACAACTTCAACATCTTCTTCATTATTTGCTATATCTCTCATATAGTCAAATAAATCCACGCTAGGCACATTCCCGATACTCATCTTTCTGTAAGATAGATCGTTCATGTCCTCAGTATATAATATACCTCCAACCACTCCTTCTTCTCTAATCCTGGGATAGGCAACATTGATCATCAGTTGTAAGAATCTCGGGTACATGAGAAACTTAAACCTCTTGCCCTTTACCAAATTAAATACAAATCCATTCATGATCCACCTTGACATATTGAATGGTTTGTTTTCAGCTATAGCAACAATTGGAGAAGCTATATCTGATGGAAAGTTGTCAAAACCTGCACTCCTCCTGGACATGCACTGTTGGACAACATAGCATAACAGCTTCCATTTCTTTCCCAATCTGGCTCTATAAAATTGTGACTTTGGAAATGAAGGAGGATGTCCCATATTAACAAAGCACGATTGACACTCAGCCATAGTCAATTCATCATTAGCTCCAACTTCATCATCATCTATTCTCAAGGCTGTTCTGATGGCTTCTTCAGATACAGTCAGCACCAACTCTCTAGTTATGTTACCTCGAACAACAGCAACACCATTATCATCTCTAATAACTTCAGCTGTTCTCCAAAAACTCTTTATCAACCTTGCATATATGACCGGTTTGGCACACATAGCATACACATACTTGGTCCTCTTAATGAATCTCATCATGTCTCTGTAACCTTCAGTTTCAGGGATAGACTCATCTAGACATGCCACAAGATTGTGCTTAGGTTCAAACTTGAGATTCTCCATCTGTTAAAACAAAAACAAATACAAACAAGACAAATGTGTTAGATTCTTCATTAATACATATCAAATTTTCATAAGTGTTTGAGCAAAAGTTAAGAAGAAAAACATTCACATAAACATTTTAACCCTAAATTGATCTAACAAACTGATTTTCATCATTTTAATCAAAACAACTTTGAATTTTAATGATTATGCAACAATTTTCAATTTAACAGTTTAACACTTAAGGCATAACTTTGATATTTATAAGATGAAGTTGTTTATCATGTTTTAGTTCAGTTTTAACAAGTTTTTGTCACTTTCAACAAACATTTCATCATTTTGAAGTTTAACAGTTATGAGCTTGAAACAGGTTATCAATGGCGGTTGATAGCGATGAACAATTTTGATTGATTCAGTTGGTTTTAAGGTGTTTTGGTGCAAATGAGTGATTGATTGTTGATGATCGACAGATTTTATACTTAAAACAACATTCGATTTTGGTTTTAACACACACAATCAAAGTGTCGATTCAATGATCAAAAACACTGTTCATCATCGTTTTTCATTTTATCGGTCGATTTGCAGGTTTATCAAGGTCAAAACACATAATCAATGCCTTATTCAATCGATCAGACTTGTTATAGATCAAACGATTGAATATGATAATCAAAGGATTTGAGTACAGAGTGCTTGCTTGAATATGTGAGTGAAAAATGATAAGTGTTTGTGAAGAGGCGGGTTTTTATATCGTTAAAAATTAGGTCAAACTTTGAAGTGCCGGGTCAACAAATTGGGACGGTCAAGCACAAAAGCCCAATAAGCCTTGACGGGTCAAGCACTGTTGATCCGTGTCATGCACTGTTGGGACGGGTCATGTACTGTTGGGACAAGTCACAACATATGACGGGTCAACAAATAACATGTGAAAAACACTTGACGGGTCAAACACTGTAGAGACGGGTAAGTCACTGTAGTGACGGGTAAAGGTTAGGAACAACTACACCTGATTGGTTTTATTCATCACCCGGCAGTATAGTAGTCTTCAAAACATCACCCGGCAACCTTTCTTCATCACCCGGCAACACAGTTGCTTTTCTTTCATCCGGCTTGCTTTCTTCATCACCCGGCAACATAGTTGCTTTCACTTTCACCCGGCATGCTTTCTTCTTCACACGGCATGCTTTCTTCTTCACACGGCAACATAGTTATTCTTTTACACGGCAAGATAAAAACTCTTTTACCCGGCTGTATAGTGAACACTTGTCACCCGGCAGATATCTATGACCTTCACCCGGCTGTATTTGACATGTTTATTGCCCGGCTGTACAGTAGTCATAATATCTTCACCCGACTTCACTTCTTTTTCTCAATCACCCGGCTTGTATCAACCTCACAACTTTACCCGGCTGAACAGTGTGTTCATTACCCGGCTAAATAGTGTTATGATATTCTTTGCCCGGCTACAACACTTTGAGCAATTTTTCATTTTCTCGTCTGTTGACTTTTTCAACGGCATTTATTGCACCTGCAAACATTCTCGACACATTAATTAGACAAGATATCCTTAAAAAGAATTTGTCATATTAATTATCAACAACATTAAACAAGTCAATAACATTAATTCCAATTAAAATCATTTTTCTTTTTCTTTGATTTTCAAAAACAAATGTTTTTGCACAACCAAATTTTCTATATCCTGAAGCAATTTCTTTAAAAACAATTCACAAGACCTTGGGTTTGTTTTTAACACATCCAATACTTTTGCCTTTCATACCACATAATCTTGTTCATTCAAAACACTTATTCAAAATATTTTTGGATTTTTGTAGATATTTTTCTTCAATTATTCTCCCCCTAAACTTGAAATTTCTTGAAATTTTTAAGTTTAACAGGATGTCGATGTGTCAATAATGATTCCATATGCCTGCACACACAAATCACACACATTAAAATAAAGCCATATGCAATGCAATGAATCAAAATATCACAGTGAGATCATACCACACATTATCTGAACATGTTTTGCAAGTTTTGAATAGACATTTGACTTATGTTTGATTGAGTGATGATATGAAAACATACCAATTAGCTCGAGATGACACACTTACTTTTTCAGTATCATGATGAGATTAAGGTTCGATTAGAATGACTTATGTGACCCACATGTATACATATGTCAACATATTTCCTTATCAACCACTACCTGAAAGCATATTGCACAAAAACCTGGTCACTTACAGTCATACACAGTGTGGAATCTGGGTTCTATTCGGATTTGGTCCACTTTGGGACTTCTTTTTAATTCCATCTTTGGGAATTTTTCTTTCCTATCGTTCCCCTTGGGAATCTTCTGAATTCCTCTTTGGAATTTTTGTTTGGTGATGGTCCACATTTGGGACTCTTTTTGTTCCATCTTTGGGAATCTTTTGCTGCACCTTGAAGCTCAAAAGAGACTTCGTGTGAGACTTCAGGTCTGTGGGTACCACAACAAAGAAGCTCACGATACGGTTCATCACACTGAATAGACTACATCGTTACCCGATCATGCACAACTATCATCACAAGCAATGTATCAAAAGATATATATCTAGACATGTATAACAATGGAACTTAACACAAAGATCATTAAGTTTATGTTTGTCAACAATCAACTTACTTGTTCAGTCTAATTGCCTGAGCTGTCTAGCACATCAATTAACATTCATCAGTCTTTATTAAAAATGATGTAACAAATAATGTCTAGTGTAACTATCATTTCTCACTTTGTGCAATATAGATTCTTATGACATGAAATTTTCTTTTCTTTTTGCTTTTATATTTTGTTTTTGCTTTTATTTTTCTTTTTTATGCACACACACAATGCAAAACATAAAATAAAAGACAAAGGAATCAATACTTGACATCAACTTATTATATTTTTTGCTTTTATATTTTCTGATTTTTTGTTTTGTTTTCTAAAAAATAGAATCAATCATGATTGATTAATCCTATAGATTGAATTAAGAATTCAAACCGGCCTGACAAAAAGGATTTTGTGAAAAGATCTGCCAGTTGTTTGTCGGTATGAACTTTAATCAAAATTATTAAACCTTTTTCAGAGTTATCTCTTAAAAAGTGATATCGAATTTCGATATGTTTGGTTTTTGAGTGTTGAACAGGATTAGCAGTAATGAACATAGCAGCAGTATTATCTATGTATATAGGAGTTTTGAGAAAGTTAAACCCGTAGTCAAGCAATTGGTTTTGTAACCACAAAACTTGAGAACATCCTGCAGATGCAGCGATATACTCTGCTTCAGCTGTGGATACAGAAACGTTGGTCTGCTTCTTGCATTGCCAAGAGACAAGTCTAGGACCCAGAAATTGACATCCACCAGTAGTAGATTTCCTGTCAAGAGCACACCCACCAAAATCACTGTCAGAATAACTATATAATTCAAAATTGCCTTCATAAGGATACCATAACCCAAGATTCGGTTTCCCTTTAAGGTATCTGAAAATACGTTTAACAGCAACAAGGTGCGACTCTTTTGGATCAGACTGATATCTTGCGCACACACATACAGCATACATGATGTCTGGTCTTGATGTAGTAAGATACATCAGTGAACCGATCATTGATCTGTATAGTGTTTGATCCACGGATTTGCCTTTCGGATCCGGCTGTATCTTGCAGTTCACATCAGATGGAGTTCGAATAGTCTGACAATCTTGCATCTTGAACTTCTTCAACAACTTCTCAACAAATTTTGATTGATTGATGAAAATTCCGTCAACAGATTGTTTTACTTGTAATCCAAGAAAGAAGTTAATCTCCCCCTTAGAACTCATCTAGAATCTGCACTTCATGATTTCCTCAAATTCTTTGCACATTGACTCACTAGTCGATCCGAAGATAATATCGTCCGCATAAACTTGAACACATAAGAGTTCTTCATTCTCCCTCTTCATAAACAAAGTTGGATCAATCTGTCCTCTTGTGAATCCATGTTCTAGTAAATGCTTAGATAATGTCTCATACCAGATTCTCGGAGCTTGATGTAGACCATATAGAGCTTTACTCAACTTGAATACACGATGAGGATAGTCAGGATCTTCAAAACCCGGAGGTTGTCTGACATATACATCATCTGTAATCGGTCCATACAAAAAAGCGCCTTTAACGTCCATTTGGAATACTTTAAACTTCATGAAGGACGCATATGCAAGAAAAACACGTATAGCTTCAAGTCTTGCGACCGGGGCGAACACCTCTTCATAATCAATGCCTTCTTCTTGAGTATATCCTTGTGCAATGAGTCTTGCTTTGTTTCTCACAACAATACCACGTTCGTCTGGCTTGTTTTTGTACAACCATCTTGTACCAATCGCATTTTCTCCTTCAGGTAAGTCCACTAATTTCCAAACTTCCTGTTTGCGAAATTGAAGTAACTCCTCTTGCATGGCTTCAATCCAACTATTATCTTGCAATGCTTCTGAAATGTTCTTTGGCACCACTTGAGAAAGAAAACATGAATAAAGACAAACATTTGCTTGCTCAGTTTGACTTCTTGTAGTTCTCTGATTCAACGGCCCGATAATCTGAGAGACAGGATGTTTCTTGTGAATTCGATGAATTGGTATGTCATCTTGCACTTGACTCTCCAGATTAGATTGATTCAGATTCGGTAGATCTTGTAGAATAGTAGACACATGCGGAGTGAAATTCGGGACTTGATCCGGTGAATTGATGAAGTAATAAAATGATTCTGGAATAACTTCAACATTCGGATCTGATGATGGTTGATTTTGAACGGATCCACCATCATTAGGAGAACTTTGCGGATTCACATTATCTTCAAGATTGTTTGATTCTTGATCATCTTGAGAACCAGAAGGACCTGGAGCTTGACTGGATTTGACATGATCAGGATTATGAAATGACATGAACGGATACTCAGAGTTGAGATTGCCATCATCGTCATTATCAGAATCGTCACTAAAACATCCCAAGTCACCTGATTCTTTCCTTACTTTTCCTGAAAAATCAAACAAGTTAGAATTGAAAGATTTTGACAACGAATCTAAATCAAACAACCATTCGGGACCATGTGCCACTGACGGAAACGAATTTTCTAAAAACTTGACGTTAATAGTTTCAATAACAGTATTTGTCTTGCTATTAAAAACCCGATAAGCTTTAGAAACAGACGAATAACCAAGAAAAAATCCATTGTCAGATTTTGACTCAAATTTCCCGAGATGATCATTTAAATTTAGAATCGATACAGGACAACCAAATGCTTTCAAATAAGAAATATTCGGTTTTCTTCCAAATAACAACTCATAAGATGTTTTCTGTTTATCCTGAACCAGTAATGTTCTGTTTTGTACAAAACATGCAGTAGCAATAGCTTCATCCCAGAATGTGATAGGGATTTTGGCATCTGCAAGCATGGATCTTGCTGCTTCAATTAGTGTCCGGTTTTTCCGTTCCGCAACCCCATTATGTTGAGGCGTTCTTGGAGCACTAAATTGTCGCGCAATTCCTTTTTCTGCACAAAACAAATCAACATTAGAGTTCTTAAATTCTGTACCATTATCACTTCGTAAAATTTTCACTTTCCAATCCAACTGATTTTCAACTTTGATAATAAATTCTTTTAACAACTCCGTAGTTTCAGATTTAACATGCAAAAAATAAACCCAAGAAAATCTAGTGAAATCGTCAATAATGACAAAACAGTAAGACTTCTTTCTGTTGCTTTGCACATTTGTTGGTCCGAAAAGATCCATATGTAGCATCTGCAAGGGTTTTGAAATGGAGTTTTCTGGCTTGGACTTAAAAGACATGCGATGCTGTTTTCCTTTCAAACATGCTGGACATAGATCAGTTGTAGAGAACTTCTTTGATGGTATTCCTACAGCGTGATTTCCAGTCACTAAACGATTCATGTTTCTGAAGTTTGAATGGCCCAGCCGTCTATGCCAAAGCTGACTCTCATCATTTGAGGCATGTGCAATGAGACAAGTAGTTTCGGTTTCAGCGTCAATCTGCGACATATCCAACTTGTATACATCACAATCTCTTGGAGCTTTAACCACTACCCATTCATTGTCAATCTTGAAACCTGGTTTGAGTATATAACAGAAAGAATCATCAAATAAAGTTGAATAAGATTTATCACAAATTTGAGATACACTTAGTAAGTTAAAGTTCAACTATGCACAGTAGTTGACTTTATCAAAACTAATGACCCCATTGGATACGGTTCCTTCTCCTGTTATTTTACCACCCGCATCACCTCCAAATGCAACATGTGTACTATTTTTCAGCTTGAAATCCTGAAGCAAGGCATGGTTGCCTGTCATGTGCCGGCTACACCCACTATCAACGAACCATGAGTTGATAGGTCTTCTTGGGCGTACCTGCATTTCAACAATCACTTAGTTAGTTTGGTCAACCCAGGCCCACACGGTCTTGGGTTTTCCGAATCTATCTGCAATAGTAACTTGTTGATATTGAACATTTTGAAAATTTGTTTCATTTAAGAGATTTTGATGCTGAAAACTGTTGTTTCGCCCATTGGCGTGCATTGATTGCTTTCTTCTCAAAGCACTAAACTTTCCTCTAACTTAGGATCAAGGTTATTTTCAAACTTTTGATTTCTTACCATCAAGGCTCTTGGTTTAAAACTGTTAACCTGCACATTTCTTGATGAAAAGTTAGAAACAGAATTGTTTCGATTGAAATTTCTCAAAACCGGAGAATGACTTTGATTCATATTTTGAAAACCAAATGAGTGATTTCTTTGAAAGTTTGAAAACGGAGTCATTTCTCTTGTTGAGTTTGATCGAAAGAAACAATCCTTTGTGTCATGGTTTCTCCTCTCACAAATTTCACAAAATTTGTTATAAAAACATTCTTCTGAAGAATGGTTTCTTTTGTCACAGAAATTGCAGTACCTGTTAAAGAAACATTCAGCAGTAGCATGATTATATCTATCACAGATTTCACAATGTTTCTTGCTAATCCTAAAGAGCCGATTGTTAACTTTTGATGTTGAACTCATTCGAGATTCATTATCAGTTTTGTTCGGTTTTAGATTAACTTGATTCTTTTGTGGAGACTTGGTTTGTGATTTTGATTGCATGGGACTTTGGTTCGATTTTAAACTGTTCTGTTTGGTTACCTTTTTAGATTCAATTCTCTTATCATTGACAGCGGAAGACTTAGGACATGAACCTGTTTTCAGACCAGAGTTAGATTTGATTGGAGAATTGATTGGTTTACCATAAGATCCGTTCAAATCAAACGTTCCTGCAGACACAAACTTGATTGTCTTACCTTTTGACACTTTCTTGACAGGTTTAACTTTGTCAGTTTTAACATTTTGAGCTTTGGTATTGTCATTTGATTTTATGACACTTTTACCTTTCGATTCTTTTGTTTCAGATTGATTGATCTTTACTTTCGATTTCTGCTTCTTCGCATTTGAAACTTCAGCCTTCTTCACTTCTTGCTTCTTGATCAACTGATCAGCAACTTGCGCCTTTTGTTCTTTCTTCCACCTGAGGTATTCAGGATCATTGTATCCTGAAAACTCACCTTCTTCCTTCACCGTTTCTGGCTTCGGATTCAGTTCCGGATACTCAACAAGTTGAATCAGAACATGCTCTGATTTGTTGCTAGCTTCATCATCAGCTTCAGTTGTCACACCATCTTCTTCTTTCAAACTTTCCATCAAAACTTCAGATCCTTCAGATTCGGATTTACTTCTCTGAATTTCTTTGAATTTTCTTTCATTTTCAGGTGAATGATCAAATTCATTAAAGTTTTCTGGTAAGGTTTGAGTGATTGAATTTGGCATTGGTTCATGAGTAAAACCCAACCCGGTTTTGGTTTTGTTACCTCTTTCACTTATGAGTTGTTTCACCATGTTCTTACAACTTTTCACTTTTGTTAATTCAACTTGTGTGACAGCATGAGCAACTTTTTCTTGTTCAAAGTTCTTTGTCATTTCTTCAAGTTGTTTTGTTACCATTTCCAGTTCCTTTAAGGTTTTGTTCCATGATTCTTTAAGTGACAAAATCTTCTCATCAGCAATTTTGTGATCAATTTTAAGTTGTTCATGAAGTTTCTCATGTTTGCTTAATTTATCACCAATTTTAAATGAATGAGTTCGATAATGTTCTACTTGTTGAATGCATTGTTCAGAACACAACCTTTCCTTCACATCAGCAGGTAATTGAACATAGTTAGGGGGTAAATCAGTACTAACCTTTGGTTGTTCAGTAGATGATGAAGACTCACTGGATGTAGCCATTAGCGCAATTTCAGAATCAGATTCTTCAACAGGATCAGACTTGGCACTCAAGTCATAATCTTCAGAATCAGTACTCACATCCTCAATCATTTTTCCATCCCCTTCTTCAGACCAGTCTTCTTCAATTTCACATACCAGTGCCAAATTTGATGTTAGATCAGATGTGAATTGTTCTGCATACGCACTCCAATCATATCCGTCTTTTACACTAACTACCAGTGCCTTTGTTTGGTCTTCTGGTTTCTTTCCTTCATCCTTCAATTCTGGCATGGGAAGACTTTGGTATGGTTTCTGAAAGTAATGTTGATTCCTTTGTTGATAGCTTGAAGACTGTTGCGAGCTTTGACCTTGACCTTGATTACTTGAACTAGCTTGATCATTGAAATTCTGATTCTTAGGAGCTTTGCATTCTCTTGAAAAATGACCATACTGGTTACAATTAAAACATCTGGCCTTCGATTTGTCAAAACCAACAGTTTTGTTTGCATGAGGCTTGTAGCTTCGGTTAACATATGCATGCTTCTGCGTTCTATATGCAACCATTACCATTTGCCAGTTTAAATCCATCTCCTCAACGTGATCAGGATCCATCTCGAATAAATCTTGAAGAACAACATCCATTTGACTCAAGTGACTTCCTTGATATGCTTGAAAACTTGCCATAAAAGCAGTAAAAGCAGTTTTGGTCTCGTCATCTTGCAACAGAATGTTCATTACATCTTTCACCTTGGCTTGAACATTCAAACTTTTATTTTCTGATTGTTGTTTCACATTTTGACTTTGAACTTGATTTCTTGGTGGAGATTGAGGTTGAGAATAAGTTGGTGAACTTGGAAAGTATGATGAATCAGTATAGAAACTTGCACCAACAAATAAATCACCCTCATCTTCATACTTAGTTGCATCTTGTGCAAGAAAGGCATTTTCCACCGTATTGGCAGGATTCACAACATACTTATATTGAGCTTGTGAGCTTGATCTATCAGTATTTCTCGATCCTTCATCAATCTCAACTTCTTCAATCTTTCCAATAAGCAGATCTAAATCCATTGGAAATTTCTCAGTATGCTTTAACAGAGTAACAGTCTGCTTCCATGATGATGGCAAAGCACATAACAATCGATCATTCAAGTCTTGAAGTTCAGTCTTAACTCCGAGGTTTGACATCTTAGTAGTTAAGTGAACAAACCTGTTCATCATCTGATGTACTGTTTCTCCATTAATATGTTCAAATAATTCCAATTGCCTTTTCAACTTTGATTTCTTTAAACTTCTTAATTGTTCTCCTCCTTCACATATCGACTTTAATGCCTTGAAACATGTATAACCAGTTTGATATGCATCCAATCTTGATAGAACTTGCAGTGGCAGTCCCTTGCACATTAAAGAATAAGCCTTGCTATCATTCTTCACTTTCCTCAAATCTTCTGCTGACAAATTATCCTCTGGATAAGGTTCAGTAGAGTCTTTGGTGTAGGTACTTGCACTATCTGGAGCTGTCTGAGTTGGAATATGAGGACCTTTTTCAATGGACTTCCATAGATCATTGTCAATAGAACACAAATGATGTCTCAACCTGATTGTCCAGTTTTTGAAATCTGCACGATTAACAAGTCTAGGAACACGATTATCAGAATCATCATTAGGAGCCATTTTAACAATTTTTAAAGAAAATATTTTTGGTTTTTGTTAATTTTTGAAAAGAAATGATTAAAATACTAAAATAAAGACAAGTAATTAAAGACAAGATAAGAAACAAGTATTAAAAACAACTAAAATGAGTCACACGGCTGAACAGTGAAAATCCTTCTTCACCCGGCTAAACAGTAGCTTTGTTCTTCACCCGGCAGAGAAAAAGTCTTTACACGGCTAAACAGTTACACGGCTCAACAGTTGTAAATCTTGACTTCTTTACCCGGCAGAACAGTTACCCGGCAATAAGAAATAACTTCACACGGCAATAACTTGACCCGGCTAGAATCTTGACACGGCAGAAAGGCTTTACCCGGCTGAACAGTTGTCGATCACACGGCAAGGTTGTTTACCCGGCTACAAAGTTGATGATTACCCGGCTGAAATTGTTAATCACCCGGCGTAACAGTGTATCACCCGGCACAACAGTGTTTGATCCGGCTGAACAGTAACACCTTTTCTTCGTCAAATTCTTCACCCGACAAGCACAAATTCCCTTACACGGCTGCACAGGACCTAATTGTTCTTCAATCCAAGTCCAAAGGAAATTGTCTAAGTCAAATTTGTTACCCGGCAAGTTAATCTTCAACCAAGTTCTTACTGTTCATCATCTTCTTCATGAAAATTTTTCTGGGTTTTGTCAAAAACTTGTCCAATTCGTTTAAAATTCACACACAAGCTGTGAAATGGTCCGATTATCAATCCCTAATCTCAATCAATCCAAAACATGATCAAATTTTGATGAATTTGAGCAAAATTCGATCGAACAGTAACTTTTTAAATCTTCTTAATTCCTCAGATCTGATGATAATCTGATGGAATTTGCAAAATCGTTGTGAATTAGGAGTGATTGCGATGATGAATCACAACTAAAAACACCAATAATTCATTCAGATCATGATATTTGAGCAATATTGATGTGTTTTGCTTGATGAATAGCGAAGAACACAGTACCAACAGCTCTGATACCAATTGATAGGTTCAATTGGATCGTTAATATCGCTCAATGATCAGAATAACATATACACAAACACAGTTTAATCATTAACACAATTCATACTAATAATTCTCTTTGTATATTGATGATCAAAGCAGATTTGTAATACAAGTGCAGGAGAAAATAAATCACACACACTAAGTTCTCTCTCTTACGTGAAAATGTGATCTAGCCTCTCTTCTCACACTCTCTCACTACATGCTTTAAAGCAACAATTACAAGTGTAAGGAATATAACAAAATAGACCCTAAACTATACATAAACATATAAACA